>CM023456.1:89776672-89986415 GCA_013339765.2 Haemaphysalis longicornis
CGCCTTTCGATTACATTCGAATGCCTTACCAATTCGGCTATCTGGCGACTGTGTTCTCTCTTCACTTTCTGGGCTATTTATATTTACTAGAAGTGTATCTCTGACACTTGAGGGTGGTAGCCAGCGCCACTCTGACTACATGGTTTCGGTCCCCACTCTGGGCGCTTGTTTTTCTTTCTTTCTTCTGTATATTAAAAAAATGTACCTAATTGACCGTAGTGAAAAAGAAAAGAGCCTAACGACACCCCTATGCCTCCTTTGCGTTGTAGACTGCTGACCTATCATTCTGTATTTCCTCAACGAGCCCCCATTTCCTTACTATATATTCTGCGAAACCTAGCGAGGGTCTCGGTTCTGGCAGCCTTGATGCTAGGTAGCATAAGAGGGCTTCCCGCCAGTAACCCGCTCATGACAGGCTGCAGACGTTCGAGTCACGCCCCGGGGTTGAAAAGAAGGTCCCCTTCTCCCCGTGTATCAGAGTGGCGCTGGCTACCACCCTCAAGCGTCAGATACACTTCTGTAAATAAATAGCCCAGAGTGAAGGAGAACACAGTCGCCCAGATAGCCGAATTGGTAAGGCATTCGACATGTAATCGAAAGGCGTGGGTCGGTCCCCACTCAGGGCGCGTGTTTTCTTTCTTCTTCTGTATATTAAAAAAATGTTTTCCTAATTAACCGTAGTGAAAAAGAAAAGAGCCTAACCACACCCCTATGCCTCCTTTGGGTTGTAGACTGCTGACCGATCTTTCTGTATATATATAATATATATATATATATATATATATATATATATATAATATATATATATTATATATATATATATATATATAGGGCTGCAGAGTTTTTCAGTGATGCATCAAAAACTTTCACTGCGGTGTCTTGTGCTACGCACGGACCCAATTTTAAAGCAGGTAGATCCATGAAAGTAAAAAACTATTTTTACGGCCGAAGCACAAGCCCATGGCGTTTTTCTTGTTGTAAGCCACATAATTAAAAATCATATTCCTAAGTCCATCATTTATACAGATGCGGTGAGCATCGTCCGTAGATTGTCATCCAAAAAATCCTCCAAAAACCACAAAAAATCCTCTCTTGTTTTCAAAGTGGTTATATTAGCCTATTCTTCAAACCTTGAGGTGACTGTTTGTTGGGTGCTAGGCTAAGGCAGACAGCTGCACGTAATAAAACCACACTTAAGACAATGCACTACCGATTCGCACAACAGACACATCGAAGTTACATTAGCTAGGTTACGGATACGCCGCACACCTGTAACACACTCGCGCCTGCGCACTGGATCTCCAAGATCCCATAGTTTTACCCCTGGTAGTATACACCAGCCACCTTATTTATCTTTTAACCTCTCTTGGTCTTCATCGTGGCCCTGTACATTAGCCATCCTCAGCATCTATAATTTATTTTATTCGTGTTCGATTTTTAGTAGTCACCTATTTATCAAAACACTTTCTTGGCGCTCTTTGACCTAATTGGCCTTGCTCCCATAACATTCAAACATCATCATTATGCTTGGAAGAGCTCTACCATCAACCTCTATTAACACGTCGAATGTACTGCTTTTGCTTTAAATGGAAGGTGAAGTGAATTTTTCTAACGACCTTTTTTGATACTATATAGTTTTGTGTTTAATACACATTGTGAGAACGCCATATTTTTGCATCACCACGTAGTTAGTGCACTCATGATGACGGCACAGTGTCAGGGCTAATTGGGTATTCATTGGCGGTTCCACTGGCTTTCAATCTCTTCTTTACTTCATACAAAATTTACGCGGAGGTTTTTGGGCTCTGTATTAGTTACCTGGCAACGTGAGATACCAAGGACATCAACAATTACGTACCCATCAGCTTACTCTAACTTGTTTACGAGCTTTTCACCAATGTTACAGTTAGCCGCACAGGTGGCAGCTTCCATTACCATCAACACCGAGAGCTGGCCGGATTTAGGAAAGCGTACTTAACCATAGGTGAGATCCACATTGCCAACCAAGTGAAATAAAAAGTCCGCAGAACACACTAAAACCCTTTACATCGCTTGTATAAATTACGAGAAACCGCTTGATTCCGTACTCACGCAAGCCGTTTTAGAAGCACTAATAGACCAGGGAATAGACAAAACCTACTTTAGACTTCCAGAAGACATATATAAGGTAATGAAGGGGTAGGATAATCCTCCACAAGCAAAGCGATAAAATTTTGATCCGAATGGAGTAAGAAAGGGAGATGCTATCCATTCGAAACTATTCACAGCATGTCTCGAGGAGGTATTTGGAAAGCTTTACTAGGAAAGCGTAGGATTAAGGAAAAACGGGCAATATTTCATCCATTCGATGTTTGCGGATTAGATAGTCGCGCTGAGGGCCACAGCAGAACACATCCAAACAATACTTCTAGAAGTACAATCAGAAAGCACCGCTTTGGGCTAAAAATAAATATAAATAAATTTAAAGTCCCGAGAAATAAGCATGCTAAGAACGTCTTCCTCAGATTAGGAAACGAAACGCTAGAAGAAGTAAAATAATATAACTACCTCGGGCAGATGGTTAGTGCTGACGCCAACCACGAGAGAGAAATCCGGCGCAGAATAGGTATGGGCTGGGGAGCACTCCGCAACCACTTCAAAATAATTAAAAGTAAGCTACCTCCTCACTCAAAAGAAAAAATCTCCAGCATTTTATGCTGCCGGTGATGACATTGATTGATTGATTGTTGGGTTTAACCGCGCCGACGCAACCCAGGCGATGAGGCACGCCGTAGTGTAGGGCTCCGGGTTAATTTGACCACCTGGGGATCTTTAACGTGCAGCCGAAATCTCGTACACACGGGTGTTTTCGCTTTTCGCCTACATTATAAAAGCGGCCGCCGCGGCCGGGAAACGAACCCGCGACCTCATGCTCAGCAGCGCAACGCCTTAGCCACTGAGCCACCGCGGCGGGTGGTGATGACATACGAAGCTGAAACTTGGTGCCCTAATAAACACGTAGAAAGCGAACCTAGGTCGGTTGAACCGGCCATGGAAATAATTAGGGAGGAATTAGACTCAGGGAAAAGAAACGAGCTGTCTGGATCAGCGAACAAACTGCAGTTGACGATATCATAGTAGCGAACAAACTGCAGTTGACGATATCATAGTTCAAATAGATAAAAAAAACTGTGGTTGATTCCTGTATCATAGGAATCAGTAAAACACGAAAGTGAAATGTGCATAGAAATCTTCAGCTGAGCATAATTTGCGGGTCGGCGACTGCCTTGTGGGTGTGCTCGACGAGCGACGTCATGCTGGCGGGTTGCTTCGGCAAAGGTGTACTGGCGCCATTTCCGTGACGGATATGACGTCAGTGAAATCTTGTGTATTCCGCATAAAACACTTTCGTGTTAAAATACAAAACCCGAAAAACGGACGACCCTAAGCATAACGTACTCTTAAGTACTAAAAGTTGCTTCCCCGCAAGACGACCCTGTGTGCAGGGGTGCACCCTTTACAGGCCGCTTGCTTTGTTGTACTGGCGTCCCTTCCGTGACGGACATGATGCCACCGAAATCTCCGTGTATCTGGGAATAAACACTTTCGTGTTAAAATATAAAACCCGAAAACAAAAACCCTAAGTGTTACCTACTATTTAGTAATAAAGGTTGCTTCCGCGCAAGAGGACCCTGTGCGCAGGGTGCACCCTTTACAGGCCGCTTTCTTCGTTGTACTGGCGTCACTTGCGTGAGGGATATGGCGTGAGTAAAATGTTTGTGTATCCAAAAATAAAACACTTTCATGTTAAAGAGAAATGGACTTGGGCTGACCATGTAGTGAGACAAACGGACACCGGTGGACAATTACGGTAACAGGGTAGATACCAAGAGATTGGTATAGAACTAAAAGACCAATAAAACAATGCAGGGATGAAATACGGAACTTTGGGGGTAAACTGTGTACCGGAGCAGCACATGTCAGGACGGATGGAGGGCAATGCGAAAGGCATTCGTCCTGCAGTGCACCCGATCACGGTGGTGATGATGATGATAATCATGTGTAAATATAGTGGTACACTTATATGCTAACTGTATAAACCACTACGTGCCAAAGTCACGCTGCCGAGCAAAGCACCACACGCTCCTCGAATAACACAAGGCGGAAAACAAGAGTTGCATCAGAATCTGTTCAAAGGATCCTAAATATAATGTCATCATATTTGGCAACGAGGCGTCTCTCTAACGGGTAAACTTCTCGTTAAATTGTATGTAGTATTCTGTTCCACCAACAGTGGTCCACTCCCTTGCATGTTCGTATCAAACGCGTAAGCTTCGTATACCAGGAGTATTCGAAAGAAAAAACCTTTAGTAGCTTAACGGAGACGCTAGGAAACAAACGTTGTCAACTTTTATTTCTTTAACGCTTCCGAGTAGAAGCTATTTTGGAATAAAGCCTAGTGTACCACGAATTTGGAAATGTTGCTAATATTTTGTGTGCACCCGGCACCAAAGTACTGTTGGGAGTGACGGCATGAATTCGCGTTTTGTAGACTTTGTAGAAATGACACCAATTGCTACTAAGAAGTCAATGAAGCAATTGCGAGTTTTAACGGCCTCAATCTTGCGTGACCTTGCCAAATGTAACTTTTAAACCAATGATTAGAAGCTGTGTTTTCCCTAGTCATCATTTGCTTTAAAAGGCGCCGAAGTAGGCTTTTATTAAAAAAAACATTTAAAGCTAACTGCGCAGTAGAACTACCGGACTTCATCCTATTAATGCGGAATTTCTTGATTCGTTAAATCATGCTTAGGAAAACTGACAGGTAACCATACTTACCCTACGCATGCAAGGTTTCTCGCGGATATTCTGAAACCAACATATTTTTGTAGATTCTCGACGGTCCATTGGACTCGTGCATGGCAGTGCGCAAGAGACAACGCAAATTATGCAAACGACGACCCTGGGTCAGAATTTACCTACTATATTCAAATCGCCATAAAAGGCAGCATAAAAAGTGTTGAACGTTCCAGAATCATAGGAATATAAACTTTGACAGTTCATTGTTGTTGATATCTTGGACAGCATGCATATTGTCAACACATGTCCCGCATAACATTGTCTTTACATTGTTTTACGACAGTTGGCTTATAGAACTTTGAGTCATCCATGTATTTGTCTGCGTCGTTTCTCTCTCGTACGACTTCGTCAGTATTCGTATATGCCCAATTAGTAGTTGAGAGCTCTGTTTTCTACACAATATGAGTTTTAATACGACAGTATGGCGGCATGCATTGAAGTGCACCATGTCAAGTTGCTTTTTTTATTTTAGCTACTCCTGGTTTCGTCTAGGGAATTGAGGAGTTTTTTTAATACAATATTGCACCACAATTGTTCCAATTGTTTTTTGAACAGAGCGTTGTTCTTTCTCCTTGTCATTAAACTATTGTATGTTGTATGCACTACAAACCGAAAGACGGCGCCGTCTAGAAACAAAGCGTTTGATCGGTTGTTTTATGCAATACCATCTCGAAAACAAAATTTGAATATCAGATTAAAGGTCTTGTTTTTGTTTGTAAACTGTTTTTGATGTTTCTAAACAACAGTAGGTCAAGAGAAATAACTTGGTACAGATTTATGTTAAACCACTAGTTTCGAATTGGATACATATTGCACCCAACCAAACCTACGGTTCATTGTTGTAGTTTTATTTAATAGCCGCCCCAGAGACCTTTCTCCCTTCGATTAGCGTTGTTTATCACTATTGTAAGTTTAAAAAATGTGTTGACAGCATTTATTGCCTGTGACACAACAGCTGAAATCCATTTAACTCGTGTTCAAAGTTTGAAACCCACTATGCATGCCGTCGAAGACCATAACTAGTTAAGGGCACTGACCACAAACTGTGCAGGGTACCTGCTTAGAGTGTGTAATAAGGAAAGACACCTTGATTTATGAGCCCCAAAAAAACGTTTGAAGCTTTAAACATCCCCCAAAACAATTTCCCCTGCGACGTCGACTTGAATTCACACTAGGGGCTCTACAAGGAGTGAAAGATTGGTGAATCACTCTGCAAGAGTGAAACACTCACACTCGTGGCTCTACAAAGAGTGAGGATGGTGGATATGCCTGCTAATGTTTATGGATTCTCTAACCTTTACATATCTGTGCATTGCTACCTCAAGCTCGAGACCGGCTGCATCAGTCCCTTGTTTTGGCACTTGAATTTGCTTAGAAGCAACTACCACATTTCATTCACAAAATTTTCTCACAGAAGGGAATAAGTGGCGGTTCTCTAACCGTATTAAGTGGGAATAATTCACTGAAACGTATAATCAAGAGAAAAGCAAACTGGTTTGCTATTTGGAATACCATTTCTTTGAGCGTTCCCCAGCCGAAGAAAATTCAAACAGTGGGAATAAAAAGGTGAGCTGTAACTATGACGCCACAACAAACATTTCCCTGTACAGGCATTTTCTCCAGCATTGAAAATAATACTCAAGCAGGCCGTAATTAGGTTATGCCGCATAACGACCTCGAAAAAGTGAAATAGCCTGTTATAATATATATTGGTGTTCTCAGAATCACAATTGCCATGGCAGCTAGGCAAGAGCATTACAGAAATTGAGAAATTACCATACACTCGGAAACGCCCGCGTAGACTCGATCAGAATTTAATTAATTCATTGATTCATTAGCAGATTCAGTTTTATTCAATTTTGCGTTACATAGTTTTTATTTGCGTCGAGAGATGCGCAAATCTAAGCCTGAAAGCGCTTTTCCCCCAAAAGTATAGCGCTGTGAAGCGCGACTTTTACGTGGAGACACTTTGCTAGCGTTTCATGTGAACTGTAAGCTTACTTGCGAAAACTGCGTAAAAAAACACCCGTAACAGTGCGGTACTAAGGACATTCGTAGAAATGACCGCAGTGTTTCGGCAATGCACATGTGAGGATCAATAACTAGGAATAGAAAGTAAAGCAAACTGATGTTTCATAACGACGCAGAAGCCAACTTATTCTTGACGGTGATATCAAAGGAGCAATTCCGTTACAGGTTTTCTTCGTACACACAGCGGGGTATCTACGTAGACTTCCAAGGGCGAGGCTTTTGTGGACACATTACAAAACACATGAGTGCTTGACTACCATTGTTATTACACATCCGCATAATCGGAGATTGTTTTCCTTGTTGTAGTCGAACGCGCATAATGTAGCGTTCCTCGCGAACAAAAAGCTTCAGCACGGGTACATCACGTACGTATAACTCTATCCACCTTCATCACACGGTGATTCTTATGCAAATTAATAACGTACCCGCTGTTTTACGGGTTATACTAAAAATACTTGTTTACTCGTTTCCATACTACAACATCTCGCGCCGTCCATAAACAAGTGGGGTGAATTGTGGACAATCGTTCAGTTCTACAATGATGTACGCGAGATAAACCAATACGAATCACCGCCAGTGCACGCACACAATAACCACACCAGACACTAGTCATTTAGACGACTTCTCGCAAAGGACCGGCTGTAAAATGCCCGAGACAAGCATCCCAGGAAGGCTTGGAATCGCAGCAATCGCTAGCCGAGGCCTACAAAGTGGACTAACGCCCTCCACGTCACCCCAGACGCTCAAATGCCATGCGCTTTCCCCCCATATTTGGAGCTTGCCTCACTCATGCCTGTATCATAAAAAACCTTTTTGCACCAGGCCAAGGACCTCCTGATTCTAGCCTGCGCCCACTGCCTGCAAGCGCTCGGTCCTTATGGCAATAGCAAGCCAACGAGAACTCGCTAGCGCGCCAGTGTCAGTCTGCATGCGTTCTGTGAACTCGCTGATAGAGCAGTGACCGTTACGCCCCAAAAATTGGTGATCTCAGTATAGAAAACATCGGCTGAAAACGAAACAATCAACCTACAAAAGAAAACAACGTACCTTCGCGGAGTCGAACTTGCGTCTTGCAAAAATAGCATACCTAGCGCTCTAAACCACTCAGCCATGGGCTTTTTTTTCTTTAATGCATGGAAATTCTAGAAAACATCAAAAGACAAGACACTTAAAACACAATATAAACACTAACAGACAGCAAAGGGCAAAGACATCAGTCGAACAAAGATCAAAACTCAGGCAAGCAAACGCACGCATCCAAAAGAGGCAGCCACTCTGGTGGATCACTCTGCGCAGCCTAAACGCTCCGCACCAACGCCGCCTGTTCCCGAAAGATGCACTTGGTCGGCCTAGGGGGTTCCGCATGCCGATCAGTCATACGGCACTTCCTCAAGCTAAACAATCCTAGGAGAACGAAAACGTCGTATGGTACCCGATTAACATCTTCAAATGGCAGGAAGCGAATGGTGTAGGGGGGATGTCAATGTCCTTTTTTAGTGTCCGCTGCAAATCGTCCCAGAAGAACACAGCGTCCCGGCACAACACAAAACAATGATCAATTGTCTCTGGTTGATTACAGAGGCGACAATTGTCCGACCAAGGAATAGACATTCCTTTTTCGCGTAGCCATGTCTTTTTGCGCTGGCAAAAGGAGTGTCCAGGAAGCCCTTACAGTGACTAAGCAGTTCTGCGATGTGTCTGGAGCGTATGTTAATATGGAAAAAACTAAGGGATTTTGGATCGGACAACGGGGAACAAAACCATCCAGATTCGCTGGTATTATTTGAGATAGCGCCCCACCTCAGTACCTCGGCGTGCCGTTACATCAAATACGGAACACAGGGCCTCATTGGTCATCAGCGCTCACGCAAGTTAAGCGTGCATCGCAGGCATGGAATGGGCGAGACCTCTCTGTGTTTGCACGTGCAAGAGTGTGTAACGTCTTCCTTGCCACAAAGCTCCTTTATGTGCTTCAAGTGCTTCATTGTGCGCGAGCAAAAGTTCAGGCCCTACATAGAGTTTTTGCAACATTTGTGTGGGGCTCTCAATGGGAACCTATGAGCAGGGACAACTTGTTTCTCCTTTAAAGGCAAGGGGGTGTTGGGCTCATGCATTTGTTTGTGCACCAACTCGTGTCTCTCTTTTTCTTCTACAAATTGGTTGATCACCCACTTTTACTAACTGTACTTCAGCAGCGCATAAGTTTCCATTTGCCTTTTTTGCTTCTATGTACGGGCGAAGTCAGTTAAGAAGCCTCCATGGGGATTTCTCAAAGAGGTCGTAGAGTCATTAAACTTTCTTACCGCGCGGTTTTCCTTGGAATATCTTATCGAGGAAAACTATGACGAACACTCTTATTGAAAGTCTATTCCCGGTGCCTGTTTATCGCCAGCCTTACTTAGGCCACCAGAAAAGCCATGTTTTAAAACGCGTAATGAGCATGTGTATCCCGCCAAATGCAAAAACATTTTTCTTCAAGCTTCATTCTTCCACACTCCCAGTTAAGACATGGCTCAGCCACGGGCTTTTTTTGCATTTATTGCCTGTCTTTGACAATTTAAAGCAGATAACATATCAACATTGAAAATATGTACACATAGAAGAGGTCGAGTTGCCAGCCCCTAAAGAGCTGACTTTGTCAATTTAAAATGCTCTCATATCAATTAGTTGCTCTATTTGGGGCAGCCAATCAGGTAGTTCCTCGTGGAACCTAATGACTTCAAGAAATCGAGCAATGCTCTTTTTGAAATACTCGCTTGCACATGACGCATCAATATCATTGTATAACCTTGCTGTACATGAGCGCCATATACTATGGAGAACCTGTGCCATGACTAAATCGTAAGGAACTCCAGCCTCATTGTCTATGGCATGGAAACGTATACCATGAGCATCTAGTGGGAAATCTTTCGGTAATGTCATCTGTAGCACATCCCAAAAATATACTCCCCCCCCTTAACAATGCAAAAATACATGATCTATCGTCTCGGATGATTTACTACTAAACAATCGGTCCCCCACGGTATAAATAATCCCCTTTCTTCCATAAACGTTTGTACTTATCATGTTCCTGTATGTAACCTAAACACAAAGGACTTAACCCCTGGTTGAATCTGCATTCTTTTAACCCTCTTAAGCACATCGCTACCGGCCCTTTCACAGTACATGGCTCTGTACATGGGCACAGGGAACACAACATCGACAATGTCATGGTGCAGTTTCTTCCGCGTAACCATACTTAAATACTCTTTTGAAAATCTTGCATTTAAAAACTTCACGCTGGCCACAACTTTCTTAACATATTCAGAAATACCCCCCTAATGTATTCAGTCGTAATAACTAAATCAGGGAGAAACCTGCCTGGCCTTAATTGACACACTGTACGAAGAAAAGGGTCACTTGCTTCTCTAAAAAAAGAAATCTATTTACTAGTTGTTGCACAAATAAATGCGCTAGCCCCACTACTCCATCTTTCGCACACATA
Organism: Haemaphysalis longicornis; assembly: GCA_013339765.2. NCBI lineage: Eukaryota > Metazoa > Arthropoda > Arachnida > Ixodida > Ixodidae > Haemaphysalis > Haemaphysalis longicornis. Next base: position 89,787,027 of record CM023456.1, read on the forward strand.
AAAAGGTTGTTACGACTGCCCCTATCCCAGTTCGAGGCCCAGACAAAAACAGCAAACACTCGATGCAACTTTAGCACATTCGTGCTTGAGTAGTGCAACACCTGCATCACATACCAGAGTTTGCATACTAAGAACAAATTACACATGGTCACCCTAGCAAACGTGGACAAATAAGCCACTCCCGCTTGTCCGCTTTCGCGGGAGTTTCTTGTGTCTGGTTTCGCCAATATGGTTCGCTATCTTTATAGAACTGAAGGGGGGCTCCCAGATACTTGACTGGGGTTGTTGTCCAGCCTACGTTAGCAAAAGCACTGGGGGTGGATTGCCATTCGCCATGTCAGAATCCCAGACATTTTCCCCAATTTACTAGGCTTCTGGTTGTGGTACTGAACCGTTTTGTGACCTGGACTACTCTATAAATACTCTCCTTGTTTTCACATCACAGAGTACAGCAATGTCATCCGCATAAGTCAGCAGTTCCACTTCGGTCTCGAGAAGGCGGAATGCACGAATCTCTACGTCTTTAAGGATACGCGAACACAAAGTTTCAATGTAAATACAAAACAATAGTGGGCTGAGTGGGTATCCTTGGCGCACCGAGCGTTGCACGTCAATGGGCGCTCCTAATGTCTTATTCACCACTAACCGCGTAGTGCAATATCGGTACGTCAGAGCCAACCCATCTTTGAAAACAGAACCTACATTGATTTAATCCAGTATACAAAACAACACTTCGTGTGACACACAATCAAAAGCCTTCTCGAGATCCAGCTGAAACACCGCGACTCCAACTTGTGCGGCATCGCTACACTCAAGCACGCAGCTGGCCTTGTGAATGTTAGTACATATAGATCTTCCTCGTATACCGCAGGTTTGATAAGAGCCTACTATTTTATGGGTCACTCTCTGTAGTCTACTTGCTAATATTTTCATAAACATTTATAATCCAGTTGGTGAGTCAAATGGTCCTGTATGAATAACATGTTTAGGTTTTTCCCCATCTTCTGTTTTTCGGATCAATATCGTGTGAGCGGATCCATTAGAAGGTGGCAGAACATTCAAATTAAAGGCCTCATGAAAACGGCAGTTAGCACCATAGCTATTTCACTTTTAAATCCTTTATAGAATGCCGCACTTAAACCTTCCGGCCCTGGTGACTTCCCCAGGTTTGAATTGCCAACAGCCTCTTCAACTTTTCTTACTGTTATTGGCTGCTTTAACAGCTCCTTCGTTTCATCATCCAGTCTCAGCATGTTGCCAAGGCATTCTTTTTTGAAGTTTTCCATATCAACGTCCCCGGAAACCAAAATTGACTTATAGCACTCGAAGAAGCTACGCTCAACGTGGTTGTTATCGTCTGATGTAACGCCATTCTAATCAATCTCGCGTACGCGGTTGCGTCTAGCGTGCGCCTTCTAAAACCACAAAGCCCTCTTCGTCGGCCTTTCACCCGCTATCGCCTGTTCTGCTATTGCTCACACTAGAGCTCCTTGATAGCGTTCCTCGTCTATTATTTCTAGTTTTTGTTTTGTTTGTCTGATGTCGTCTCTGTAAGCCCCAGGCTGTTTGCTTCTCGTTCTGTTAACGTTTGCAGCAAAGCTCGTAGCGATGTTTCCTTCTTATTTTGTTCGTACCTCATGCAGCTAGCCCTTTCGATAGCTTTATTTTTGAGTGCTTGTTTATTTCGTTCCCACATATCCGCTAGCGTATTTTGGCATTCCTGTTCAACTTTTCCAAGATTCTTCATTACTAAACCAGCGAAGGATTCGTCTTTCAAAAGCTTTGTATTTAACTTCACAAGTCCATGTGAAACTATTACTCCATTTTTTGCACCCTACCCTACACTTGACAATACAATGGTCAGAAAAGGACAATGGCAGAACACTGTAGTTGCGGCACTTCGGAACCAGTTCTAAAGTTATGTATATCCGGTCCAGCCGGGCGTGGCTTGTACCCGGGGAGTGGGTGTATTGTACGCTTCTGGTGCCCCACATACATTCAGCAACATCCTCCATCACGTATTCTACAATCTGCTGACGTAACAGCTCAGTGCTCGCATCCTTAAAAGGCCGGCTGCTTGTCTTATCACGTGTCGTTAAAACACAGTTAAAGTCCCCTAATAATATTTCATCCTATCATTACATAAATGCCTGCCTATATTCGCAACAAAAATCTACCTGCTCGTCGACTAAATTAGGGCCATAAATACACACAATACGCCACTCAATTTTAAAGAAAAACAGGTCGCACACAACAAACCGTCCAGACACACAAGTGATAACAGATTGAACCACTAAACCCAGCAGCTTTCGCACAAAAAGCACACAACCCGCCGAGGTTCGGACTGCATGACTAACACTCACATAGTACCTCGCCGTGAAACGTCGCACCATGCTCTCAGTCTCTGCCTCCCCCTGAACTTGGGATTCCTGAACGGCTAACACATCAACGGCATGCTCAGTTAACAGTCTGTGCACTTGACTTTGCTTTCTTTTGCTTGCCAATCCCCTGACGTTAAGCGTAGCTATGTTCAGGGCGGGGTCCTGTGCCATTTCAGTTCAATTTGAGGCCGAGAGCATGGCGCCTATCTTTCGCGTCACGGGACGCGCTACGCGTTCTCTTCCTCTGCTGCACTGTCACTCGGGCTGCGTTGCCCGGGCGGCGTTTGCGCAGGGTTCCTATCCGGTGGGATAGTGGGCCTGGGCCTCAACAAAAGCCGTCGCCCTTGAGTCGCTTTCAGTGGTGGCTCTCCGATGTGCGCGTCTCCTGCGTCGTCTTTCTCTTCAACGTGCGGACGCTTGGCTGAACCCGCCACAGTCACAGCCATGTCCGCTTCCTTGGTTTCCTCCCCTTGCACCAACGCTTCCCCGGAGGCCCCGGCGTTCGAGCGTCTTTCGTCACTCTCATCCGCGCCCTCCTCCTCACTGGTCAGCGTTCCGCGTGAGTCCTCAGTGTCTCCTTCCTCCTTGTTAGTGTTGGCTTCACTCGGTGTCGTCGCGGGAGTTCCCGGGGTCTCGCTGACACCCGTTTCTTGCACTGCTTCATCTGCTTCGGCGACGTCCATGAGGTGCTCAGCAGACGGCCTCGGGTCAGAGCGCCACGTTACCGACGCGTACGAGGGCACGCACTGCGCGGTGAGATGTCCGAATCACCGGCACTGGGCACAACGCGGCACCTTACACTTACGGCGCACATGTCCCTGTCCATTGCAGCGAAGACACCGCATAGGCCGGCCCGGCACCACCACTCAAGCGAGCTCTCCCGCGACTCTTATCTGATGTGGGAAGTCGTCCAGCTTGATGCCTCTTTTCAGCTTGAGCAGCACCGTCCTCGTCGTTGACCCCTTGTCTTTAACGCCATGGACACGGCAGCGTTCGCGGTTCACTTCGGCCACTTTATCGTACGGCGCGAGGGCGGCACGAATGTCTTCGTCGGCGACGCCCGTGCAGCAGCCAATGCAGTTTCAGCCGTACCTGTTGGACTTGAGGGTCAATGATGACGCACCGCCGGCCCTTCACCTGTAAGCTCGGTGACTGCTAACATCCTCTTCGTCGTTTCGGCACTGTTGAATGTTATCGCCCACAGGTGGTTTATTTGGTAGGCTCCCAAGGCGACAACCTCGGAGAGCAAACCAGTCCGTGCAGTCGCGTCCTTGAAGTCTTCGACCTTGAAAGATCGTGCTTTCACATGACCGTGCAAAAATAACGTGTTCATGACAATACGACCGGTGGGCAGTTGGGGCAGTATTACCTGATAATCCTCGCTGTCGCTTCCGTTAGAAATGTTTCCGCGGCTCTGCTTAGCGGCCATTACCGCTCCGCCGAAGCTCATGATTCGCACGTCCGAACGCTAGGGCAACCGGAAGTAGAATGACTGGGCCATGAAGTCAAGCGCGGGTAGTTGTGCGAACGCGCCTTATGTTCTTCCCTCTAACTTTCTCCATTCATGTAGGGCTGCCGCCTAGGAGAGGTGAAGTGAAGTAGTGCCTCCTGACGCTAATGAGCGCCGATGGGTGGCGCCTCGATAGGGCAGCGTGTAGCAGCGTAAGCTGCTGTGTTAATGCGTCCGTCGCCTGTACTGCGGAGATGATGGCACCGTGCACGCTGGAGGAATCACTTATTCCTCCACTGTGGAACCCATGTAAAAAAAACTGTTGCATTAAGGCAGGAAGGCAAGGAGGCCGACTGGCGAATGTCGCTCTCCTGGCTGCTTTCGGTCGACGAGAAACACGCCAGCAGGAAGCCCAACGCGTTCATGCGTTCACAATCCAATTAAGCTACGAACTCTACTTGGCGCGTTCTACAACCTGAGCTCGTCGCAACTCAAGCGTCTGCCATACACTCCACGGAGCACGACTAGGTCGTACGTTTGGCGAAGAGACCAGCAGGCAGGACGTCGCTCGCCAGCACACCCAAAAGACTACTGCCGACCCGCAATCATGCTCCTTTTTCTGCAGCAGACCGTGACTTCACCAAACCATTGCTGACAACCCGTTCGGTTTTGTTCGCATGGTTTGTGAGCGCCTAGGCTTCCAATGGGATTTACGCAGTGCTCCGGCGCGTGTAATCCAGTGTCTAATGCTGATGCGTCTAACGGTGCAACACCGCCGAAATATAAATAGCGATATGCAAGTTCTTGTCGATGCAGAATAAACATTCAACTGATCTCCTAAAGGCACACCTCACTTTCGTGTTTTACCGATTCATAATGAAGAGGGGTCAACCACATTTTTGTACGTCTTTTTTGCAATCTTGGGCATATTTATCGCTAACAGTTTAAAATGCAAGGAACGTCTCAAACATTGGGGAATACATTGGCTAAGGGAGATATTCACGGGCCGCCAAGGGTAAAAAGGTAAAAATGATCATGTATTTTCCTTGGTCTGTGCACTTGATGTTTAAAGACGTTACCGTTTCAGCCGCTACCCCATTGACGTAACGCGTTCTTGTATTCAAGGAGGGTGTAAGGTCCACTTATGAGATTAGCGGCCGGGCGCCCGGGCTGCGCGTGGGAACCCGCCGCTCTGTCTGGCGACGTAGCACTGCCGACACTGCGCTGCAACCGCCACCAATTCGTCACGGCGTGCACGGGAGACGGATTGTCTGGCCCATCACATACCATAAGGATGAGCCCCCATTGAGAAAGCAGACAGCGCCGCCGGATTCCGGGAACGTCTGCTAGACGAGCGGAGGTGGAGGGATTACCGGCGTCAGGACGAGTGCCGCACGAGTCTCTCTATTGTTGTCGCTCCCTGGTCAGCATGACGCACTGTCGCCGTCTTTCGCTTTCACCCCGCGGGGTCGCACGACCTGCTCGTTTGCGAGCGTGCCGTTGACCCGAAGATGGCGGCGCCTCGTTGAATACTACGTGGCGTGCTGAGTGACAGCTGTCTACGTAAATTTAGGCACTCCCTTGCGCGTGTACGAACGCTACAGGGGCGTTCCCGAGAGAGGGTGATCTCGAGGTTTTGTAAGGCCGAACTTGACCGTTGAAAATGGTTCTTGTCTGAGCGCTGAGCTGGCAGTTCCCGAGAGAGGGTGATCTCGAGGTTTTATAAGGCCGAACTTGACCGTTGAAAATGGTTCTTGTCTGAGCACTGAGCTGGCAGTTCCCGGCGGGACAAGGAGTCTCGACGGTTATAGCTAGGTTGGGATTTGTGAGCCCCTTAGTCGAGATTAAGATCGCGTCGGAGGTTTAGGGTGCAGCGCCGCACAGGGCAACTAGACGGATCTTGCGGCGAGACAGAGTCTTGGCCGTGGTTTCTCGAGCGGTTTGTGTACGCTCCGAGAATAGGAGAGTTAGACGAAGTTGAGGAGCTCGAGTGATTTGTGCGCACTCGGAGCTAGCGTCTAGCTGAAGTTTGAAGTTTTTCTTTTATTACTCATGTACCCAGTTATCCTACTGTAAATAGCTGTATATAAACTTCCGTTTCACTTAATCAACTTCAACGCCTCGAGTTCGTCAATTCGACCGCCGCCTCCAAGAACTTCAACACCATCGCCCTGCCAGCCTCCTGCCAAATCAACCGGAGCCCGGGCGATTGGGTTCCTGATCGACACCGGACTTCGGGGAAACGATCTTTACTGGCGCAGCCGACAGGATTTGGCAGAAGAAATTCCCAGGCCACAACCAGGGGCAGCAAGCAGAAGCAAGCCCGCCTTCATCGGCGGCAGCCGAGCTCCGCGCGGAGTGGAGCGGCGGAGCCAACCAGCGCACGGGGCCAACGACGCGGCAGCCGACCACCGGAGGTGCGGGTGAGTGGGATTTCTTGCGCTTCGTTGTGGCGGTGTAGGCTGAGTCTGGGGTTGCATGGTAGTCACGCGGAGCATGCAGACGAACATGGCGGAAGGAGACGGAAATGGTCACACACATGAGGCGTCACCTCAAGGAGTAACGGCGGCAGGAGGGCTGGTCCAAGCGGAGTCCGAAACAATGATTATTAGGCGAATGGAGTTGGAGTTTCAAGAGCGAGGGGAGAAAATAGCGCGCGAATTCGAAGAACAAGGGAGAAAACCAGCGCAAGAATTTAAAGAGCGCATGCAAAAGCTGAAGCTCGAATCTGAAGAGCGGTTGCGAAGGTATGAGTTGGAGCTGTAGTGGAGAAGGCAGACGCCCTTGCGCTCGGACACCCGCGAGCAGAAACAATGGGGTACAGACCCAAGTAGTTGTATAGCGACAGCGAAGTTGAACGGTTCCGTCCAGTGTTTGGAGGTTGTACATTGCGATGACAAAGCAAGCAGCCGTGACTCCCTACCCGAGGCTAGCATTTCCGCCGATGTCGAACGCGCGGAGATGGACATTGGGATGAGGAGGGACGAGGTAGGCGCGGCCGGTGATACCGTAGAGCGGTGAAATGAAGTGATGCTCGAACGTGACGAGCAGCCTCGCAGGCAAAGTGTGGGAATGGAGCTGCAGCGCATGAGACAGAACCCTTCGAACAGACCCAGTTACGCGCTGACAGCAAAGTTGAATGGGGGCAGCCCGTTTTTCAATTTGAAGCCGCGCGAGAACGAGATAAGCGGCCGTGGCTGCTTACGGGAAGCGAGCGGCTCAGCCGGGAACTGCTGCATGGAATGGGAGGCGAGCACGCGGATTCTTCAAGCGAGCACGTCCGGTATAGGAGCAGAGTCAAGGGTTAGCCCCGTTGTCGCGGGTGTAGAGCCGCCAGCCGCTTTTGCATCGGACACTGCGTTAATGCATGCTGAACTTGCCGGCACGGGCAGCACCCAAATTCTAATCGGTGGACCGGAGGAGACTCGAGTCGCGCAGGAAAGTCTTGGGGCCCGCCACGCTCCCAACTGCGCTCTAAAGTTGCACGAGAAAGCGAGCTCCGTGTCGGGTGTTCAGGAGCTCGCCCAGAAGAGAAAGGAGATAGAAGACGAGAAAGCATGTGACGAGACTGAGCGAAAAAGAGACGGAGTTAACGATCAGGCTGAGGAAAAGCAGGAGTTAAGGCGGAATAAGGGAGCTGATAAGGTAGACTGGGTTGAAAATGTAGAAAATGGAAGAGGAAGCGAGATAGAACGCGAGAGGATGGGGGATGAGGAGCTCAGAACGTTTGAAGAGGGTAGGAACGATACGGAGATGTCGCGGGGGTTTGGTAGTTTTGACGGTGAGAGTGTTACCGAGGAGGCCGATGGAGAACATGAAAACGCATGCGTGGAGACCAGGAAACCAAAGAATAGAGCTCCCGAGGAGGTTGGGAAAGAGAGGGAAAAACCGTGTGAGGAGGCAGCTACAGTAGAAAGCGAGGAACGAGACGCAATCGGCGATCTTGCGAAACCGGTGGCTGAGATAGAGCTTCGTAGCCTTAGTGTTGGTTGCGGCCATTACCGAGATTTAGTCGGGAGACGAGCTGGATGGGTTGACGCACTAAGTTCTGCCACCTGGCAGTGTGTCACAGGCCCTAGTTCTGAGTTGTGCCAGGATGAGTGCGTGCTGGGACAGCCGAAAAACTGTCTTTGTCGGGGCCGCTGCTCAGAATGCAACTAGCGTGCACGAGCGGTTTTGGTAGTGACAGGTACTTGTGAGGTTGTTGTTGTGGGGCAGTCTGTGCGTAAGGGAAAGAATGATCCCGAGAAGGTTGTCGCGTTCGAGGGCCGCCATTACGCTCCAGCATCAACCCTGCGCTCACGCGTCCAGCGCGCAGAATTGCCGTACGTTGGGGCATTGGAGAGGCATGGCCACTTGGCCAATGGGACAGGAAGCGAAGTCGCATTTTGCGATACCACTCCGTCTTCCCCGAAGTTGTGTTCGCCTCATGGGGTTAAATTGTCGAGACTAGCGTTGACATTGCAACGCTACGCGGTCTGGATCATCTGCAGAGGGGGCGGGAAGTACGCGAATGCGCTCCCCTGCTTTCAGATTGTTGCTTGGGGAGGCTACTATTGAATTGCCTCCGAGCCTTAACACCGCCACGAAGGACGTAAACGTTGCCGTTCACCCGTCCTTTTTCGTTGGTGGTGTGTGTGTGTGTGTGTCGCGGTTGTGCGCGACGGGAGGCCTTGAGTGCTCGATCCGTGCACCGAATTGATAGATCCGCGCACCGAACTGAACTTTCTGTGCACCGCAAGTGAGCGACAGCAGAGCCGAACATTCTTGAAAGAACGTTATCAGGCTACGCCGTCAAGGAGGATATTTGCGCGCGTGCGCATAGTGGCAATGCAAACTTTCTTAACGTTTTATTTTTGTTGACTGCTAAATTGCCCGTGTTCTTTGCCAGTCCTTATTCTTTTTGTTCTTGTTGTCGAGTGCCGGAATGATTGTGCCTATTTGCAGTTATAGCGCGCATCAGTGTTTTACGTTGAGTTGCCTCGTTGTTCGTGGCGTTTACGTGCTCCGGAGACACAACCCAATTTCTTTTTACTCGCACTTAGTGTTTTTAGCATTTTTTTGGTGTGTTTCCGGTTTGCTAGAGTATTCCGTCCCTGTTGACGGCTAGCGAATAGCTTGTGTTTGTAGCTTAGGTGACAGAGAGTTAGGATCAGCTGAACTGCAGAAATAGAAGGGGGCTCATTTGTGGTTATACCTAGCTCCTTCCACGTGTTTTTTTGTTTGTTTGTTCAGCTGTTATTGCTGAAGGAGAGATGAAACGAGTCGCCCTTTTAAATTTTTTTCGGATTGACTGAACCAAGAGGTCCAGTAACCCTCTTAAAGGGGGGAGTTGTAAGGTCCACTTATGAGATTAGCGGCCGGGCGCCCGGGCTTCGCGTCGGAACCCGCCGCTTTATCTGGCGACGTAGCGCTGCCGACACTGCGCTGCAACCACCACCAATTCGTCACGGCGTGCACGGGAGACGGATGGTCTGGCCCACCGCATACCACAAGGATGGTCCCCCATTGATCAAGCAGACAGCGCCACCGCATTCCGGGAACGTCTGCTAGACGAACGGAGGTGGAGGGATTACCGGCGTGACGACGAGTGCCGCACGAGTCCTTCCATTGTTGTCGCGCCCTGGTCAGCATTACGCACTGTCGCCGTCTTTCGCTTTCACCCCGCGGGGTCGCACGACCTGCTCGTTTGCGAGCGTGCCGTTGACCCGAAGATGGCGGTGCCTCATTGAATATTCAGTGGCGTGCTGAGTGACAGCTGTCTACGTGAATTTAGGCACTCCCTTGCGCGTGTACGAACGCTACAGGGGCGTTCCCGAGAGAGGGTGATCTCGAGGTTTTATAAGGCCGAACTTGGCCGTTGAAAATGGTTCTTGTCTTAGCGCTGAGCTCGCAGTTCCCGGCGGGACAAGGAGTCTCGACCGTTATAGCTAGGTTGGGATTTGTGAGCCCCTTAGTCGAGGTTAAGATCGCGTCGGAGGTTTAGGGTGCAGCGCCGCACCGGGCAACTAGACGGATCGTGCGGCGAGACAGAGTCTCGCCCGTGGTTTCTCGAGTGGTTTATGTACGCTCCGAGAATAGGAGAGTTAGACGAAGCTGAGGAGCTCAAGTGATTTGTGTGCACTCGGAGCTAACGTCTAGCTGAAGTTTGAAGTTTTTCTTTTCATTACTCATGTACCCAGTTATCCTACTGTAAATAGCTGTACATAACTTCCGTTTCACTTGATCAACTTCAACGCCTCGAGTTCGTCAATGCGACCGCTGCCTCCAAGAACTTCAACACCATCACCCTGCCAGCCTCCTGCCAAATCAACCGGAGCCCGGGCGATTGGGTTCCTGATCGACACCGGACTTCGGGGAAACGATCTTTACTGGGAGGAACAGTGCAAATTTGACAGACACGAGAAGAAGGAGACGACACGCACAATAACAGCGCAAATTTGACAGACACGAGAAGAAGGAGATGACACGCACAGTGCGTGTCGTCTCCTTCTCGTGTCTGTCAAATTTGCGCTGTTCCCCTCCTTCAAGTCATGAACCAACACACCCAAGCCTCAGTCCTTGCGTTCTTGTACCTGCCCCCTTCCGCCCGAAATCTTCGCCGCCTCTCTAGCTTCTTACATTCCCGTCTTCTGTGTTCTCCTCTCCTTGTCTTTTTTATCTCCTACTCAGCTCTGCCTCCCCTTTCTACTGTTTTTCCTTCTCTCCGATCCTACATTTCACACTTTCTCCAGTTCATTGTTCTCCTCCAATACACTGTTGTTACCAAACTACAGGGATTCCTATTCGCACATTTCCTTGTCCTCTGGTTTTCCTTCCCTCTTCCAGTGTTCTATATCCTCGATCGTGTACATCTTAGACGTTTCCTCCGCCTCATAGGTAACTGTTCTTTCCGTCCCCAGCGTCCTTCCACTTCTGTTCCCTTTTTTCATTTCCCGATCATATGTTCTTGGCCCCTTCTTTTGCTTAGGTTCCTTTCCCGGCTCTCTTCTTCTGTTCGCTTTTCTTCAGTTCCCTTCAGCGCCTCCCATTTTGCTCCTCATCTTCGCCTCTTTCTATCCTCTATTCCACAAACCTGTTCCCGTTCATTTACTTCAACTTCATTTATATCACCCTTCTTTCCTACACATTTTTGATCCTCTTGTTCCTCCCCTCGCACATTGTTTTCCCATCAACAAGCCTGCGCACCCGCACCCCAGGCTGTGGAGGAAGGCGTGCAGTACTGCCCGCTCATCACTTTCGGGAAAATCATGCAACACTATCGGCTATAAAGACAGACACTCCCTTTACCTCATGCTAGCCACACTAAAGAGAAACATAAAGTCTTTCCTCTCATTCAGTCTGGATACTTCCCCCCACCCAACAAGGCAACACCTCATGTTCCCAGAGCAATACCCAGTCACTCCATCCCCCAACACCTTCTTTTAGAGAACACCTGCAGAATTTGATGTTCAGCGTCTCACTGGCCACCCAGCTTGCGCTGGTAGACCAGGCGCAGGTGGCATAACATCATATGGGCGCCAGTGAATAAGGAACCACACCCAACGGGCCACTAGACCCACTTCAGACACTCAATAAATGCATGCTCTCTCTCTCTCTCTCTCTCTCTCTCTCTAGCGTGAGGCACAAACTAGTGTCCCGGTGTTTTGTAGTACGCGTTACCTTCTAGCGCGAGGCGTAAACGAGTTTCACGGTGTTGTATCACCTTGACTACATGAGATCACGATTGCAACAAACGCAGGCGAGTGCCAACAGCACGAGCCCCCAAGGGGTTTCGGTATGCGCCCCTAAAAAATATTGGCAATTAGGATGCAGCAATTGCAATTTTTTAAAAGTTTCATCGGTGGTTACAATCTCTAATCCCCTTCCCTTGTGGTTACAACGAATTCATTTAAAAGGAACAAACCAATGATGTCCAGATATTTTCGTTCCGTTCCCCACCTTATTTATGAAGTATATGAAGTACGGTATTTATATCATGCCATGAACTGTCACCGAGAGTGATGCATGTTACGCAGTTGTTTGCTGCTTGTAATAAAATTGCAAGAAATTTTGGGAATAGCCTCGTTGACCTTTGATGAAGCTCGTAGAGGCAGCCCCTGTCTGGAGGTCAGGACAGGATTTATGTTTAAAGTGAGGATGGGCTCGTAGAATTTGGAGTGTGGCAAAACGTGTGCTTTTCTTTCTTTTTTTGTCTTTTTTCATTGACACGCCCATTTAGAAGATGCGAGTGTCATGAGTGTGCTTAATAGTGCGGTTGGCATTGATGAAAGAGACGCATTCGTGGCTGACTATAACCTGGCGTTCACAGCCAGGTTTGAGGCCTACGAGGCGATTTTATTTGTTTGTAGCTGTAGTAAAGGTTGAGCTTGCTGTGGGAACTTTAATGGAGGAGAATATTAGGCACTCGTCTTGTCGACGTAACTCGTCCGTGGTACCGGGCGTTACGCACCCGAACAGAGGCTTCGATGAGATACCCGCTTGTACTTCGATTCAGCCTTCCGGGCAAAAGTTGAGACCGTACTTGTACAAAGGGTTTATACAGGCAGAACAGTTCGCATCTCGTAGAAGCACTGGTACGGGTTATAAATGTTCCCATTATTTAGCGCAAAGAAAACTCTAGGTACATTTGAGGCAAAATATGTTTTAACTGGCAGCCCCGCGTTCATTTGGTTTGCAATGCTCGTTAGGTTTGTTTTTGCGATAACGGGCGAAAAAACGTGGCCGCGAAGAAAAATACTGCCGCGTTTAAACTGGCACAGAAAGGCTCCAGCAAGTGTGAGATGAAATCAAGCACAAAATTAACAGATATCCCGCTTCTGATGTTCGAGGAAGAAAAAGAAACAAACGACAAAGAAGGTATGCCAGCCCTTCCAGTGGCAGGACTGCGAGCATTGTGGAAAAGGGGAAATTGAATTGCATTGACCAAACCTCTGTTCATTTCATCAAGAGGGGGTGAGACAGGGAGGGGAAGAGCGTGAGGGTGGTAGCAAAGTGCGGAGAACGGTTATGTTGTGTGGAACTGCGTTAACTCCGGGCCGCAAAGCTGTTGAAGCTGTTCTGCCAGAAGTTAAGCTGTGTGCCTTAAGCTGTGTAATCACCATCATCATCATCTTCATCATCAGCCTATCTACGCCCAGGGCAGGGCAAAGGCCTCTCCCAATAATGTCATATTACCCCGGTCCTGTGCTAACTGCTACCAATTTATCCCCGCAAATTTCTTGATGTCATCTGTCCATCTAACTTTCTGCCGCTCACTGCAACGCTTTCCTTCTCTAGGGATCCACTCTGTTACCCTCAATGATCAACGGTTGTCTTGCCTTCGCATTCCATGCCCTGCCCACGTCCATTTATTCTTCTTAATTTCTACTACTATGTCCTTAACACGCGTGTGTTCCTGACCCACTCCGCTCTCTTCTTGTCCCTTAATGTTACACCAATCATCTTCCGTCCAACTGCTCGCTGAGTCGTCCTCAATTTAAGTTGAACCCTCTTAGTGAGCCTCCAAATTTCTGCCCCGTAGTTGAGCACCGGTAAGATGCAGCTGTCATACACTTTATTCTTAAGGAACAATGGTAGGATACCATTCATTATCTGAGAATGTCTGACTGAGAATGCCTACCTGAGAAGCTGTGTGCCTGTACTTTGACGACGCTCTTGGTAGCGCCGTCAATGCACAGCAAAAGTACCAATAAAATCCGGATCGACCGTGAGCGTGCGTATTGTGACATTCCTCGTAACGTGACACGTACCCACGTTGGGGATCGGCCAGGAGTCGGGCGTAAGGAGGGCTAATACGCCAGCTTCACAAAACTGTGAATTATACACTTAAGCATTTGAACGAAGAAAGAGCATATGATCACATAGAATAGTTTGTTGCGCCGTCAATGAACAGAAACGGGCACCCCATTTGTCATGCGCTTCTGACGTAATATGCCACACTAATAATGCGGAGCCTTCGCTAGTTAGTACCACCGCCAAGGGGATCTTTTTGTTTAAAATGCGAGAGTTCCGGCCTGCTTAGCCAAAAGCCGCTTCTTCTTTTGGCGTCCGGATCTTCTTTGGTCGCCCTATCCCCCATGTGCGTGGCACAACGTCGGAGAGAGTTCTGCCGCCGCCAAATGTCACAAGAAAGAGGCGTTTCCTTGTTGCACGAGCTTATTTAATAGCCAAACTGCATGTAGAAGAACCAGAAGGAGGAAATAGAAGCCCACACAGCTAAGCAGGCCGAGCCGCTCGCATTTTAAACAGAGAGATTCGCTTGGCGGCGGTACCAACCAGAGAAGTAATGACATTATTAGTGTGACATGTGGCCTCAGGAACAGAAACAGAGAGATTCGCTTGGCGGAGGTACCAACCAGGGAAGTAATGGCATTATTAGTGTGACATGTGGCCTCAGGAACAGACCACAGGTGGCACGCGCGGTTCTATTCATTGACGGGGTAAGAATTGTCGCTTGTGATTATATGTTGTTTCTTCATTCAAACGCCTAAATGTGTAATTTACAGTTCGGTGTAGCGTGCGCAGTAGCCCTCCTTACGCTGCATTCCTGGCAAATTACCCACGTGGGTCCGTGTCATGTTACATAGAACATCACGACAGGCTCGCTCACGTAAGGTTTGCTATTTTTTGGTATTTTTTCTGTTCATTGACTGCGCAACCAAGAGCATAAACAGCTCTGCTGTTAATAAAATAAAGGGAGGGTGGCATTCTCAGATCAGGAGGCCGCGCACCACCTCTGGTCGGGTAACCCGCTGGATCAGGTTGCCGGCTCCTGCAGGTCCGACTTCGTCAACGCGCTATCCCAATACTTTGGAGTAGGGAATTGCAGGTGCATGAGGCGCTAAGGCAATAGGAAGGCGAAGTGGTCAGAAATGGCACGTGCGGGATGACTTCTATTTATTCTAGCAGTAGTTGTTTAAAGTTATTAGAAGATGTTCTTGTTTGGCAGTAAACATAGAACGACTAATGATGAAAACAGCAAAAGCTACACATTGCGACAGAATATTGGTCCACCACAGGACGAAAGCAGCGGTGGCCTCCCAACAGCCTCTAAAGCAAGAAAACTACCCATTTTTTTTCTATCATGTCTTCCCTGGCTTCTTGAAACTTATGTGTCACGGATCTCACTTCAAGGGAGCGCATATAATTTTGAGTAGCTAATGAAGCAGATAAAAAAACAATGCTTGTTGTTTTTCATGGCACGAAAATGAAGCCTGAGCGTTTAACACCTTTCCAGTAGAGTCACAAAGTCAACGATAAAATGTAAAACGAAAACCTAGAAAACGGCGTCGGGCTTAGCTCCGGTAACCTTTGATAAAAAAAGCGAAAGCTTGGCTTAGCTTAATTGCGGCTACCCCGGCAGCAAGGTGCATACGGATCAGGTGTGCATGTGCGCATGCAGGTTTTATCCGCTGTTTGTACCCACAGTCAGGTTGCAAGTGTGTCGCCCACTTTTCTGCCGTGCCCGTGATTCACCTTCTTGTGCACAAACGAGAACATGCGGCTCCAAGTTCAGGCTTGTATATCACCGACGCGATGGCATAAAAGGTCAGATTAACGAATCCGGCGAGATATGAATAAAAAAAGACAATTTCAAGGGCTAAAAAGTTGGGAGCTCTGCCGAGGATGCGGAGGTACCTAATTTCATTTACCTGCACAATTCAGTTGCTTATTTACGGGGGGTAAACAATTGTGAATGGTCACAAAAAAGGAAAGTATGCGCTTGTTTATATTGGCCGTTTCACTAGTAATCGTGGCTTTAAATAAAATATTTTGGGACTTGATAACGCGACACAGTCTCCTGCCGGACTGAGCAGCTTGAGTGCGGCACAGACGCATGTAAAATATTTTTTCGAACACTTCATTCGAAGAACATTTTACCTATCAGTGAACCCCTCACCTTTATGTAGATTGCAGGAGATTTTTTGATCAGGAAATCAGCTCAACAGCGGCTTTGCACTAATACATGGACGGACGCTCGTTCTTGCATTCGAGATGATTAAACCAATAATTAATTTTCTGCAGTCTTGAGTATAATATTGACGACTGTTATAAAACAAAAAGTTTGAGTTCATACGCTTTCCTTGTTCTGTAGTAATACCACTACGTCAATTGGAATAGAACTCCGCTATTCAAGGAAGAGCAGCTATATTTCATTCGCAACTTCGTCACCAAGAGGAGACGCGCATATGCATCATTCAGGCCGACAGCGATTGAGTGCGCACAGTACAACCACGCCTCACCGGCTGTCGGAAGGACGGAAAACATTTATAGGGTATAGTACCAATTATGCAAGTACAGCTCATCTGAGCGCACCGAAAGACGAATAAAACACAAACTACAAGCTTACACGATGGTGCGTACAGGAAATGAAAATTTAGACAAAAGGGAGGGCCGACATAAAAATAATTTCACCGGAAGGGAATAAACGCCCAATACGACTAAAAAAGAAGACCCGTCGCTGTATTACCAACTGTTGATGATAACTCCAGAGTTTTAGTTTGGATAGTCTTTCTTCAGCTATTTAAATCCGAAAGTTTGGGTCTGCCTGTCAGTGCGTCAGTTTGTCTGGGTGTCTAGCTTTCCGATACATCTTTTTGTCCAGAAGTGGAAAGAATACTTCAACGAGAGGTTTACGCAGGCTAAACTTTTCCAAACAACAAGTTTTCAAACACACTTAACACTTGTAAACATGGTTCAGGAAACAAAAAAACATTAGGCATATTGAAGGAGAAAACAAATATATAATTGGTATTTGTGACGTTCTGTAATTATATATACAAGGCTGATGAATTTTTTTCAATTTGAAATGAAAAGAAGCGTTCAAAATAATGCTCTAACCCAAAAATACAAAAAGCGCTCGTGCCCGACCTAGACCGCCTAGAGGTATTCCAACAAGTCGCACAGAAACGAAAAGTTCCAGTAGACGGCGCGCGAGCGGTTGAACGCGGGAAATTTGAATTGACTTGTGACTTGAATTTTGTTTAGTGTGGGAGAAGTGAGACAGGAGGGGAAGAGCGTGAGAGGTGGGCGGGGGAGAGATGAGAGACAGTTACGTGATGTCGTCTTTCGACGAGATTTGCAGAGAAGGGAGCAGATACATGGCCAATTTCTTCTGCGGCCGTGATTTGTGACGTTTGCATCTTCACTACCGCAATCTGTTGCCGTGCATTTGAACCGAATTCTTGACTATAAAAAATTACAAAACAAAACTACGGCGAGTAAAGAAGGACGCTTTACAGATCATGAGAACTAGGACGAGGACTAGGACGAGAACTGAAGCACGGTGTGTATTTTCAAGCTGGTAAGCTGCACTGAATTGAAACTTTATTTCCCTCTTTCTGCGGTACAGTAGAGATAGGACGCATGAGAAAAAGCTGCAAACAACGCAGCTTGATCACCCCATACGCCCAACCCGACCGCTTAGTTCATATACATTTCGCTTCGTACATTGGCCAAAGCACAATTTTAACGTCTACGTAATATGTGCTTGATCCCTCTTTCATTGGAATAGGTGAACCACGAAAGTGAAATGTGCCTTCACAGGAGCAGTAAAATGTTTCGGCGCATCAATAAGAACTTGCGTATCGCTATTTATATTTCGTCGGTGTGGCACCGTTAGACGCATCAGCATTAGACACTGGATTACACGCGCCGGAGCATTGCGTAAATCGCATTGAAATCCTAGGCGCTCGTGAACCATGTGAACGAAACCGAACAAGTTGTCACCATATCTTTTGGTGAAGTCACGGTCTGCTGCAGCGAAAGGAGCATGATTTGCGGGTGGGCAGCAGCTTGTGTATGGGCTTGGCGAGAGATGTCCTTCTGGTTGGTGACTTCGGCAAACGTGCGACCACTTCGGTCGTGCTCCGAGGCGTGTATGGGAGACGCTTGCGTTGCGACGAGCTTAGCTTGTGGAAGGCGACAGGCAGAGTTCGTAGCTTAATTGTATTGTGAACGCGCGAACGCGTTCAGCTTCCCGCTGGCGTGTCTCTTACTGCACGAACGCAACCAGGAAAGTGGCATTCGCCAGTCGGCAACGTTGCCTTCCTGCCTTAATGCAACAGTTTGTCTACACGGGACCATGGTGGAGAAATCCACGGTGGAGGAATAAGTGATTCCTCTAGCGTGCACGCGGCCATCATCCGCGCAGTATAGGCGACGGACGGATTACCACAGCAGCTTACGCTGCTATACATGGCTTGCACTGACGTCACGGCGAGGAACCCTGGGATACCATTCCGCCATGCCGGTGCAGTGGTGCAGTCAGCCGTAGCGATCGTGCGTCCACTGCCAGCGCGTCGCAATGGTGATCTGTGCAATTGTTGGATGCTCGAACCCTACATGTTGGACCAAATCAACAAACAAAAACTTTTTTCGCCTTCCGAGGGTAATCGAGCATCAGGGCGACCGCACGAAAGAGCTATGTGTGAAACGACGCAGTCTGTGGCTGGCGCGGATAAACTGCGCCGATCTCAACACCAAGAGGACTGGCATACGTGTTTGTGGCGCACACTTTGTAAAAGGTAAGCCATCGGCCTGTGCGCGATAATTATTTATCGGTGAGACTTGGAAGCACTACGGAGAATATCGTTTTTAATCATGTCCTTGCGTCCGTAGGCAGACCGTCACAGCTGTGGGAGGAGGCGGACCCCGACTGCGCCCCGACGCTGTTACTTGGCTACAGCGCGAAACAGGGAGATCCCGAACGCCACGCTCGCGCAAAAAGACGACGGAACCAGGCCCGTGCAGCTGACGCCGAGCGTAGAGCCGAGGCAATGGCAACAACACAGACGACGCATCCGGACGCAGCTGCCGTTTCTTCGTCGTCGTCGGCGCCAGCGGAAGACGGAGTCGGGGTAGAGAACAGTGACGAAACAGGTGAGCGTTTTTTCGTCAACACGTAAATGTGGGCTTGTTGGTTCGAACTGTGAAACATGGTTAAGATGGCCGATAAAAACGTGACAAAATTAGATAACACAAAACTAGCGTTAGTCCTGTGTTCTCTACTTTCGTCGTCGTGGTTTGAATCCGAGCGTGTCAAAAGTGGAGAGAAAGTTTTTTTTTTCCGCCGGAGTACCTGAGATGTTGAATCTCCGCATGCTTATTTGCCAGTCCCGTCGCCAATAACTCCTCTCCGCATCTCAAGTGAATTTTTCGCGCTGCTTGATCATCCATGCAACAACTTAATTTTGTTCCAGGGATGGCAGTCCAGACAGACCTGACAATGAGTGACATTGAAGCCATTGAGATGGAGTGCTTATCCCTAAACGAGCGCCTCTACGCTGCGCGAAATGAAAACAAGCTGCTGGAGCTGACTGAAGATGCCCTGAAATGTAGCGACACCAAAGTTGTGTACTACACCGGCATGGCGAATTTTCAGATCCTTTACGCACTGTTCAACGTTGTAGCGGGGTTTGTGTCGCATAACGCTAACAACAGCTTGCTGAAGTTTCAGGAGTTCCTGCCTTTCTTGATGAAGTTAAAGCTAGATTTGCACATCACTGACCTTGCTTTTAGGTTTAACGTGTCACAGGCCACAGTGTCGCGCATATTGGACAAATGGCTGCATGCTGCCTACTGCCGCCTTAAGTCTCAGATATTGTGACCGCCTAGTAGTGTTTTGCAACGCACAATGACTCAAGCCTTGTACGATTCTTTTGGGAAAATGTTGCAGTCATCATTGACTGTTTTGAGATAAAGATAGAAAGGCCTTCATCATACTTGCTCCGAAGGGAGACATAGTCTCAGTACAAAGGCAGCAATACGGCAAAGTATTTGATTGGCATTGCACCTGAAGGCATTGTTAACTTCATCTCTGAAGGCTGGGGAGGGCGTGCTAGCGATGGACACATATCAGAGCACTGCGGTCTTTTGGACAACTTACTTCCGGGTGACGTATTTCTTGCAGACCGAGGGTTCAATGTGTCTGAAAGTGTGGGCTTCTACTGTGCGAGACTTCACGTGCCAGGGTTCATCAAGGGCAAGAAGCAACTGTCGGCAGCAGACGTGCTAAGCACCAGGAAACTAGCCAATTTCAGGATTCATGTCGAGAGGGTGATCGGGCTGATCAGAAATAAGTATGTAATCCTAAAGGCCACGCTGCCCATGGACTATGTGGTTTGCCGACCTGGAGATAATTTGACTCCACTTGACAAAATTGTTACTGTTTGCTGTGCCCTTCAATAGTAGCATCACTAAAACAGTCTGCTAATTGAGCAACTGCTTTCCGTTGACGAATGACGTTATATTGTGAGCTGTGATTGGAAACATTCTTTTTAAGCGAAAACGCCCGTGTGTACGAGATTTCGGCACACGTTAAAGATCCCCAGGTGGTCAAAATTAATCCGGAGATCTCCAGTATGGTGTGCCTCATCGCCTGCGTAGCGTCGGCTCGTTAAACCTCATAATCAATGGAAACTTTTTACTCCAGTTATTTCACTTATAATTTGAATGCAATGGAACATGTTGTACCGACTATGATTTCAATTAGCAGCAAAGTTATGGTTCAAGTCAAAGAAAGGCAGATATATCCCACGTGATTGTGCGTTTGAAAATTAGTTGGACACTAGTTAGTTTTCAGCTGTAGAAACCTCGTCTGTATATTATTATTGCACTACTTTGTTGTGAGACTACAACACAAACTGGAATTTTTACAGTGCCACTGTGGTTACGCTCGAATTTTTTAGTTCTGTTTCTGCTGTTTGTTTTGTTCGAAATGTGTAGAGCAGCATTCTCGGCAGAATGCTCTTTTGCCAGCCAACGACTCTAAAGTGGCGAGGTGACCATTTACCTTTTTGTTAGGATCTTATGCGCTGCTGTGCTTCAGGCGTACCATATTCTGTGTGTCGTGCATTACATTTACAACTCTTTGAATTTACAAATTTGTGCAACTGCCCTTGCCACTGCACGTGATGTGACTTCTTGAGATTCATTACTTCGGTGTTGTTTGTGGGTTGGCAGTAAGACAATTATTGTACAATGCAGTTTCAAACACATTTTTGTATTCTGGTGCTACGTGTGTTCAATATTGTCTGGCGGTCATGTGCAGAGTGTTCGTTTTGAAAGAAACATGGCACTGACGGCTTAATAAAGAAGTCAGTGTATGTAGCGGTGTCGGCAACAGCTCGTCGCTCGTATTAGCCCATCGCATCCATTCAATTACACTTGAACGACAATTGTCGCTGTCGCTCCACGTGGTCCTGTATTTAAGACTGCAAGCTCGTTGTACATTCCCGTCACAAGAAACATTAGCGTGCTCTTTTTAGCAAATTTCATCAACATAGTCTGTTGCTTCACACTGGCAGGCACAGCTGTGGTGAAA
This sequence comes from Haemaphysalis longicornis, assembly GCA_013339765.2. Lineage (NCBI taxonomy): Eukaryota > Metazoa > Arthropoda > Arachnida > Ixodida > Ixodidae > Haemaphysalis > Haemaphysalis longicornis. Next base: position 89,808,184 of record CM023456.1, read on the forward strand.
TAAACTGTGGAAGCCTGACATTAGTCCTTGTCGTATTTGCAGTCGGGACAAAACCATTTCTTCTTTTTTGGTGCCCGTTTCAGTCCGACACAGAAGAAATAAAACCACTTGTAGCTGCACGCCTCGTTGTCGCAAGCTACCATCTTGCCTGTGTCCGGTCCATGACCGAAGCAGTACTCTACTGTGTCTGCTGGCTGTTCTTCACGACTTCTGTCTTGCCTCGTGCAGTATCGGCTGAGCAACTCGGGCAGAATGACGTTCCGGAAAAACTGTCTTGCGGAAGAAAAAATGTTTCTGCAAAACTGATCATTGCGTCTCACTCTCTCGATGTGCAGCACATTTGGTCCCCACACCACAAAGTCGCAAAAGTCAACATGGCACACTGTCATCTGAGTCTGAATTTGGTAGTAGTACGCATGATTGTCCAAAAGCTGAAGTTTTCCGCCAGTGTAACTCAGACATGAAATGCTGGTGGTGATATCTTGAGCATCTCTTAGCAAAAATGGGCACTTAAATTCCACAACAGCTCTCGCGCAGCAGCTGCACGAGGTGATGGCATCCGGTGTTGCGCCGATGAACGGGTAAGCAGCACTCAGGTAGAGTCCAGACCTGTGCACTCAAAGTTCTGGTGCTTTGTAGCTTATTTAGCTTTGTAAGCCTCGAAAGCATCTTGCTCATGTTCTAAGCCCCACATGATGGCAGGAACTCTGAGGGAATTTTTTTCAGGGTAGCAAATCGATTTTACCAGTGATAAGCTAGGACTCTGCACACTCGTGTGGCACACACTTTTCATCACTGACGCAGTCACTCTGCCAACACGGCAAAGGAACCAGTCTGGCGAGTTACTTTGTTGCCTTGTTGCAGCCTCAAATGTCTTCACTGTGTCGTCCCTGATGGAAAAAGAGGCAAGAAAGTCGTCAGCCTTCTTCAAAAGCGTGTCGAGGTTGTCTTCCAAGTGGTCTTCGAGATACAGCTTCCTCAAGTGGGCAGGCTGTGTTTTTACAGGCTCCTGAAAGCTTTCTCAATACTCTGGAAGGACAGAAAATACTGCAGGTGTGACACCTGTGCTCTGAAATGCTCTGTACAGGTCGCCAAGCTCCTCTTGGGTTGCTGGTGGGATGTCCATTCGTTTTTTGATTCGTTCACTGCTAAACTGCTGCTGTTAATGATGTCGTCCAGTTTTTGCTTCTTCCCTCTCCACGAAATGAAGTCGATGTCCTTTAGCCTCTTGAACTCCGCCTTCTCCACGTACGCAGGAAGCCAGATGTTTGTTTTTGAGGTGCAGCTTGTAGCGTTTTTCATCTTCACACCTGTTTCAACTGCATACAGGTAGGCTCCAACATGAGAACAGGCCTCACCTGCTCCTGCCATACAGGTGCAATGAGCAGTGAGCACGACCCCGCTTTTCTGCCACAAAATCCACACATGCAGAGGCTGGTCCCGCAACCTTTGCGAATGGTTCACCTGCGAGAGAAAAAAATGCAATGCACAATTTTTTCTTGCCGGCATCTCTGCGCGAGCGCTCGTCACTGTTGATCGTGTCTGAAAACGTAACCGGCAACAGCGAAGAGGTGTTCTAGCGCGACCGTTTCTATTTCGAGCATTCCGTGCAAGATTTCCGAATTGACGAAATAGTAAAAAAGATCCCGGCTGCTTACCTCTCCGAGCAGAAGCACTTTGTCGTTTTGTAGCTGTTTAGCCGACAGGGACTTCACCCACCCGCTTGTGAAGTAATTATGTGCTTCGGTAGACTCGAATGCCTTCATCTCTTCTAGTGTGAGGAAGTTGGCAGAAAACACGAGGTAGTTGAGGATGTCGCCGTAACTTATCTCCGGAAACAAGTCCACATCGCCGGTCGTGTCCATGCCCTGTCGTAGCATGAATGGGTCCTCGTTGTCGCACAGCCGCACCTTTTCCGCATACCGCACGCGTGCAGGCCCCGTAAGGTCTGAGCGGTAGGTCGCGTTTAAAGGTTTTTTGCTCGCTACCAGCGGCATGCCGCAGAAAAAGCGCGAAAAGCGACTAGCTCCGCAGCAAACGCGTGCGCTCCCCGAACTGCTCACGCCGCAATGCCAGCACCACTGCACCAATATGGCTACCGCCGCGCGAGCGCTTGAGCGTGACGTCACGTGCAAGCTATGTATACTTGCCCTATGGAGGCGCCAACTATGGGCGCTCATTAGCGTCAGGACGCAATACTTCCCTTCACCTCTCCTAGACGGGAGCCCAACATGAATAGAGAAAGTTACAGGGAAGAACATCAGGCGTGTTCGCACAACTACCCGCGCACAACTACCCGCGCTTGGCCCAGTTGGCAGAGCGTTTCTCACCACCCGTCGTGGCCACAGTGATTATGGGCTCGAATCCTGGCGCCACTGCGTCAATAGAACTTTTTTCTGGTGATGTCATTTCCGTGACCGATATGGCGTCGGTGAGGTTCGTGTACCCCGGAATAAAACACTTTCGTGTTAAAAAAACGAAAGTTTGATGACTGACGCCCGGTAATTTATTGTAGGGTTACAAATAAAAGAGACCACACGTTTTCACTGGATAAATTCGGTTTATTCTGATGTCCAGGCGCGTGCACGTTTACTTTAACTCCCGAATAGCACTTTCGATGTACGCGGTCAGGGTGGATGTTCGTCCCCTTTTGTCGCAAATATTATTCACCATAACGTGCACGTCTTGTTGCGCCTTGGGTTCATTGGTGTCCCAGGCTTGCAATCGAATACTTCAGAGAACTCCTTCATGTTTTTCATCGGTACGTTGACTCTAAGGTGAAGAAATAAAAGATTCCTGGATAATATAAGCAAATTCATGCCTGTTCATGCATTTAAGGAGCAATCGTTTTGTAGTTCAAAATTTTTGCAAAATTGGGGTTTCACAATTGGTGTTAATTTGTTAACCGTAATTTCATCTCAGTTGGTCTATTGGAAAAACACCCAAACCTCGTTACAACGAAGTTGAAAGGAGACCGTAATAATTTCGTTATATACATTATTTTATTATATCAGTTATAACAGTTTACACCAATGTATGCTCAGTTGGGTGCACAACTATAAGCATGCAAAGGGAGAAACCTTTTCGCGGCACACTCCACCGTTACGCGACCTTGCATGCGACGGAAAATGAATAGAAGATAAATATTTTGCTTGCTCAATACGCGCACTGCCTATTTTATTGTCCGCTAGGCATAGCCGGAAAAAGCAAGTGATGCTCCTTTGTTTCGGACATCGCGAGCGAAAGAGCCACCGCATTGATGCCGTTTTCTTCGTCGTCATCGGCGCCGAAGAAACCACGTAGAAGATCAACCGCGTCGAGTCCCGGCGATGACGTTGACACGTCGAACCGTGGGAGACCGTGCGGTATAAGATACCGTGTGTACATGGGAGCGTGTGTGCATGTCTTCGGTTGCGTCGGTTTGCCCGGTGATCCTCCGTGATGTCGACTCATCCGGCCGCTCGTGGCGTGGCTCCGCATGGCCGTGAACACGCCGCGGGAGGTTTAAACAAGCCCCGCCGGACGAGTGTCGAACTCCGCGGAATAGTTTACGCACCGTAGTCGGGTTTTTAGATGCGACGCTGAAAGCATCTCTTGTCGGCGGCCCTGTCCTTCCTGCGGGCGTCCGTTGTTGTTGTCCGCAAGGCTGCGTCGATCCTCCACTTTCCCCCTCACCTCTCCGATAGCGAACACTCTATCATGAGGGGCATTGGATTGGATTTGGATTGGATTGGATTGAAGTGGATTGTGTCGGATTGTGTTGCGTCATAGCCACGGCAGACGCATTGGCGCCGGCGCATGCCCAGGTGAGAGCGAACACTCTCTCAACATCTGCGGGTGTGCGGCCCAGCGTGCTCTCACTCCGCCGGTGGGCGGCGCTGCGCGCTGCTGAGCATGTGCAGTACTCTGTCTCTCCGTGGTCTCCTCTCCTTCGGGCACGCTGCGCATATAACCGGTGTGCCGCTCTCCGGCGGCCTTTCGTTGGACGGTTGCTCTGTGATTGCGCTTGAACCCCCCTCAGCGTCGCATCACACCAGGGTTCCCGCGATGGGAGGTGGGCGTAATTTTTTTCTTTGGTGCGTGGTGGGACGGGGGGGGGGAGAAGGAGTTAAGGCAAGACATATAGTTCGGCATATCTATTGACAGGTCAATTTTACTTCGTTACAATGAGGTTTCAAATGCATGATTCTCTAGGGAAATATCAAGGGGAATTTGAATTACTTCGTTGTAGCCATTATTTTATTATATCCTGTTGCGTTGTAACGACTCTGGTGTGTGTACGGAAAATTGTAAACAGATTGGGGATACTGTGACGGTTTCAATGCTCTCTTACAGACGCATATAATGCATCTTGGTGGCATGTCGAAGCTAACGTGCAGTCACAATATTTTTTGCCCTGGGGTGGTCTGCTTAAGGTGTTCTCTTTCCTGCACTGCTAACTTTGCTATTGTTGAAGTTTGTAAAGATTTCTTATAGTGTAAATTGTTGCAATTAGCCGTAATACCGCAGTGAACATCAAAAATTTCACACGTAGCACTATTTATTCCTCCCTGTCCATGATTTGGTTTATATACTTGGTCGAAAGTGAGACCGGCTGCAAAGCCTTGGCATCCTGCCGATCAGTATATGTTTTGTGCCACTGTAAACGTGGCGGTAGCAACACCAATCTAAACGGATAGCTTCCCGTATGCACAATGATGCGTGCACATTTCGCTTTTGCGCACATGACGGGGACGCAGCTAAAGAGCTCGTGTGGAGGGATATTTAAGAATGAATAAACCTAATGAGATGTCAATTGCTCATTGCATAGCTCGCGCCACAACACCTAAATTTATAGTTTATATTCAACTACCCTTTTTAACAGTACACATTGTTGTGGGTAAAAAGGACAAATCTAGAAATAATGTAGAGAAAGCTACAGATCCAAAGCGGACGCTGTGCTGATTTTCTGCAGTTTTGTTTTGAACTGACAGAGAAAGCACTGATTCGTTACTAGAATAAAAAATTGATTGGAAGTGTATATAGTTAGCTTATATTGTCATGGCACACACAAGCGGCAATATCCCATGCTATGTTGAGGCCACCATGTTCAATCTCTAAACACGTCCACCCATCTCTTCGCAAACAGACCAGTTTCCATCAACCATTGATCGCTTCATAACTTCGGCTGCCACGTAAGATTTTGGTGGAGTCTGTGGGTCGATCATCCCCATCCTGGCCACAGCTTCACTCCGTCTCGACCTGGTCGTAATCATCGATGGCACCTGGCCCATGTCGGGCAGCCATTTGCGCTTCCGCGACCACTCTTCAACCACGTCCCCCACCCCGTGCCCCAGACCCTGAGACGCCGATCAATACCTGCCGAGACCAGCCATGACGAGACGAACCGCAGTTGTGTCCCCAGCCCGCTCGTCCGTCGTAGCTCCAAACCAAAAGGTTACGTCGCGGCAGAAGTGGGGATGCGATCGATGGTTGATGGAAAGAGGTCTATCTAGGAAGAGACGCGATATGCGTATTTACAGGATGTACATGGCGGCCATTAGGCAGCGCGCGCAAGGACACAGCCACTTTGTTATCGTCCTCGTCGTTTACTGTCTTGAGCCATTGCCCTCTTATGTGTTCCGTGTCAATATGCACAACAGGAATGGTGTCAAACTAGTTCGGAATGTTGTTTCTTGCTAACTCTAGCCTGATGATGAAGGGTTTATGCCTATGCCTGGGCTCGACGTACAAAACTTTCCGAAAACACGAACAAACAAAGCACGACTACACCCTACCCGGACGCTTGCGTTTCCTTCAATAGCTGTACGACCGGAAAACCCCACGGCCGGAGTTTGGTAATGGAATAAGCATGGCGGCTTGTCTGGAGCATATTTTAAGTGGCGCTTTGTGACACGAGTTAGTACTTTCAGTAAACTGGTGTAAAACTCGTATTGTACCGGGGAGCTGTTAACAATACATTTTGTATTCTGCGTTCTGGTTGCCCGTGACGCCATCGCTCAGGAAATCTGTGTTGCACACTGATGACGGGATACATTGTACTCAAAAAGCGACGTGGTGCAGCTGCACAACTCACGAAAACGCCTAAATTACTTAGCTAAAAACCGGGTAAACCAGAACAGGCTGGCGCATAGGAAGCACGTCACACTGGATAAGAAAGCTCGTGTTATACTTGTCTCTTCTAAAGTTGTGTTTTTTAACAATTATTTCTAGCCGCTTTAGATATTGTTTGTGGGTTGATACTCCTACAACAACCACCCGAAAATACGTATCATCTCTTCAATATCTTTCCCACAATTTCTTCAGTTTGTGCGAAAGTATTACCGTGGGACGGCATAAGGCACTCATAGGCATGGTATCTGTTTAGACAGTTAACATGCCTAACATAACACGTATCATCTGTCAATCTATTTTGGCCATTCCATACGGTGGTTTGGAATTGTCATTATTGTCTGCAGAAAAAAAGCATTTAGATATCATACATATGTCTTTATACCCAAAAAGAATATCATTCAGTAGAAATTTTGTGGCAAAAGGTAATCACACTACACCTTGGCGCGATTGGCCTATTGCGTTTTGTATCTCCAGAGCGGAACCCCATATTATGACGAAAGGAGTCTTGCTGTTTTTGCTTGTCGTAAGGCCGGCTGCATTTACCTTCAAATTGTTTGGATAAATACAGAATGCCGATGGCGCTAAGTATTTACGCGGCTCTACATAAAATTGTGATAGTTCGACGTTATTCTTCGTTAAAAAAGGTAATAGTTGTGCGGTGGCGTGCATAAATATAGGAGCCTAATTTGGCTTCGCTGAGTTTACAAGCCCCACGTTGTTTGTGTTATATTCGACGTGCATGTGGAATGAAATTATAGAATATTTGTTGATCTTTCACACAAGGGCGGCATTCATTTGCGACCATAATAAGGCATTCAATTTACCTGTATCGGTTAAGACTGTGCGTGTCGTACTGAATTCTCCACTGCAGCTCTTTCTTGGTACTTAGACTGCACCATATCTGAAACAGAGATAAGTGAAAACATTTATGCTCTCATTCTACTCGTGTCACTTAAGTTCTGTGATAATCAAGTCATTATTTTAGTAACGTAAGCGTACCATCGCATTGGCTATGAAAAATAACTGCTTCCCCGATAAATGTTCCAGTCCTGGCAGCCGGGTGTCCTTGTCATTACATTCTTCTTTCAGAAATTTTTTGTAGGCCTGAAAATACAAACATTTAGTACCACAGAAGAGCCATTTTTTTAACCTAAAGTGGGCGTTCGTGCATTTAGTGGTTTATTTAGCTTAGCCCTTTACTTCTTAGTTGAGTCCACGCTAGAAGCTGTTACTAGAGTAAGAAAAACTTTTACACATGTACGAAATTGCACCCAACGCTTGAGTAAACATTCAATAATAAACAACCCACAAACCCTTATCACAGGATTTTGTTTTCGTGGCAAGAAATCACGCCATCACATAGATACTTTTGATAAAATGATTGAAAGATAACAATTCTCTTCGGCTAAAGGTAAAAAAGTAACCCAAAATTTATAATAAAACTACCCAAGACCTGGGAGAAAAACCCAACAATTCAAAATCTTCCAACTGTATCACCTGAAAGCAGGCATCCCGTGAGCTGATTGTTATATCTTGAAAAAGAAGACATCTAGACATCAAACATATTGCCCATACCTGCTCACTCCACTAATGCCTCTCTGGCTTACCATTTGTGGTAGGTGCTTAATAATGATTTTTCTGATAAACCACTGGTGCTAAAAGTAATACTATAAGTACTTAATATCTTGAATACATTATTCTAGTTTTGCAATTCATTCCTAAACCCGTTAGGGCTACACTGCTTCAAAACCTAGGTCAACGTAATTGGTTTGTGTGTAGGCGTCGAAATAGCCAGAAAAACGGGTGTGTCACAGCCCAGTAACCAGGGATTAAGAACGCAGTGTCTAGAGTGCCGTCCGACGGCACTATAGCTGGCAGCTGTAGGCATGGCTGGAGTGCTGTCCGACGACATTCCAATATTTAAGACTAGGCTAGCACATGCCGAAGTGTTTATCGTTGTGGTGTAGAGGATCCGCCTTGGGTTCTTGTTCTCAAGGACGGTGGTTCGAGACCCGTTCTTTCCTCGGTTTTTTTTTATCCTGAAATTGAAGTATAATTTGTATGCCTTAGGTTAGTTTTTGTGTTTCAAAAGATTTCTTTGTGTGCGTTAGGTGATCTTATGTTATGTTTAGGTAAGGTTGCCTGTCTTTACGTTATCTAGAGCGATGTAGTGCCTGACGCTGCAATTTTGTCACAAAACGCCGGTAAACGTCGATATAGTGCACTTCTTATAATACCGTAGGACGGCACTCTAGACACGGCCGATTAAGAATTAGTCAGGTACCTGACCCCGAACCTAACAATGGCGCAACTGCGGGCCACCTGGTGTTCGCGCTTCTCATTAGAGGGACAGAGGAGGGTGAAAAATGTCGAAATAGGAGTTGAGTAGAAGGGGAAATGAAGGGAGAGGGTGGTAAAGTGAGACTGCAAGAATAAGCGGATTATATGAAGTGCAGCCGCCGAAAAGAAGACAGCGAGGAATATAGAGAAGTACGTTGTTAGGTAGAAGAAGGAGAGGAAGCGTACAAATGACAATGTGCGAATGTAATAGACAATAATAAATATTATAACAATATATATAATAGGGAGGATAACAAGAGATGATGAGGGGATTGAAAAAAGGAACAGCGGAAGAGGAGTAAAAAATATATTGGACATGTCAGTGAATTTTTCGAATATTTCTCACTAAACGCACAGCGCTTCAAGCTGCTTCAAGCCCTCGTCGACAGTACACCCGAACAGCCTAAAGTCATATCCCCTCCAAGAACCCGGACCTGAGGCAAAATGCGTTTATTACCCGCAATTCAAATGAATAGCAGAACAGCATAGTAGTCTGCAAAATGTTCAAAGCACTATAGCGGGAATTTTGACCCGCCTCGTCCTTCATACGTATCAGAACCTGAAAGCCGCACCACAAACCCACCTGTGCACTTCACTTATGTAACACTCGTTGACTGACGCACACTGTGCACAAACTTTACAGTAAAACTGGCAGAAACGGACAGAGCCCGCTTAACCATTGCCGGATATTTCACTGCCACTTAGCCAGAGTGGGGTCACCACACTAAGAGTTGAAAAACGAAAAGTTTCATCACCACCTCACTATTGAACACAAAACATACGTTCCCATCAGGGCCGACACCAGCACACATCGCGACACGGCACCAGACTTCTCCAATACCATAAACACCCTCCCCACCACATGGCAACGTCTTGCCCGTAGCCTCGGCAGCGACCACTACATTCTTAACAGCACCACTAGCACCGCGCCCTATAGAAAAACAAGTCCTGCCGCACACACTAATCAATTCGCACAAATTCTGAACTACTCGCACCTAAACCACCACCATGCCAGCCTTCCCCAATAACTGATTGGATAGCCAGAATAAAAAATACAGACCGACATCAACATACGTAGCTTTACGTTCTCAGCATCAGCATGTTTGTTACTCTAGACACCAGATTCGTGCACCTACTTTAGGCATCCCAGGCTCTAAAAAAAAGACATGAATACTCAATATCATCACCGGAAGCTAAACCGCATAATTACAGGCCTAGTTGGGAAATAGGCATGAATATGAAAATACCGACTCGGGGCTATAACAGCCTGAGAAGGGAGGCAACATAACACACACTAAGACACTTCACCCACTCGACCCGTGTACACCCAAAACCGAATCACAAGCACACCTTACCCTACTCTTCGCCAGTATCCCTGGATAACCACATACGTGGCCGCAGATTCTAACCGACACTTACATCTTGGCTTTCCGCCACTTTTTTGCACCACCCTTTAACTACCGGGCTGGAAGTGACCGGCAACTCCTCACCCCGGCTGTAGCCCCTGATCCCAACTACACTCCTAGTCTGGTTTAATGTCAGTTCTATTGAGGAACCGTATAAAGCTGCTGTTCTATTCATTTTCACGCTTTTATGTAACTCGTGTTTTCTTGTTTAAAATGCTTTGTTCATGTTAAAAATCTAGAATCCACGTTGAACAGCACTTATCTTACCTTCGTTTCACATAGTGTAGTTCCATTAACCATGCATTTAAATTTTTTATGTTTTATGTAGCCGTTTGAGACAGCGTTTTTTGTCTATTTATTAATCCTATGTTTTCTATGTATGTTGTGCTTCGTATGCGACGAGACGGAAGCGGAGACGTTCAGAGAGGGCAGTGGCCGCGCTATATAGGGCGGCGCGGGGTGTTGCGGCGCTGGCTGGTGGTAAAAAGGCTTGGTCGCAGTAATTTGGCGAAAATTGTGGTGTTCGATGAGGTGTGCAGCAGCAAGACTGTTGGTTGTTTGTTGAAACGGTGCTCGGAACACTGAGAGCCGCCCCACGGCGATAAAAAACGGTTGAGCAGTGCTCCTGTCTGAATCCGTCGTATGGTGACAGTTTCCCGCTGCGAGAACTCACGGGAAGGAACTGCAGGGATGTACAAAGGGTTGGCCATGGCGGCGAGGTATGCATTCCGGCGGGCTTGACTAAGCTGTCGCTCAGCCGTGGGATAGGCTTCTTCTCCAAGCACAGGCAAGGACGCCGTCGTCACGACTGAGGGGCGGCTCCGAGCTAGCACGGAGAGTAAATGCGCGCGTGCTAGTCGATGCACTATTTCATTTCCCAGGATGCCGCAGTGTGCTGGCACGCAGTGAAGTGTGAAGCCGTTACCCGATGCCACGAGTTTCCGAAGTTTGCGGCGAATGACTTTGGTGACGGGGCTGGTGAATTGGACATTGACACAGGCTCGATACGCTGCTTGTGAGTGCGTGAACACATGGTGATATACAGGGCAGCTCGTTTGGTCTTCCTGGAGAGCTGCGTCGACATAGTCACAGATGGCCTGCAGTTCAGCTTGTGTGCTGTGGGCCGGAGTGGCACCGACGTGGTAACCGTGACCTTGAAGTCCAGTAGTCGCATCGAACCACGCCATGGCATACACAATGTGTGAGTCGGCCGTAAAGCGCGTGGCAGCGTCCGCGTAGATGCTACACTCGTGTTTAAATGCCGCCTGTGTGGAGCGGGAGTGCCGTGACGAGGTCCCATGTGAACGGGTAGTGGCTTGCCATCTGTAATGGTAATGTACTCCCAAGGAGCTATGCGTCGCGCGAGTAATGGCAATGGCATCCGAAACTTTTATTACGTGCCAGTAGCTGGGCTCAAGATTACTGTGTTTTAGTGCGCTACTGTGGCGGTAAGGCGTACTTCATGCTCCTTGCTTCCTACCCGCAGCACAAGTTCTCGAATTCCCGCATTCGCTCTCCTTGAGGGAAGCACGGGTGCTCTTGTTGGGGCATGGGAAACCCAATGCAAGCGCTTGTTCAGCTTATCAGAATCGTTCCGGCACTTTATCTTTCGTTTAATTCTTGAAGGTGTTCATGCTTCAATTGAGTATATAGAGAACTCCAGTGAAGTCAAACTCTCCCGGACCATTATAATTCGTTCGTCTTATCAGAAGTTCGTCCTCTTAGGAGCCCTCCCAAAAAAAAAAAAACAATCGGCCACACGCTAGGTGCATGTAAATATATTGCTTCAAGACGGTGAATGAGGTACACTTACGATGGAGAAAAAAGAGAAAGAAAATCATTAATTTGAGTGCGCAATTCGATAGAAGACTGTGTTCCAGTGCCCGTACCTGGTTTTATCCAGTGCAAGCAGCGACGGAGAGCGTACACCCGCTATCTCAAGCGACAACGCAACAGAGACAGAGAGGGACCTCTTCGCATTATCGGCGGTGACGCGATGGGACCCGCGACGCGAAACGGCGCGAACTGACATGCTCCCGCTGAGAAACGGCATTGGTAAGGAGAGCTGCTACGTTGGCGAACAGTCTCCGCCGAAGATTTTTTTGTTTGCTTTTTTATTCTCCTAATTTTGGGCCCCTTTCCTCCCGAGCAGAGCGACCACAAAACTTGCTCTCCCTCTTTTCTTTCTTTGTTTTGCCGCTGGCTCCGCGGGTTTAAGGGTTGCAAAAGTGCTGGCTTTTTCCGCGTGTCTTTTTTCTCGCCCCCTCCCTTCCTCCGTAGTACCAATTCGCTTCGTGCTGTGGTTTACTTTTACCTTTCTTTCCTTCTGGTCGCGTGAATGCCCCGCCGAACCCCGCCAGGACTGCCATGTTCGCTACCCCGAATCTCCAGTAGTGGTGGTCACCCGAAAGTTGTTCGTCTTAACCGAAGAGTACGTGCAAGGCTGTTCGTTTCAAGGAGATTTTTGTTGCATTGGGTCTATGGAAAACCAAACAAACTTTCCCCGGTTGTTCGGCATAAGCAAGAATTCGTCTTAACCGAGTTCATTTTAACGGGAGGTCATTGTATATACTTTTAGCGAAACAAGTGAGGAGGCCTACTTTATTCTTATAGCAACGTTGCACGGTTTACAAGGCATCTGATGTTGTCGCTGTAAAGTCAAACGTATAGCTTGCCTCATGATTGCCACTCTGCTGCTCAAAATACTCTGTCATCCCTTGCTTTAAAAAGTTCACAAAATCGCGGAAGCATTCTTGCTTGAAAACTGATCCAAAACTGCTTCAAATCAATTGCTAAAACGCGTCCACATTTCGCTCAAAGTGCATCCAAACCTCCAAAGGCACAAATCGGAAACGAAGAACAAACCCTTGCGACAATTTTTGGCGCATTACGTGAACGAACCCACGAACGACATACATGCATGCCGATACATGCTTTATGAGATAAAGGCACACTATTGTACTCCTTCTTCATGATGAAAATGTGTACTGTCTTATTAAAAACCGTTTCTTTTTCGCGAAGTTCAAATAACCGCTTTGACGCCAAGGAAGCCCGTTTCAAGTACGGGCTGTGTGTCCAGACATCTTACCGGAGCTTTTCTGTCGACCGAACGATCTAGTGCGCCAAAATATTTCAGAAGGACCAATCGTCGCGAACAAATGTGCGAATATGGCGAATAACGAGGCTGAGCATGCGTTCACAGTAAAGAATATGTTCTGCGGTTACAAAACAGCGCAAGGCGTGTACGTTCGTTGTTGTCCAAGCGAAGATTCGATGTTTTACTGTAGTTGCATGCTAGGCCCCGTCATTCGCCAAATTCGCACGTTTCTACGCGACTATAGGTCATTCCAGACTGTTGGCGCTAACCCCAGCTGCGACTGTTCTTGGAGTGTATTAGGAACACTGTTTGAGCATTCTGGGTGGAACACCTTTCCACATGAGTATATAGGTCCCCGATCCGAGTGTTTTTAAAATGTTTCATATAGCTATAAGAAACTTCGACCTGCTTCTTTAACGCAATGCTGTTCTATATGGGATAAATGAAACATTTTTGTAAAAATTGTGCGGAGCTAAATGGAACCATAATATGAGTGCAGGGGCCAATACTACCGGATGTGCTTGCCAAACGTAATCGACACTCGCTACCAGTCACTAGTTCTGGCTCGCCAAAATTAATGTTTGTCTATCTCTTTCCCTCTCTTTCTCACTCTCTCTCTCTCTCTCTCTCTGCTCTCTCTCACTCACTTTCGCAACTGAATATAGGCCATTTTATATTTTCTTGTATTAAACACCGCGAATAAACTAAAAGTAAATTTTATTCAAGTGGGAAATGGCATTCCGGGTCAACGTCAGGAATAACGCGGCCCAAAACTTCTCTGCTAAATGACTTCAGATTGTTTAACTATTTGGACTGATGCCTGTGAATATCAGTCAAGTCTCTTTATATTTTTAGACGCTGTTGCTGCGAAAGCAAAATGCCTGCACGCTTCCTCAAAGATATTTAGTAACACACTGTCAAAAGGCATCAAGCTGGTGTTCACTTGTAACCGACGCCCGACCGCAGCTATGATGTTCTTTAACGGGCACAAATATGGCCAGAAACAGTAGCGAGGAAATGTTCTGAATAAGTTGGTTGGAAAAAATATAGGTTGTGTAAGGCGTACCAGAACTTACCTTAAACGCTGTGCGTAGCCCTCCGTTGTCAGCAATGTCCTCGTTCACAGTGTTATATCCGTCCAGCTACGTTCAATAGGGGTGTACAAACAAAATTATATTGGGAAAAAAATAAAAATGAATGTAAGTTATCTATACCTATCAAGAGAAGTGCCCTAATCACTCATATACCTATCAAGAGAAGTGCCGTACTCACTCACTCATTGCCCTACTCAACGCCCAGACGAAACTGGCGTAACTTGAGACAGGAAAACGCGCACTAAGAGTGGATTTTCGTAATTTCCACCCCTAAGGAAGGAAAAGGGAAAAAATTCCGGTTTCACGAGTTTCTGATGATCTCACTTGTTGTTAAGACATCGAAGTTGTTATTGTCGATATGTGTATGTGTCCCGTAAAAGCCTCTAAAAAAAGCCGCCCGCATCTTCCCACGGGGGGAACTCGAGTAAATGCGTCGCATCTACTCGAGGCAAGCAAAGCATCACGTCAAGCGAAAGCCAAGCAAAGACGCCCTTGACTGAATTCCGAACGCGCCCTCCGCCGCTTATATACGTTGAAGGGACTGCGTAAGCCGGTCCCCAGTCGACGACGTTGGCGTACTTGTAAAAGCGGCGAGGAACCCTAGGGTTTTGAGCCAAGCGCGGATGTTTGCTTCGCCGGAGTACGGCACACCGGTTATATGCGCAGCGCGCCCGAAGGAGAGGAAACCGCGGAAGAGAGAGTACTGCACATGCGCCGGCCCCAGCGCGTCTGCCGCGGCTATGACGCAACGTGCCGCGGCTATGACGCAACAATATCCAACACAATCCACTTTAATCCAATCCAATCCAAATCCAATCCAAGTCAAGCCAAGCCAAGCCAATAAAATCCAAGCCAATCCAATCGAATCCAATCTAATGCCCTCGCGAGAGGAGTGTTTCGAATCCAATCCAATGCCCCTCGCGAGAGAGTGTTCGCTTTCGCCTCGACTCGACGCGCATGCGCAGCGAGCGTGCGGACTACGGACGCCAACGCGGGTGACATCGTGAGTTACTGAAATGCTCTGCATTTAAAACAGTTTCAGGGTTTCGGATCACGGACTCCTACGGCGCCAATCGGCGTTTCAAAAATATCTGACATATTTTTACTGAAGCAAAATGGACAGACGAGCTAGTTTGTGAACATACATGAGTGCAACATCCATGAGTGAAAGAGCTGGTGTCGCTTCCCTTTCTCGTCCCTTTGTCTCTTTGCGCTTAGGTTCACTCATGGATGTTTTTACTGATTCCCCGATATGCGTTTGATGGATTGATGTATATAGAATTTATTTTTATTTGTAGAGGATACTCATAAAATACAGAAAACAACTTAAGATTTCAACGGACTCATTAGTAAAAGGGCCACAAAGATTGGTTGAAATTGCAACCCAACCTACTGAAAAAGCATAACAGGTATATCAACGCGAAGCCAAAATACCGTTTCAGAAGTCCTTCAAAATTTCGAGTAGACTCCTATCATTCTGACGGCACGCTTCAGGCTTAAAATTTTAAACTTTTGCCCCCGACCAGAGCTAAAAAGGCTAGAATATTGCTTTACGAATGCATTCACTGTATCCCTGGCACATAAAGCTTTCGAACTGGGCTTTTGGCGGTACGTATAGGTAATCATTTCAATTTTCTAAAAAAGGTTCCCGGGTTTTGCTAATAGAACGTATTTGCATTTAGCGTAAATTGCGTGCTGTTACGGATATCTCGCTAACTGCACAGCAAGTTTGTACAGTCGCCGACCATTTATTCGGACGCCGGAAATTCGGACGCGCTTGTTTATTCGGACACCTTCGCGGCACAGCCGCTAATCCCATTGAAGTCTATGTATATCCACGACCGATATTTCGGGCGCCGCGCAGCCCGCCGTTCTATTTTTCGGACTCCAGCTTCGGTGCTCTCACAGTGCTCTCACGGGACCTGTGTCCCCACCTGGCGGGGGCGCGGCACAACAGAAGAGAGTTGTCGGACTGCCCGATACATGGTTGCGCATTTTGGCCGTCATCACGGTCAGTCGTTTTCTGTGCTTTGTTTACCGTTACGTCTGCTCCTGGGCGGGCTAAGACTGATCTTCTGAAATGGCTCCGATACCACCCGTGCCACCACGGCCACCTGCACCGTCAGAACTCCGCCGTCGGGAGCTATCCCGAGTTACAAAGAAACGAGGCAACTACCAGACACTCACGGTGGAGAAAAAAGCTGCCATTATCCGTGAATTTGAAAGCGGCCGACAGCAATGCCACGTTCCTCGCGAATTTTCGGTTTCCGAGCAAACCGTCTCCGATTATTTAAAGAACAACGAGAAGATCCTGCAGGCAGCGGTAAAAGTGTTTGCGGTAAACTAAAAGATTCTCCGAGACGGCAGCCACCAGAAGCTGGAAGAGGCACTTAACATCTGGCTGCGTGCTACTTTGGCTCGAACGGTGCCTGTTTCTGGAGATATGCTTAAGGAAAAGGCAGAGACGCTCGCCCTGCGCATGGATATTACGGACTGCAAGTTCAGCGATGGCTGGCTGCGCAACTTGAAGAAAAGATACGACCTGGCCTTTAAATGCATGTGTAGCGAGAGCGGTGCTGTCGACGTAACCCTCGTGGCGAATTACCGCGCCGACAAGCTGTGTTCCCTGCTGTGCCAGTACACCCCAGACAACATATTCAATTGTGATGAGACTGGCTTGTTTTACAAGATGTTGCCTGAAAAGACGATTGCGTTCTCTGGCGAACCCCTGCCATGGCGGGAAGCACAGTAAGAAGCGATTGACGGTTGTCGTGGGAGCCAACATGTCAGGGACAGAGAAGCTTGCACTGGTCGTCATAGGCAAATCAAGAAACCCTAGATGTTTTGAAGGACTTAATTCGCTCCGTTTGGTACAAAGCGAACTAGAAGGCCCGGATTACCTCTTTCAGGAGTACATGCGGAAGCTCGTAAGTACGAGCAAAAGAAGAGCAAGGTGCTTATGTTCGTTGATAACTGTGGTGCCCACGGGCACATCAGCAACCTGAAAGCGATCACCTTGGAAGTTTTGCCGCCAAGTGTGTTGCAGCCCATGGACCAAGGTGTCATCAAGAACGTGAAGCTGCACTACCGATCGCGGCTTCTGAATCGTGTGCTGCTGTGTGTGGGCGGTGACAAAAGCTACGCTGTGGATGTGCTGTCGGCTATAAGCATCCTGTCTGATGCTTGGAGGGCAGTTCCGCAGGACACGATCCGCAACTGCTTTCGGCATGTGGGATTTGTGGTTGGCAGTGAGGACGAGGATAGTCACACAGCCCAGAACCCCACAGCAGAGATGCCACCTGCCACAGCATCCGCCATTTTCGATGACCACCGTGCTAGCGGTGTCGATGTGGGAGCGGCTACGTTTGAAGATTTCACCAACATCCATAGAACCGTCCTGCAGTGTGCCGAGTTGAATGACGACGAAATCGTACGCCAGGTCCTCGAACCGGCGCAGGTGGACAGCGACTCAGATGATGACGAGCCACCAACGCCAGAGGCATCAAATACTGATCTAGCGCGAGCCCTAACAGTGCTAATGTCTGCCTACAGTGACGGACAAACGCTGGCGGAAATACAGGCGGACTTAGTCGCGCGTAGGCGTGGGTGTGTACAGACACGCATACATATGTTTTTTCAGCCGTTGTGCCAATAAAAGTTTATTAGATGCGACGCTGAGAGCATCTCTTGTCGGCGGCCCTGTCCTTCCTGCGTGCATCCGTAGTCGTCGTCGGCGTCCGCACTCTCCTCCGCTCACCCCTCTCCTCTCCGATAGCGAAGACTCTCTCGCGAGGGGCATTGGATTGGATTCGATTGGATTGGCTTGGCTTTGCTTAGCTTGGCTTAGATTGGATTGGATTAGAGTGGATTGTGTTGGATTGTGTTGCTTCATAGCCGCGGCAGTCGCACTGGCGCCGGCACGTGCCCAGGTGAGAGCGACACTCTCTCTTAACATTTGCGGGTGTGCGGCCCAGCGCGCTCTCACTCCGCCGGTGGGCGGCACTGCGCGCGGTGCTGCGCATGTGCCGTACACTCTCTCTCTCCGCGGTCTCCTCTCCTTCGGGCGCGCTGTGCATGTAACCGGTGTGCCGCTCTCCGGTGGCCTTTCGGTCGACGGTTGCTCTCCGCGTGCGCTTGAACCCCCCTCAGCGTCGCATCACACCAGGGTTCCCGCGAGGGGAGGTGGGCGTAATTTTTTTTGAGTGAATCATTCTTTTCGGACTACCGATAATTCGGACTGATTAGCGGGTCCCGCCGAGTCCGAAAAAACGGTCAGCGACTGTATATCCAGGTTGCTTTTCTTGCAATAGTTCCTCCAGAAACACCCAGAAACTATTTCAGCGATTTGCCTTAATAAACAAAAATAGGTGTAAGCGGGAATTTGTGATTATGCCAACCGCAAAGTGCAAATGGCTTCGACGCGGTATCAACACACTGCACAAAATGGTGTAGCGACAGAATTCAAAAATTCGGGAGTACATTCCCACCATGGAAAAGGAGCTCAAGTAAGACCTCGTTTCCTTATTACAGCATTAAGGGAGTAAAAACAATTGGCAACGTATGGTCTTCCTTCACTGTAAATATTGGCGATGGGTGATGAGGGTTCAGCTGTGCCTGTTATGTAACTATCGTTTCTCTCTCCCCTCTCACCCCTCAAGCCCACGCTACCATACGTGTGCTAATTGTTCATTTGAACTAATTACATCGTCTGTTCTGTTCCCCTCCATTCAGGCTTTTCTTATCCGCTCCAAAAAGCTCACATGACGAATACAGAATAGGATTTTTAAATTTAATCCAATGTTCCCGTGCTCGAATTCACCGCTGGTCATCTAATGGGGAAGTACGCTGCTTTTTCTGTAACCACACGCCTCCCTGTGGAGCCGCTGTTCTCTCTCTCGAAATGATGACGATGCGGGAACGCGCAACTTTCCAAAATGAAGTCCAACAGCGAACGAACCAACCCATCTATGCGGCCGGTATGCGGTGTGATGTACGGTGACAATCTCCGATTGGTGGAGAGTAAGGCGCAAGAGTGTGGTTTCTTTCTGATACAGGCATTCCATGGCTTTGTCTAGCGTCCAACCACCGTCGTCGTTATACGGAGGGGCGCATTTTCTAGTTTTACACGTCCGTGCAACCCTCTGAAAATTAAAACTGCTTTGACGGTGCTGCAGAGGCGCAATACGACAGAAATCCGCGAGGGACGCAGGTTCGATCCCGACCACTGGAAGCGTTTTAATTTTTCCTCACTTCTCTCACATTTACAAAAAGTTGGCTTTCTTGCACTGCATTTTTGTGTGCTAGAGACGATACCAGTGAGAGGTTGAAAGCTTCGCTTTAACACTTTCCAGGCGTATGTACCTTTAACCCACCAACGTTGCGGAATTCCAACAAAACATCACATCAAGCCCGTTCCTATAACCACACCAGTCCGGTAGGAACCCATTTATTGATCACAGGCGGGAGTTCCTAACTGTTCCCGATTTCACTGTGAACTAAACCATTATGATAACTAATGCATAACTCAGTATGTTTTATACCCGCTCTTACATTAGCCAACCCTGGTATCGTCCAGTACTAGCGCTAGTTGCTAATATTTTTATTCGGAGAACACTAAGACGCTGGAACCATAAAATAAGCCTTAGAAAGAAGAAGCATAACATCAAAAAGTAGCTTTTGCGACATCGATAGGTACCGGCGACCTGGTGAGTGATTGAAAGTTTGCGTTTAGAGAACACGTAAGGCGCACAAGCACAGACTTTGTTGATTTATTGCTGCGCAACCAAGCTTTTCCCACGCGTAAATGGGGTATCCGTATGAGTGCACGGCACTCATTATGCAGAAAAAAATTAGTTATCGAAGGAACGCTAACGCATTCACCTTACGGATCTCTTCAGATAATAATGTGCAGATAGTAGCGGGGCATCAGAGTGATTTTATCTGCTTACCGACCTATTTATCCGACCTATGATCACAGGAATAAGCGGAGCCCGACTTTGTCATCGCGTGCCCGTGTGCGACAGAAGCTGAGACACTGTGGCCTCAGAAATATACCTAAAGGAACAGAGCTTGAGGAAGGTTCCCGTGATCCTGGGCAGTGTTTATTTTAGAAACATAGTTTTCCCGGCTTGTGTAGGTGAGGCAAACCAATGATAAATGCAAGAGCCATGTTAACGCATAACGTCGTGAGTTACAAGGTTGAGCGTGCCTGGAGCGAGAAATTCCCGAGGCTTCAAAATTGTGCGGTTATTTCGCGGTTGGAAAAAGAGACCAAAGTTGCGGTGCCGCTGCAAGTGGTAGTGCGGCAAATGTCATACAAATGGTTGAGCGATAAAAGTAGTCCCGCAAGCCAAATTTCTGAAGTTGAAGGTTTCTGACAAAAAAAGTAAAGCAATTCGTCAGGTCTCACCTTTGTTTCAGCTACAGGGTCGTCAATTTTGCTGTACTGCCGGACAAAACACATGGCTCTTTCCTCAAATTCTTTGCGGCTCTCGTTGCTCCACCAGTTTCGCAGTTCTCCATCGCCGTCGAACTGACTTCCTTAAAATGGAAATAATGTGAAGCAAGTCTTGCAGGAAAAGTAAACCAAGCAAATAACAGTGAAGCAAGCCCAATAGTCACAATATGAAGTTTTACACAAGCATGTGTAGCTATATGAAGCAACTGCTTTGCTCGTGTACTTTATCACCCTGGCCCTTGTTGCGGCGATGAAGATTGTATATACAATGCTCCAAGGCTGTCTTGTAAAGAGGAAGAGGGGTTGCGTACTCGTTTCCAGATTTCTGCAGTGGCCACAGATCACCCTAAACATGTAGAGCTTAGGCGCAATTAGTGCAGCGGCAAATATTTCCGCTGACGGAGACAAAATGATAGGCTATTCAGTGCTTTGTCCGCTACAATGCCTAATAGAATCGATATTACCTTTCACATAGCCCAACGCATTGTGGCTTGGTGACTGTGCACTGCTAAGAAAAAGTGAAACTTTCAGTAGTAATCAATGGGTGAAAGAAATGAGGAGAACGCTGCCAAAAACTTTGGCTGAACATTACGATACTCTGTAATGCTACATATGACTGCCGCACTAACTGCAGTGTTCTCGGGTGACGGCGCATACCCACTGCGTCTCAGGATCCGATCGCCTCATAAACGAACGCAAGACGACTTGCGCTATACACGAAACGTTCTGGTTGTAGCTCGTCGCCGCCGGGTAACATGCTGTAAATCTCGTGCGAACCTCCCGCAGAAATGCCACGTCGTTCCAAGGAGCCATACAACGAAGACGATGACGAAAGACCCACGTACATGCAGCACGTACCGCGATCTGGGCTTTTGTGCCTTTCGCGCGCTTGAAAAAACAAGACGCTTGATTACATGCATGGATGCCTGGTTTTGCGTCTTCTTTCTCGGGCGCCACAAGACGCCGAGGCGAGATTTTTTCCACACGTCTCACGTAGCCGCGGCACACCGCCCTCCCCTCAAATTTTGCCATACTTTCTCCTCCGCTTTCTTGCTCGCCCTATCTTCAGTGTCCTCTCCGTTCCCTCGGTTAACAACGGGGATGACCGAAAGACTATGCGATACCAAAGGAGCGGGCGCTTAAGAACTTCCCTCTAAAATAACGATCATGATCAATAGAACAATCTTTCTTTTTACCTGTGAGTTGGTAGTCACGCTATTTATTTCGCATCGCACTCGCGCAAAGGAAACAATGACTTTGTTAGTATTCACCTAGAGCGTCGAAGCCATGCGTCATTTCATGTCCGACAACAGAACCAATTGCTCCAAAATTGAGGGATCTGAAATGAAACAGCCGCAAAGCTCACCACAAAAATAAAATGTTCAAACTTGTATTACAGTGTGTACAGTCATGGACAGCCTAAGCTGAAATAAACGAAAAGCAGACGACAGATACTGGTGGCGCGGCCCAGCCGCGAGAACGGAAAACTGCGACGAGATAAAGCATGTGTTAGAAAGTTCCCTTCGCTGCAAGTAGGCCCGTGTGGTCGGCTCATCATTAGATCCTGCTTCGATGAACACGGAGTCAGTCAACTGGTAACATCCATCGCCTGAACATCTTGTACTGGCCTCCCAGTCTGTACATTAACAGGGACACATATGGGAAGTCATCACTGTACCCTTCACTCAATTTACAAAGCAGCATTGCATTTCCCAATACACGCCTGTACAGAGAAAGTATAAGCCACGGGTTTCTTCCTTTTGGTGATCGTTTGCGCCTCCACAGAGACTGAAAGCTCGGCCGTCTGCTTTGCGCTGCCGGGTCATTGGCTGCTGCTGCTGGCGGCCAATTTAATTTCCTCTGCACACCAACCAACGGCCTCTTCCCTGTAACTTCCGCTGTGTGTCCCTATTCCCTCCAATACGACATCCCCCCTCCAGAAGAATAGACGGCAAGCGCATTCCCACTACCATGTGCATTGCCCTCCGCCCACTGACTCCCATAATATCCACAGCAGCCCCTTTCTCTCATCCTACATCACCCTTAGCCTTCTAACTGGCAGCATACGTTCAAGCAACTAGAAAACTAATTATCGTACTCTTTTCTCACCGCTATCGCATTTACTCAGACTCCATGGCGTTGATTCCAGCTCTTCGCCAACTGACTTCCAGAAGATCTCCATGACACCTTCTCTGAAGCTTTCTCGATCCTCTCTCCTGCCCCAGTATCGGTTGCGTGGCTGCCTGGCCACTCAGGGATCATCGGCAATAGGCAGATTCACTTGCTGGCCCGGAAGTGGCTAGCAGGACATTTTTGAACCCTTGGCCTCCCTGCTCGTGGCGGATGAAGCATATTTCTTCCAAGAAGACCCTCAAAGAGAACTAATAACACCTCCGGCTCTCGGTACACATTCTTCCACCACCCCACACTTTCCTATCCAGTACGCAAAGGCACACACATTTGGGCAATCCAGCTAATACCCTCATTACTCCTACGCGTCTCCATCTCTACGGTTGTCGCTCAGACCCATCGTGTCGCCAATGCTGCTTTACGCACCCAAACGTTCAGCGCATCACTTTATTTCTCCCGGTTTCCAGCAGTTGCCTCATAACCTAACCCTCCTTCTCCCAACTGGCTGGTATGGTTGGCTTGGGTGGCCCTCGTTGACCAGCTGACCATGATTAGTTTTGTGGAATAATACATATAGGTGCCAGTATGACCGCTAATAGTCTTTTTCTCTATTTTGCTAGCGCATGCGTGTTTTGTCCGGATTCGCTTACCTGGAAATGACTTCTAGGAACTTGCTTACGCTTAAAAATGATGCACTGAATCGGCGACGTTTTGAGTGATGAAATGAGCTGTAATTGTGTCAAGGGCTGTTTCTTTTATACTTTGGAAGGCCTGACTTTCCTTTTATTGTGTCAGCATGCACTTAGCATCACGACAAGAAAACCAGACAGCATGACGAGAACAAAAAGAGATTTAGTTTCGCTGCAACAGTTTGTTTACGTTTAACATTTCTGTTAGTAACAATTAGAGCCTTCTTTTCCTTCGTCACGCTAGCCATCCTGCGTGGCAACGACTCTTGTAAGATCGCAACCCCATCGTTTTCACTCAGATGCTTCAATTCGTCAGAAACTGCTGTCCAAAACTCATGAGAACTGCTCCTATTTAAGCGTTTTTTGCCAGTGACTTTTTCACCACTGTTCAGATGTTTTAAAGCAGAGCTTTCTACCACTACCAGCCAATGGTTCTTTCGCGGCTTGCGGGACAAACTGCCAACGCGGCGGGGGCGGTGGCGGGGGAGGGGGAGCACGAGGAGGGTTGCACTCACGGAGCACCTTGTAGATGGCGCAGCCAATTTTCCCAGCGCTCCCTGCGCGGAGGTGCCTGCTCGCTGGCGGGCGCGTCGACGGTACGGCTTTGTCGTCTGCTTTACCACGGTTGTTTGTGCCTGTTTGGCGCAACTTCGCGTCCATTACGCGCTTCCTTCGCACGGCTTGGTTAAGTTGTTCAACAGCACCTTGTGGATAACCCGGAACGGAAGGAATTAAGTGTCGTACGGCAAACATACATTAAGGGATTGGGTTCTTGAGAGGTCGGGAAAAAATTTAGATAATAACGACACACAGGAACATTCTCCCCGCTAGGGGAGGAAACGCTACCTTTTGCGCAATGCCTTGCCCACGAATGGGGACTCCCGTTTTCTAAATTGATGAATACCACTTCGGGTGTGTTTCAAAAGGTATTGCAAAAGGCGGAAGGAGCAACTGATCCTGAAAAATAGTGGTTGTAAATGTTCCCTCAGCCTTCTCGCAATGCTCAAACTTACGAAAATGACTATTTTAAATCGGTATAAATGGGAATCACTAAGCTCACATGCAGAATTATTTTCGTATCTGCGCTTGTGTCGCGCGGTAGTGTACCCCGAAGCTAGCACAACAGGATGGCTAGGTTCCGGGAGCTCACGTTTCGAAATTCGCCCCTTCCGTTTTCTTTCTCCCGACTCACGGTCGGGCTACAGCGGCGGAGTACGCCACTCAAGCCCGGCCGTGGTCGACGCTTCTGCTGCGTTCGGAACGCCGCCCCCGGGAATCCAGGTAACAGCTGGCAGAATCTCTGGTTTCACTCTTTGTCGAGACACGTGTGTGAATTCAATTGAAGTCGCATGGACAATTGTGGTGGGTGTCGTTGTGATGATGTCAGGGTTCGGGTGATAATGAACAACGAGACGACACACACTTGAAGGGGAAAAGACGAGAGGCAACACGGGTCTCGAGAGAAACTAGACACATTTATGAGAGCCTCAAGAAACTGAATATGGGAGAAGGCAGCAAAGGGAGCAACACTAAACACACACACTACAAAAAGAAAAGCTTAATAGAATGGTCCTGGTACTAAGAACAATAGTTTTAGGACCCGCTAAATGTCACTATAAGACGAAGAGAAGAACGAGCTCGCAGTTCTTCAAGTACGGTGTAAGGCGCATCCATTTAGGAAGCGTAACCGTGCCAGACGGCTTCTCGTTCTGGAGTTCTCGGTGCCAGTAGCGTACAGTTCGGGTATTTTTGGCGCCGCTGCCTTGAATGGCAGGAGCGGTAGATCCACGGTGAACAGTGGTGGCCCGATGACTCGGTGCGAGTCGAGGCTCCCCGGCGGCGCAAGGCATGGGTGCCTCGATTTGTGAGAAGAACAACAGGTGGTCCACCCGATGCCATGTCGGCCCCCGCAAGATGAAGCAATGGACCAGGCTACCCGGCGCAAAGCTCGGGTGCCCGATAGATGGACGGGTGTCCGGCCCTTACGGCGCGTGCCCCGCTGTGCGGATAGAGCTGGCGACGTCCCAGCGCTTGCAGCAGTAGTACGTCGCCATCGGGTGGATGTCGCCTTTCTTTAGGGCACCACGAACTCCAGCCGGTCTTGTGTTCGGTCTCCAACTTCTTCCTCTTCTTTCACAAGGAGACTTGAAGAGGCTTCCATTCACGTGGATACAGTATACTTCACTGGAAAAGTCCTGGCCAAATGCATGGCTGATCCCCTGTACGACCTACACTTGGAAACGTACCAGGCGTTAGGGACCCGAACAGTCCTAACCCTGCATGGAAGCCACAGCAGCCAAGACATCCAGCGAATCAAGCGGTGCTCGGTGGTGAAGCAATCTTCCTTCGGCCGACGAAACACCAGCCACATCCCATCACAAGGTACAGAATAACCGGCCAGCAAGTCCCATCATGTTCGCCGGTGTTTACAACAAAAGAGATGCGCCAACTGCATGCAGCTAGACAAGACGCTAGACAACTGCATGAAGATGGCGTCGGCAGCGTCCTCTTCCGATAAAGAGAACCTCTGCAAGTTTGTTTTGGAAAAAGGGGCTTCTGTACCGTCGGTACGCTTTACCATCTGGCCGTTTCATTCAACAACTTGTTATTCCACATCATTTCAGAGACGTGGTAATGAAGAAGGCTCAAGAAGGAGTACCAGGTCATTATCGCTTCCTAAAAACAACTAAAAGAATTGTCCGGGATTTTTATTGGCCCAATGTTTACGCCGACGTCCGAAGATTTCTTAGGACCTGTGAGCCGTGCAAGACAGGAAATTCGAAATGTGAAGTGGGCGTCGGTTCTACGAGAAAGCTGCCTACTGTTGGCCTGTGCGTAACGGAAAGTCTGTTTTCAAGCAAAACGACAAGCCCATAGTGCACATACGGGGCACGATCAACATAAGCATCTGCTCGGAGGTCAAACGTGTTCAACCTTGTTTTGGCGTCTCTGCAGTGAGGTGTCGTGGACTCCAGACGATGCTTACGGCCGGGTAGTGAAATATATTGACTGTGCGAACAGTGCTTTATTTTCTTTTCCTGCACCACCTTTCGCCCACCGGAGTCTTCTGAAAGTGTGTGTGTGGCGTCACCCCAAAACACTTTCTAAAGCCGGGGGTAATGGGATGAGCTCCAGGAAGGAAATCGGCGCAGAAAAGAAAGCAGCGGAAGGAGACGAGGGCAATCACTCGCTAATGGGTATGCGCCTCCAGAGAAGAGTAAGAGGAGGAGGAACACGACCGGGCTCTTGGCCGGACAAGCGTTCGGGGTGCGCCTGCATCAGCTGTGAATACACCCATCGACGGTGCCCATGCGACCGCGCCGGGACATCACCAGGTACCTCCTGGTCACCAGCCGGATCCGTTACTGCACCGGGCAACAGCGCCGGGATCCCTCTCCTGCCGTTCTTGCTGCGCCTGGCAGCTTCGCCTTCCGTCCCGGTCAGCGTGGAGCCATCGAGCCACTCGCGACCGAGTCTCAACGGACTGCATAAGTGAGACTGTTTAGTTTTGCTTCACGCTTGTGTTACGTCTCACAAATCGGCAAGAAACTGCAACAGGGAAGGACTTATCCACGCTTTCCTCTCCCTTTGTGTTTCATTCTTTTATTTCTCTATTTTGTTATTTCTTTTTCCGTCTAGTTCTGCACATCCCAGCTTTCCCGCTGTCTGCAATATATTGCATCTACGCTTCACCTTCGTGTTGTCGCCTCTGTCGTCATTGATCTTGCGTACACGTCTCGTGGTTCCCACCACCGAACACTGAGATCATCACAATCGTTTAAAGCTTTGCTTTCCAACCACCTTCACTGCGTGGATTGGAGTCAATTTTAATTTTGTTTACATAGAAGCTGATTGGAGGCCAGTGAAGTGCCATAAATCCTGTATCTTCAAAAGAGCTCTAACCTTTTTAAATGGGTGCACGGGTCTTCCATCGTTCTGAAATTCAAAACATCCGTCCAGAAACTGCCACTTGAAATAAAGTTGCACCATTCAGGTGTCTATGACGTCGTAGGAAACCGTGCATTGAAACGCCGCGTTATCATTTCGTGGGACCAAAGCTATCGCGCGACAGCATGCCCTACACGGTCACCACGCAGCACCCGCTGGATGTCTCATCATACCTTCTTGATACCTGTAGAGAATGATACGATGAGTAACTTAAATATTTGTTGCGAGTTTTTAAAACTTGCAGTTATAAAGTTTTTGGTTGTAATCAGCAGCTTCTTACTATGAAGTGAGATTCATCCAGGAATGTCAAAGAAGATAAAAATAACCGATAATGTTACAGAAGATAAAAAATAACCGATAATTCCGGAGCTTGCAGTCACCCTGTTACTGGTCCAAACGAGTCCAAAGGGTTCTCTCCTCACTGAACACCCCAGTAAAGTTAAAGTCAGCCGCCGACCAGGCGCGATGCTGCTCGGCGAACGAGAGTCATAACTGACGTTGCATAGTCGTAACACAGTTCATGCAGCAGTCAAGTTGTATCACTGCACCCATCTGCACACAACAAAAACCAGCTACACGTGGTACCCCTATCGATCCGGAGGCCTTCGGTTCATCGGTAATGGTTCCTACGTAGAATCACATGGTCCTCCCATGCAGCTGGCGCTGGAGCCTTTATAGCGTGGAGGTAGCTGGCGAGGCTTCGGACGGCTCTGTTGAGGAGCGATGCTCGGTTTGCTCGGTTGCGGTAGACGTGGTTGTGGTTTTGAAGGCAGTGTTATGCTGCGGGTTGCTTGAGACTGAAGGTGCAGGTAGCTTGGATAAATGCGACACTTTCCAAGTTCATCCATCGTCAAGCCGAAGCACTGATGGACCTTGTTTGCGGAACTCCTTCCATGGGTGACAAAACGCGAGGTCGCCCTTAGCCCATATTCCGATTGTCTTGATTCTCGCGAAATCACCAACACTGTTTTCTTCTTCGCGACCTTGCGACGGTCTGTGTACTTTTTGCTGTAGTCTTGCTTGCCATTTACACATTGGTGCAGATGACGAAGTTTGCGGAGGTGGCGGGACGCGACTATTTCTTCGACCTCGTCACGAAGCGTATCATAAATGGACGCAAAAAACATGCAGCGGCGAGCGCTGGTAGTGCGGCAACGTACTCCTTAACAGACTCTCCAGGTTGCTGAAAGCGACGGCGAAAGCGGTGACTTTCAGCGACGAAATTACATGAGCTTCTGAAATGTTGCTGAAGTCGCTATAGCTGAGCCATACACCGAAGGCTGGACGACGACGGCCTTTCTCGTCTCAGTATGTTTGTCACCGGCGGTTGACTTACCGTTCTAAGAAGTTGGAAGTGGTAGACTGGCGAAGACAGGTTGACCCTCAAGGCCGAAGCTGTGTAGCAGAAAGGCCTTGCGACGTTCAGGCGGGATGTCGGATGCTCCCGATACCACATGGGGCCATTGCGTTCAGGGCACAGGAGGTAGGCCGGGCTGAGGCAGAAGACGTGTGGAGGAGCGAGCCATATACCGCTCATGGTGTAGAAAAGTTACAGGTGTTGATACGCGAGCAGAAGACGCATCCTCATCGCCATTGTTGTATCGCGACGGGAGCCGCAGAAGAACGATGAAACAATGATTGCCGCAGACGAACAAAAAAAGAACTTTTATTGAGAGGCGTGTGTATATATATGTACAAGTAATGTCAGTTGTGTCGAGCTCGTGAAACAATGCGGTCGAGCGACTGATTGCACCTTTTGGCGGTTATGTGGTTCTTCACTACCCTTTCGAATGGTTGTAACACATTGAATATATTCAGGTTTACATGGTTTTGTTTTCAGCAATAAAAAAGTGCAGTTTCAATAAGCAAAATCTCGAAGACAGCTGCCTAAATGCCACGCATTAAAACACGATTTTATGATCCCTTACGTTTGAATATTAAATGGTTGTAATGAACTTACCGCGGCAGTCCGTACTCATAATATGGAATTTGAAGCACTGCAGAAGGGAACACTGCAAAAAGGCAAAACTTTGTTTTGGTAACTCTCCTCATGAGAAATGGGATGCGCGATAGGGCGGAGAAAGAGAAAGGATTATTGCGATCGTCGAATGATGATGTGTCTATATACAAACACGTATCCAGGGAAAACTAAGAAGGGGCGCAAACGATACAACTTTATTTCTGTTACAGATTGGGACGGTCATTTTGAAGATAACCTTATCTATACTTTCATATTAAGTAAGACACTGGTGAAAAAGACGCTTCCAGATTGGGGACCGAACCCACGCCTTCCGTTTACATATGAAATGCCCTACCAATTCGGCTATCTGACGACTTATTATCCGTCACTTTCAGCGGTATTGATATTCAGTCCAAATGTATCTGACTAATGACGGTGGTAGCCAGCGCCGCTCCAACAATTAAGGGTGAAGAGGACCTTCTTTGGAAACTTGGGTCGTAGATCAAGCGTCTACAGCCTGTCATGAGTGGTGTACGTCGGGAAACCCTCTTCCACTACCTTTGGCACCAAGGCTGCTGATATGGTTAAGAATGAAGGGCTCGTTGCAGAAGGACGACGACGATGAAGGAGCGGTTTGTTGGCATTCTCCGCCTACTGGCTGTTTTCGCCTCAGCGGGCTCCATTCCTTTGTTGCATCACTCCTGCTTGTTTGTAAGGTCCCTACAGTATTCCTGGCACTGATACGACACAGCGGCAAGTTCAAGGATAACGCCGTGGGGTCGTCCGCAAGCCCGGATCCCTACTCTCGGCCGCTAGGCTTAGCCCTGCAGCATCTAAGCTCCTTGGGACCAAGACACGGCCCTGCCATGGCAAACGGGCGGAACCAGAGACCACCATTCGAAACAACACAGCTGCCAGGCACGTCTGCTGCGGCTGATGTTGCTGCTGGAACCTCTGACGACTTTCCTTGCCTTGAGTAGTTAGTTGACGAGGACAGTGCTTGACGACTTTCCTTGGAGGTAACTGCCGACCCGTCCACGAAGCGATCTGCAGAAGAGCCACATACTGTTCTTATGCAGGGAGGGACTGCACCGCCTGCTGCAAAGCGGCTTGTGCCACTGCCAACTCCACTCAAACTCTCGCGAAAGCTTCCGCGACCCCCACCCTGCGGAGCTTCTTGCCACAAGCCAGGTACAAAGTTGCCATCAAGCCTCGGCAGCATTTCAACATCCTGAGTCTACCCACGAAGACTTTGCGGAAATTGCTTGGTGACTGCTTCGGAACAACTGGATTTACTGTATACTCCTTCCATCGAGCTACAAACACTATGTCAGTGTGGGTAACATCTCTAAATGTAGTGGCTAAGTTGTACTCTCTGCAGCACATAGCTCTTTCTGCTGACAATTCTTGAAGTGCAAGCGTACCTGGTATCACGAACTGGCATCCGCCGTTATGTTGTCACGGGCGTCGATCGCGGGGAGGATCCGGACTACCTTTGCGACAACATCAGGTGTGACACGCATGAAGTTCTTCTCGTGCGGTATATGGGGTCCGGCCGCACCTGCTTTGTGACGCTTGGTGCCCGCTGGAGCCCGCAAAGTGGCTTTTTTTAATGGTTGTGCCCTCATACCTCGTCCTTTCCAAGTAGGGTTAGTGCACTGCTACCGTTGCTTTCGCCGTGGCCACATGAGCTCTTCATGTCCGTGCCCAACACCGGATTCCAATCAGGTCGAAGCTAATCCATCCCAAAAGCCAAAGTTTAAGTGTGGTCTTTGTCGCTCTGACGACCATGAGATCACAGATAAAGGCCGTCCCACCAAGAGCAAGACCACGCGTGCGAAGCACCGTGCATGGCGTTCTCGTTCCACGCCAGACCCAACCTCAACGTTCAACTATTTCGACAGTTTGGCAGAAGAGGATGAGGATGTAGGGGAGGAGCGGGAGGAGGCTACGGAGCCTCCCTCGCAGCCAACATATCGAGACGCTGTTCGTGGTTTGCGCCGTCGCCGGAAAGCTGTTTCTGAGACGCCCTTGTCCCCTGCGGAGGATGAGCTTGTGGCCGTAGACCAACAGCTGGCCTTACTGCATGTTGAAATTAAGAAACTCAACACGCGAAGGTCTCAATTAACGTGCCGGCGGCAGAACTTGCATCAATCGACTCAAGACCCACCTCATCCACCTCGTCCCTTCTCCAAGGCTCATCAGCACGCCCCGTCTACGACTGAACTTCCCTCACAGCCTGCCTCCTCTGCTCTGACCCACACGGAACTGCCCCAGATTGTGGTGCACTGCTACAGACACTGGTTTCCGTACTCGCCGCATAACTTCGCTAACCAGTCCGCTAGCATGCCTGAACCACAACAATATATTGTTCAGTGGAACTGTGGTGGTCTCTCTACAACAATTAGAGAGATCCATGAAAGGCTCTGTCTCGGGAAGCTCCATGCCTGGCTTTCTTGCTTCATGAGACGAACTCTCTCCCCTGCTTGCCTCAATTTACGGCATACGCTGACCCGTCCATTCCTGATCGGCGGTGCAGCTCAAGTTGTACTCCTCCCGGAAATGCGTCCACTTGTTTTCTATCTCGGTTTCCTCAAAACCATATCCCTCTAAGCTCGTGATGTACAGACTGGCAGGAAGTGGGTGCGGTAAATGTACAGCTTCCACGTTGTGCGGTAATACTGGTGTCGTGCTACGTGCGCCATTACAGTGGTTGTTCTCCCCGCCTGTGGCTGGGATGGCTTACCCAACTACGACGAGTTAACCCTGGGTGGAGGTGGTGGTTGTGGTGGTAAAAGATTTATTGAAGAGGTTCGCTCTTGAAAGCGGGATTGATTGATAAATCTTTATTTGTGAGCCTGAGGCGCAGATGTTAGGGCGCCCGCCTGGTAGAGGGCATCCTTAATCCAGGATACCCTGGCTGCGGCTGGCTGTCCGGGGCTCCAGAAGCCCTCAGTCCAGGGCTCCTGCAGTGGTTGCGGTCCTGCGTGCCCGGTCCACCAACTGTCGCTGGTCCTAGGGGTCTGAACTGCACAGCGCGGCCTCCCACTGCTCGAGGGTGGGGGTGCGAATACTGGGGGCTGCTCGTGTGTTCTGGCAAGCCCACGTGGTGTGGTACAGTGTTGCATGTTCGCTGCAGTGTGGACATGTTGGTGGATATATTGGGGCGTGTATGATGTACAGAAAGCTAAAGTGGGGGTATGTGTTGGTCTGTAGTTGCCGCTAGGCTACAGCCTCTTCTCGAGTAAGCTTCTAATGCGGTGGTGGGTAGGCACATCTGGCAAGGCGGTGGTGTAGCCGATGTGCACGGTACTGCTGCTGGACAGGCTCTGAATCACGCAGCGATTGGTGCTGTGCCCGGAGGGTGCATGCTCGGTGTGTATCGTGTGCTCGCCCGTTTCCGTCGAGCCCTGCATGACCTGGCGTCCATATCAGTATGTTGGGGTTCAGGGTATCCTGATTTTTTAGTAATCGGAGGGCGGATATTGATATGCGACCGTTGCGGTAGTTTCTGGATGCCTGTTGGCAGTCTGTAATTACCTGAAGCGGTTTATTCGAAGTTGGAAACGTAAATGTAACTGCGATGGCTGTTGCTTCGGCTTCAACGATGTTTTCGGTTTTTACGGTCGCAGTGTCAACGACATCGCCTGAGCCGTCGATGACGCTTACTTCTGTGGCTGGATGGGATGCGTAGTGGGCCGTGTCCGCGAATCACACATGGGGGTGGGCAGAGTACTTCCTTGGTAGGAATTGTACTCGTGCTTGTCTGCGCTGACGTGATGTTCAGGGTGCATGTTTCGCGGGAGCGGAGCAACCCTGATGAGCGTACGGATGTCTT
This sequence comes from Haemaphysalis longicornis, assembly GCA_013339765.2. NCBI lineage: Eukaryota > Metazoa > Arthropoda > Arachnida > Ixodida > Ixodidae > Haemaphysalis > Haemaphysalis longicornis. The sequence goes on from CM023456.1 coordinate 89,841,257, forward strand.
GTGGCACAGTTTCCAGTTGAGGGTGGCTGGCCTCCGCTACCGGGTAGCCTAGTTGCCTCAGCACCGTTCTTCCGGTCGACATTTGCCTGAGCCGCTCTATTTGGCTGACAGGTGGGCATCAATGATCTCCCGCACCTTGTTGTGCACCAGCAGCGCTTACAGCTTACTAGTGGCGGTGTGACGAGAGGCCTAGCGCTTGCTTGTACGCCTTCAGCAGTAGTATGTCAAGTTGGTCCATTTTCCTCGGTTTCAGTGGGAGGTAAGGCGTCGAGTACACCACGCGGCTGACAACCAGTGCTTGCATCAACTTGATGACATCATCCTCCTTCATACCCTGCGGCCGGTTTGTTACTCGACTCACCATACGCATGATTTGCGAGGTAGTGTGGTTGAGGCGCTGGATGGTTTGGTTGAGGCGCTGGATGGTTTAGCGTTCCTCATCCGTCTTGCTGGATGTAAAGTCCCAGTATGCACATGGTTGGGACTACGGGGATGTCGCTACCTTGCAGCTTTATTTGTATTGTGGTGGGTTCCAGTGGCTTACCACGTGGCTTGCGCCTCAGAATGATGAGCTCGGACTTCCTCGGGGATCACTGAAGGCCTCGGAAACAGACGTACTGTTGGGCTGCATCAGCGGCTTTCTTGTGCGTATCCTGCATGTCGCCTTCTGACCCACCAGTAGTCCAAATACTGTTGTCATCTGCATAGAGCGCATGTTTAATCCATGCGATGGTGTTAACTTGTTCTGGGAGCTTCATCATAGCTATGGTAAATATTGCTGAAGAAAGCACCGCTCCTTGTGGCGTTCCCCTGTTAGGCATGGTTTGAAGGCCCGTTCGTAGTGGTCCGATGCCCACAGTTGCCGTGAGATCGGTAAGGAATGCCTGGATATACTAAAACATTCGTTTCCTGCAGTTCGTGTTACTTCGGTTTTCGAGGATGGCGCCGTGGCTCACATTGTAGAACGCTCCTTTCTAATCAAGAGTGAGGATAGCCCTGCTTGAGTGAAGAGAAATGTGCGCCAAGACGTCTTCCTTTTGTTGAAGGAGGATGTCATGAGTTGACAGGTGGGGCCGGAAGCCGAACATTGTGTGCGGATAAATGTCTTGGGCTTCTATGTATGGTTGAAGGCGGGTGAGGATCACACGCTCAAAAAGCTTCCCTACGCACGACGCTAACGATATGGGGCGAAATGTGTCCAATTTCGGAGGTGTGCCTGGCTTCCGAAGAAGCACCGTTTCAGCGTGTTTCCATTCAGCCGGTATTGTGCCCCGTTTCCAGTGCTCATTGAAGCACCCCGTTAAGGCTTGGATGCTTCTGTCGTCGAGGTTCCCGAGTAGCTTGTTAGTGACCTTGCTTTTACCTGGAGTGGTGTTGCAGGTCAGTGCTTGAAGTGCCAGCCAGACCTCCTGTGTCGTTATTGACTTGCCCAACTCCGGGTTGGGACGGCCAGCGTACGTGCGAGGAGTCACGGGAGGTAAAGGTGTGCCAATGTACTGGTCTTTGAGCTTATCCAGTACCTCCTAGTCGCTGCCAGGATGAGAGTGTTGCAAGCACTGGATTGCTTTCTGACTCTCCAGCTTACTCTGTGTCGGGTCCAGCAAATGGCAGAGGAGCTTCCATGTCTTTGCCGTTCCCAGCGTTACCTGTAAGCTTTCGCAGAGCTGACGCCAGTTTTATCGTGCGAGCTCGGCTGCGTACCCCGCTGCTAGCCGATTTATCTCTACGATGCTGCATTTTAGCATTCTGTTATGTTTCCGCCTCTTCCATCTTCTTTGGAGGCCTTTGCGTGCTTCCCAGAGATGCAGGAGGTGGGAATCCACTGAAGGCGCTTCTGTGGTGAGGGCGATCTCTTTCGAGTGCTTGTTTACATCGTGGTGCAGGTCCGCGATCTATTGCTCAAGTGAGTTTATGACTGTTCTGTCGCTTTGGACTCTGTGCTTGCGAAATGCGGTCCAGTCTGGTATTCTTGTCACCTTGAGTATCCGACGTAAAGGAGTGGTTGGGACGATAGTCTGGACAATATAGTGATAACTACTGAGCGACTCTTTCAGAGTATGCCACTCTGCTTGTGGAACGTTTTTGATCAGTGTAAGGTCAGGGCTGGTATCCCTTGCGATGCTGTTTCCGATACGATTTGTATACGTTGGGTCAGTGAGGACTGTTAGACGCTGTTGCTTAATGGTAGTGTAGAGCTAGTTGCCCTTTGGCGTGGCGTACTTGTAGTCCCACACCGGATGCGCTGCGTTGAACTCTCCTACTATTACCAGGCCGTTTCAGCCCGCCGCACTCTCGGCTTTCATTACTAAGTATTCGAAGGTATCGCGGCGATAGTTTGGAGGGCTGTAGATGTTTAACGCATATACACTAGGATGGCCTCTGGTACGAGGTACGACTTCTATGAGTACATTCTAAATGCTGCAGCCATCAATTTAAAGTTCTACGACAGTGATGGCTCGGAACGTAAGGGTGACTACCCTAGGCGGAAAGTTCTCGGAGAGGTGTGTGACGTAGCCTGCCTGGTGTGGTGTACATTCTGTCTCCTGTAGTGCTATCATATCGGGTTGTATGGTGCGCTCATGCAGTACATAAGCAATGCTAACCCTGGGTGCCCCATTCTAGTGGCGGGAGGCTTCAGTGCTCTGCACGGTGACTGGGGATAACCGTATTCAAGTGAGCATGGTCGAGTGGTTTTAGAGCACTTCACCGATGCCAACTTTACACTTCCGAATGACAGTACCAGCCGAACAAGCGGGTGTGTCCACGTACGGATGGCCTCTCTTCTCCAGACTTGTCGTGGTGGCTGGGTACGCAACTGGTCTCTTGGCAACGCGAAGCGACTGTTGGGGCAGCAATCACCAAACAAGTTGCAAAGGTCTCCTTCAGGACTCAAAAGGTCGCCTGCGTCACCGGTGCATGGTGGTGAACTGGGATACCTTACGATCTACCCTCAACGCTTCCATCTCAGCTATCACCCCAGACCCCACTGATCTGCTTCGCCATGTTTTTTCGGATGCCTCCCAGCTTACGTGGATGCAGAATACCCACCCAAAGCGATCTCCGGCTCCTGCAGCTCTGGGCCAAACTTAAGCAAGCTGAAGTAATTGCCACCCGGGACCTTTCGTCAATACCTGCAAAGCTGCAGTATCAGCGCCTCACCGATGCTGGTGAAGTGCTGTAGCCTCGCCTCTACCGTAGCCTTCGCCTCTAGAACGTTGTCGGAAACAGAGAAAATACTCTGTGGGGGAACGCGAAGCGTTTGTTTGCTTGCTAGAGTGTGAAAAGTGGCACAATATCCCCTGGGGCAGGCGGTTCACACCGAAAACTGACCAGCAGTCGCAGAAGACTCAGGTCGGAGGCCTTTGAGAATTTCACTGAGGTCGGCTTGACGTCTGTACTACAACTTTAACATTGAATGTTTCAAGGAGGGGTCAGAAAATCCAGTCGCTGATGGCATGTCCAGACTACTAATTCAGTACTCTAAGGAACTCACTAAGGATAAAGAAATATTCTCTCTGGTGACTTCAGTGGTTGATAGACTTTTCAGCTTGCAACGAATGCAGATGTCACACAGAAAGTGTTTGAGAACGTGTCCAAAGATTTGCCCCAGAAGAAATGCAAAGATTTAACAGCTTATTTTTATGTTAGGGCTGAGCTTTCTATTGTCGACGGCTTACTTATGCGTGGTGACGGTGCAGTCATTCCTGGTGTTGTTGTACCTCCACTTCCTCAGTTATCATATGAAAATCATGAAGGTATAGTACGTATACAGCAACTTCTCCGCGAATGATATTGGTGGCCCCAAATGGATCGTTGTGTTGAAGAACATGTGAAGCATTGTCACCTCTGTCAGCTGGCAGACAAGTCTGCTAAGCCCCACCTAGCTCCATTAGAGCCATTAGAGTGGCATGAACGGCCTTGGCAAAACTTGGGAATGAACATTGTCGGTCCATTAAAGTTGTCTTATCCCAAGTATCTCGTTACATTAGCCGACTACTATTCAAAGGAGCACGATGTTCTTGGCACGAATTCCATTTGTTCAGAGGACGCCATCAAATTGTTGAACTGCTCTTTCAGCCTGGAAGGGCGTCCAGAGGGTTTAGTTATGGACAATGGTCTACACTTTGCCTCCAAGGAATTCAAAAATGACCTAGAGGAAAAAGGCATCCGCCACGTTTTCTCGTCTGTTTGACCCAGGCAGACGGCCAGACAAAACGCTTTAACAAGGTTGCTATAGAAAATCTACAGGTAGCCAAACTGGAAGGCAAGGATGCTTCATAGAGCAATACACAATTTCTAGGCCCGTATAAGGCCACACCACATTCTGTGACAGGCCTTTTTCCAGTTTTTTCGCTACATGGAGGTCAGCTTCGTTACAAAGTGAATATTATTTACTTTATGGCACGTCAAAAGACATCAGAATCGCACAGCTTCCTGCTTCATGTTCGAGACCAGGTCTCCACGAAGCAGCAAAGAGCTAAACAGTATTTTGACAAAAGAAAAGGCCTACAGAAGACTCCCATAAAGGTGGGAGATGCAGTGAAAATAGTTTCATAAGAAAGGATTCCAGAAGCATAGTAAGCCTCTTACAAAGCAGGCTCAGGTTTCGCCTTACACTTTCGCACTCAGGGCTGGAAAGACGTGGAATGCACCCAAGCTAACAATCATTCCTAGTTTTGGCGTGGCCCCAAATTCTTCCAAGAACGATAAACGCTCTCCTAGGCATAAAGAATTTTTGTACTCTCCGTTCATCTTAGACATTTGGGCACTCAGTCCACAAGTTTACCTGTTGCGGATGGGTCTACACTAAGTCTCCAGGTTGACTCTGATCCGTTAGAGCTCTCTTTCGGTGCAAGGTCTGAATCGGTTGGTCGCCAGGGAACGTCGTGTTGTCAGGACTCTCTTGAGCAAATGTCTTCTTGTAACCAACTAATGCATCAAGGGAATACGAGGGGGCCTCTGGGTCTTCAAATTTCACCGACATGGGTGACACTATACGAAGTTCCTCTTCCACCTCTACGTGTCCACACCAATATAGAAAGCGGCCTCAGTAGATTAGCGAGTTTGTTCCCTATGTTACGGACGTAAAATTTTATACGATGCCGTGGCTCTATGTTGGTCCCCGCCATGACATCAGGGGAAATGCTTTGTGCGTGTATTGTCTTACTCGGTTTTTTATGAGGAGGTCTTAAGCTATTAGGTGTCCTTGTCAATATCGACATTGTAGTCTTGCGAACATATAGTAATTCTAACATGTACACAATGTAGTCTTCGACTCCTTGTTCCACTGCCTGTGCGCAAGTGAACCAGTTCTTTTGTGTGAACCATGAGACCGTGCGCGAGTGAGCCAGTGCTTTTGTGTTGACTATGATACTGGGTGTGCTGACTTTCATGTTGATGGGGAGACAATGTGGTGTAGCTCATTGGCATTCTCACTTCTCAGCGTATGCGCACTATGTGCGCCTCTGTATTGGAAAGTGTGTAATATATGTTGTTGCCGAACAACACACGTGATTCCAGTAAGACAATCATGTGTGGATGCGTTTCGTAGGGGGTCATCGGGAATAAACGGCCACTTGTGTGCTCAGTCAATTGTTGGAATTAAGCGCCACGGTCCGCTGTGCCGGTGCCCCATTGCAACCACCTCGCTGCAGTTGCCGGGCACTTGTCGTCGGTCACCTCACGCGACGCAACAGGAGCCTTTGACAGCAATATTGGATCCCTGTGTTCATTGTATATGGAACTTTGTTTGGCTTAAATAAGTACACGTGAACAGAACTGCCAGTGCGTACTGCTGTTGGTACTGCGCGCAGTTGGCTTGTTATAACTGCAAAGCAGCCCGGCGCTCGGCGGTTGTCTCACACGACACTGGCCGATTGGCGTTAGCGACATCATCTTACCTGACCCGGTTTGTCGGGAATACGCCATGTTTCCTGAAACAATTCGTTTCTATCGTAACAAAAATGACGCAGGTGAGACGTATATGGTGGCGCCATTTAGGAAGACTAATGGTAAGTAAGACTCCGCAGTCCGCTGCAGACCTAAACAGGGCAATAACGTCCGCTTGAAGACCTATCCTTGTTACGCCCAGGCAGACGTCACGAAACAGAGTTTTAACCAGAGTTTTAATCTAAATTGAATTATCTCTCAGTGAAGAAAGCATCCTTTGCTGAATTACGAGCGCTGGGGCACTATCAATGACCAAATGTTTGAAATAAACAAGCGTGTTTTATCTGGATGACCCCTTAAAAGGATGGTGGTGGGGTCCGCTCCAATAGCTTGGAATAGGGGACGGTAATGAACCGCTTTATCACCGCTGTCATGACTAGAGCGCCTACGACTTGTATGGTAGCGAGCACGGCAACTAGAGTTCGGAACATTGCTCTGGGGATTTTTTCCGAGGTCCGTAATCAGTAGAGGCCGGATTAGTATTCACTATGAAGCGTGTTTTAGGCACGTAATAGCCTCGTCGAACAATTATGGTGATTGTCGCTTGGGCGCCGTCAATGTTGGAGGCGTCTCACTACCTTCTCCCTCTGACTCCGCTTACTATTACAGCCGCCCTGGCTGGCGAATGGTCGGGCCCTAACGCCACACACGCCCTGGGGGCTCACGCACAGTTGGTGGTGTAACACCTCGCGATGCTAAAGGCACATAATTCGTTGAGAGTCTTGGCTCGGGGCGGGTTTCTGAAGGGTATGATGACTCACTCCTGGAGGCCAAGGATGGTTCCCTGTCAGCAACAGGGCTTGAAACTTCAGCTACCGCTGTGGTTGAGTCGGTACGAGATGATTGCGGTAGCGCCGCATCATGCCCTGGCAGTCTCTACGACAGTAGCAGCGCGAACGCTGTTCTGGCCTCAAGACGACAGGCTGACTCCTGATACTCCAGATCCAAACATGTTAACGCGGTAGAAGTAGACGACGCTCGCGAGCAGCATGCCTTCTGTTTCAAGTCTTCGTCTTTATTTGCCTGTTAGCCGGATCACTCTGGTCCAGTTGACCGGAACACGGCCACCTTGGCTTCACCTTGTTTATTTTCTCGAGTGTGTGACTCTGCAAACGTCTGCCCATACAGCCGTGCAGGGCTAGCTTCACTGGTGCCTGTTGTGTCTCGATAAGACAGCAGGGCCGAGTTGTGGTCTTCGGACTTGCCTAGGGTGCTTTTTGACAGTTTGAACCATTTGTTGCAGCTCGCCTTTTCACTGGGGGAACCTAGGACTACTGGTGACTTGACGGGAGCAACACGACGCAGCAAAATCTCCGAATTCCTTTGCCACCAACTAGACCATTGCCAGTACATAGTATCTAGGGGATACCATAGCACAGGAAACGCTCTTGGTGGACGTGATTACTGATTCTGCTGGGATTGGACCAAGCCTGATGACTTCATGGAGTGTGGACCGGTATTCTTTAAGAAGAATGTAGTCCCTGCCATTCATATCGAAGAATTCGGCCCCAAACCTCCTCCCAAGGAAGACATGGCGTGACTGAAGCCATCATGGGGTTCTAAACATTGAACGCGTGTCTCCGCAGATTTGAGGCAACAGGATACAGTGTTTTCGACTTAGCTGTTGATGGCGCACCTTGGCTGTTGATATCACGCTCGTACCACAGCTTTACAACGGTTTATCTTTTGATGCCCTTCATGCAATACTTACAACACCTGCCGCTGGAGAGAGGTGGAGACGACAGTGCGAGTGTTCTTCAGAAGCAAATGTCAACTCCACCATCCCCGCATGCAGACACGAACACAGTTAATTAGCCGTTACGATACCCAAAAAAATCCGTTTATTGCAAGTAATAAAGCTACTTCTCCGCCTCAACTGCCTACTTTGCAAAAAAAGCGGTGATTTTTGTTTTCACTTTCGTTTTGGCGGCTTCAACTACCATAGCATTCTCTACACGAAACATTATTTGCACCAGTTCCAGTCCGCGTCCTCAAAAATCACAGAAGCATTGCCGGAGCTCATTGACTGCTGAAAGCGCTTCATTATAAGCTTCGGACGGCTTTCACTCGGGACATCATTGGGAATGCGGGGGAGCTGTTCTCACAGTTCACCGATGTACCTGTCTTGGCCTGGACTCGCTGACTCCGCAGGTTCCGTCGAGAGTCCCGCGCGTCGGAAACAGTTAAGGAAAGGGTTCGGGCGTCATGTCGCCCCGTGCGAGGCGCATGTATAAGTCGCAACTCTTGCTCCGTGGTCGCGGCCAATCAACATCTCAATCGCCGCTTCCGAGACCATGCATTTCGGCGTCCATTCTAGTGCGCGCAGAGTTCGATATATCGGATGTGAACTTCGTTATAAGGAATATGTTTCCCATGTATTTTCGTATCTGAAATATTTTTGTTCGTTATATAGCATATTTCACTTTATCCGGGTTCGTTATAGCCGGGTTTGACTGTACCTATTTCACAAACATAGGTAAAATATCTAGGAACGGACCTACCGCAGACGAAGCTGAACATTTTCCAATGACCAATAATGTTTTCAATATTAATACACTAACGCAGGGAGATATAATAAATATCGTAAACCAGCTATCGGAGAACAAAGCTGTCGGTTATGACGCAATACAAGCGAAAGTAGTGAAGCAAAACATTGACATTCTGTCGGTTCCCCTTCATCATATAATTAATCGTCCAATTAACCCTGGTTCTTATCCAAATGTACTTAAAATTGCATGAGTTGTTCCAGTTTATAAGACTGGAGATCCGAACAATACAAATAGTTACAGACCAATATCTGTGTTAAGCGTAATTAATACCATTTTGGAGAAATTAATATCTATACAGCTTAAAGAAATATCTCCAGGAAAATCACGTAATTTGCCCGAAGCAGCATGGGTTTGTTCCCAACAGGACTACGTCCTCGGCCGTTCTAACACTTGCTCAAGTTATAAACAACGCTCTTCACAAAAATCAGTTGGCAATAGGAGTGTTTTTGGACATTAAGAAAGCTTTTGACGCGGTTAATCATTCAATTGTTATAAATAAACTGGAAAAATAATGGTTATAATTGGCAACTCCCTTAAATTCTTTGCGAGCTATCTTTCATCTAGAAAACAGAAAGTGGTAATCGATAATCACCATTCTTCATACAGTGACTTAACATGTGATGTTCCGCAAGGATCAGTTTTAGGTCCTATTTTATTTTCGTTGTGTGTAAATGATCTCCCACTCGCAATACACAAATCCACAATAGGATCAGTTTTAGGTCCTATTTTATTTTCGTTGTATGTAAATGATCTCCCACTCGCAATACAGAACTTCCACAATACTAATGTATGCGGATGACACCGCAATTATATTTTGTGGTGGTGATTCTCTATCTGAAATGCAAGATACCATTACTAGCTGAAATGGGCAGTATCTACTCATGGTTTTGAAAAGTAAGTTAACCATAATACCTACAAACTAAATGTGTCATCTTTCACTCGAGGAGAAAAGTAATTGATAATAGGTTCTTTTAGTGTGTATATAAACGACAAATCAATTGAGAATGTAACCTCCTTCAAATATCTGGGTGTTGTCTTTGATTCACACCTACATTGGAAAGAACAAGTCCAAAAGGTGTGTAAAAAACGTGCGTTTAGTTTTTTCACGTTAACCAAAGCGCGATGTTCCTTCCCATGTAGTATGTTACGATCTTTATACTTCACTTTATTTCAGTGCAACATTATTTATTGTACGGAAGCGTAGGGGCTTACCTTTGAAACATATTTTACGCCGTTATATCGATTACAACGACGAGCACTAAGAATAATATCATTTTCTGCATTCAACCGTCCTGTCAATACAATTTTTAAGGAATTTTGTGTGCTTTCTTTTCAACTATTCGGAATACAAAATATCTCTTTTGGTAAACACAATTATAAACCGCAACGTTCCTGTACCCTTAGCACGTTTTTCTATCCCTGTTCGAAGCACTAGGCAAGCATCCAACGCCAACTTCAACTTGCCAATGCGTCATAACGCTTATGGCGAAAGGCTTATTGAATTCTACGGTGCCAAAGTGTGGAACGATATACCTATTCAAGTGCAAACTGCGAGGAACTTCTAATTGTCTTGCAAGATGTTTTACTTGGATAAACAGAATGTAGTTTAATGATGTGATTATAATTATAGTGAATGTTTATACTGTTTTGTGTTTCATTTATTATTTGCCTATTTTGTTCATTTCCTTTATTTTCGAACCTTGGTAGATACCTGCGACTCATTTGTATGTGTATTTTTGTATTGGACCGGAAACTAGCCTCCTGGCTATTGGTCCAAATAGTCTAAACCTTTTTCCTGTCTTGTGATAATAACGCTCTTGATTGTTTGATTATTGAATAAATCGCCCACCCGTTCCTCTGCCCTTTTCACTTACAGTGAAAGAGCGAGCCTTGGATCTCAGCGCTTCGTTTTTAGATGGGTACAGGTCACCCTTTTCAAACATTTTACCGCCTTGGCAAGTTCGTCCCGTGTCCTGTGACCTTTCTTTTATAAAACTTGACAAAAATTGGGTACCGCGAGCTGCAATACTGCAGCACTTGCTCTCTCTGCAGTTTAAATACCCACTTGCAGAATTTTACAGTGACGTTTCTAAAACCTCCACTATGGTCTCCTGCGCTGCTCATGGTCCGAACTTCAATGCAGCCAGACCCATGAGCGTGCACACAACAATTTTTTCAGCAGAAGCGTATAGAATTTTACTGATTGTACGACACATACTTTAAAATCAAATTCTGCAGTCTATCATGTACATAGATTCCTTGAGTGTTGTTCGCGCAGTATCATCGCATACACCCCCCAAAAACCACATAGTTAATCTAGTATTCCCCACCATCATGTCTGTGTATGCTCAGAAGCATCAGCTGCTCTTCTGCTGTGTCGCAGGACATGCTGGGATCGCTCGGAGCGAGTTGGCAGACGAGAGAGCTGCTGCTGCTGCACTCAGGAACACTGTAGACATAACAACCGTACCATATACAGTCCTCAAGCCACACATAAGACAACACTTGCGCAGAACATGTCAAACCCACTGGAACGAACAGACAGACAACAAACTACATGTAATAAAGCCACACTTGGGACGGTACACAGCTGACTCACACAACAGACACACGGAAGTCGCCTTAGGCTGCGGATAGGGCCACACCCATGCAACGCACTCGTATCTGCTGACGGGATCTTCTAGAACCCAGTGCAGCAGGTGCGGAGAGGCCCTATCCGTAGTGCACATACTAATCACATGCAAGGCACATCACACAACACGACACAAACACTTCAGAGAACTCTACAGACAACTTATTCCCCTACATCCATCGCTGTTTCTGGGTGACGATGCCATGGTTTCCGTGAAACGTGTGTTTGAGTATTTGTCAGACGTTAAGTTTTTAAACCTCATTTCCTATCACGCATAATCAAAACTGGCCCCATACACCAGCCATCGCCATTATCTTTAACTGATTTTACTATGTTCGGTTTACACGTTTTTTACCTACCTTTTTGTGGTAACCACTTCACTTCATTAAATAACCTTTTCTCTGGCGCTCTTTGCCCTTAGTCGGCCTTGCGCCATAAAAACCCAACCATCATCATCAAATTGTGGGAACGCCGAGTGGAAACGCCGAAGGCTCGAAAATGGAGAACCCACAGCCCTTATAGATGAAACGCTCACGGCCAACTTCCAGCGAGAAAAAACCCCTCAGCTCCACCTGGGAGCTTGCTTTGTTAGTCCCCTCGTGAAATGTATGATGATAGCCGCCATGGTTCCATCCATCTATGGTGAGAAACAGTACACTACTCTAGTCTGTCTCGGCATTTTTAGACTCAATTGTTATGTAGTTTTTACAAAGTTCGTAAACCCTTCCAAAAATCAGCACAAATTGCATTTGTAATCCACACGAAATTTTCAAGAGGGTGTTCGATAGTTGTTAGATATAATAGGAGCTATAAGGTTAGAACAGTCACATATCGATGTCTATAGAAAGAAAATACCTTCACTTGGCAGTTTCGGAAGCGTTTTGGCACAAGGGTTTTCGCAAAAGTTAAAAACTCACACTAGTAATAAAAAACGATTTTTTGAAATCCTTACCCATTTCGTTGGTATTCTCGGCGTAAAAGGCGTTCACAACAGTGGGACCGCCAGGCCACCTATATTATGAGGACGGTAGCATTAATATAGATTGGTGCGGGATGTAGTAGTAGGTAGTGTCAAAGGAGGGAGCAGTGCTTTGCGCTATGGTTTCAATACATCCATTGTTTTTGATGCAATATTCATATTGTCTAATTTAACAATTATATAAATAGTTTAAGTCCGTTTAAAGTCTGCAAAAGGGCTGTGCTGCGTTATCTTTGAGGAAGTGGTGGTAACATCCCTGAAGTGCGGAAACGCTGGAACAGGTGCCCTGTTCCGCAGGAATACATGCTAGATCTCCGAATTGCCCTAATGTCCGGATTTTTGGACGCTTTTCAATTATCATTTGCAAAAGATACAATAAATTGTTATAAAAATACATAAATGGCTAAGTAAACTTATTGTTCGGCAGTGCATTCTGAAAAAATGTTTTGCAACCGCAATACCTGAGGCATAAAATATGGGGTGGCTCCTCTGCACAAAGTTTTTACTTTAGCACCTGTCTACATTGTAGAGTTCGATATTTTGCGCACGGATGATATACTTCAAAACAGTTCACTGCCGTGTTGGAGAAAATTGATTGTGTGGGCTCTTGAGCACTACAGATCATCACTTTATCATTTGCGCTTTTACTGGCCGCCATATTCATTCTCTATAATTAGTGAAACTTCTCATAATGGCCTTAAGAAATTGATCATAAGGTTGCTTAACTGTCAATAGTTTGTTTCGGGTGGCTGTAATTTTTCGTATAATGCAGGGGAGACCTAGTTTCATTTTACTTCAGCTGGTACGAGTACTGTGTAGTACCCGCACCTAGTTTCTCCTATGACTTATCTTCCAGGAATGACTGACCGCTTGTAGGTGCAGTTTGATTTGAAGGACCGCTTTTCGTACGGAATAAGTCAAGACAGTTCGTGAATATTACGTACCTGATATAACCTCAATTGCACATAACATACAACATTCTAGTCATGGTGCCATGGCGGTATTCCATGAGCAAATGAAGGAGGTGAAACTGGTATTTGTATAAGAACCAATTTGATGCGATTTATTCACAAATATATGGTTTTTATGCGAACAGCAAAAGAGCAGAGTTTCGGTAACATCAATTTATTGTTTGCAGTATCGAAGGCTTTCGATATGTCTATAAATAGCACTGAAGCCGCTCCGTTAGCTTCAAAGAGGCGTTAACGAGGTTCGAAAATTCTGAAAGTTAAATGCTGTTTCTGTTGTTTCGTGAAACCAAACTGCGACAACTTATCTAAGTGGTACTTTTTGCGAAAGGATTGCATTACGCTATGTGCTTCTCCATTACATGAGACAACCGTGATAATATTGCAATCGGTCTGTAGTAACCGAGTTCGCTTTTATTCCGTGTTTGTTAATCGGTCTTGCAATGGAAACTTTCATTTCTTTAGGTATGTTTCCGTTTCAAATATTTCAAAGGCACTGAATGACCTCCTCAAGAAAGGCACCAGGTGGAAGTGGCAGAAAGAACAGCAGGGTGCCTTTGTATCTCTTTTGACAGCAGTATCTAAAAATGCATGTTTACAGTTCCCGGACTTCAACAGCCCCTTTGTATTAGACCTACGCCAGAGGCTACGGCCTGGGTACTGTACTTCTGCAGGCATCCGGTAAGTTACTACGGCCAGTTTCTTTCGCAAGTCATGCGCTCACCCCTGCGAAATAAAATTAGAATGAGAGACAGCTGGGCGAGTTGGAAGGCGTTCATATTCAAAATTTAACTGCGCGAAAGACGGACACAAGAAAGGACATGGACGAGCGCAGTCTCTCACAACTGAGGTTTTATTGAAAAAACAGAACATTTATATGCGCAGTCACATGACGTTGTGGGTAACCGATGACGTTGTGGGTAACCGATCAGCCAAGGTCACTCCAAGAACCACAAAAAAAACAAAAAACAAAAAAGGCACGTGTTCCAAATATACTGGTCACCCGGCTTAGGCTTATTTCATTTGCATGTTCCGCACAGATAGGCATACTCTTTATCACTAAGTAGAACCGACGTATGGCTCACGAATGCGCTACCAAGTCTCTAATATTAAAGGCCTTTATAATCTCCCTTTTCAGCTTGCTTTTTTCCCTCGCTAGTACAACGGTATCGGCAAACACAGGTCCACATGAATCGCAATCGCGGCAATCGCGGCAGTGCGTGGCTAAGGGCATCTTTCCACCGAGGGACAACTCATGTTCACGGAGCCTCTTGTTCACACAGCGTCCGCTCTGACCTATGTACTTTTTCCCACACGTAAGAGGCAACATGTAGACAACCGCTACTCTACATAGTACGTAGTGCGACTCGTGCATTAAAACACACTTACGGATAAAGAGTACGCTTATCTGTGGGGTGGCGTTTCTCTGTCAACCGCAGGTTGCGTTCCTCTTGATCTTTGAAGCGAACAATTATAGCTAGAATTTTATCTTGGTTCGCCTTCAGCCTGTGTATCGCTCCGACCGATTGCATTTCGGGTGCCTTAATTTCCAGTTAATGGCTAATATCTAAAAAAACCTGGTGTGAATCCTCTTCTCGCCGCTGGGCTACACCATTCATGTGTGCGTTTTTTTGCCTGGAACACTGCTCATATTGTTGACAATACCCTATAGGTGCGCTATTTCCGCTTCTTTTTCAGCAAGCTTTCTATAATGTGTGCCGGACACCTTATTTAAAGAGTCCATTTCTTTTTCATGCTTCGCGTTATCTCAGCAGAAGTTCGTCATACTTACAAACTAACAGCTCAATTGATTTTTCTTTAGCCTGCGTGGTCATGAATTTCGTAACGACTTTGCTTTCCGAACTTTCTAGTCTACTTAAAGGTGTTGCTGATATCAGACATCTGCTTGCTCAAGTCGAAGCACCGCTGTCTTTAGCTTGTTTAGCGTTCTCTTCACCGCTTCCTTCGGATTCACATGACACCTATAACTTTTCGTTTGTGCATTTTTGACATTTCCAACCATGAACAGCGATTTAAGCCAGGCTTTTAAGGTTCTTTTTGAAAACACCTGAACATGCCCTTACATGAAACAATTTTTTTACAGGCTAGAAACGAGTCAGCGTATCATGTTCGAAACTTTTAGAATGTGCCAACACTTCCTCGCTCACACATGCAATGGCAAAAGCTGTCGGAAATGCAGAGCAGTGATTCGCCATAGCGGCCTGTACCGCCGTTATCCGCTTACTGCTACCACCCCATGCAATTCAAATTTCCCGCCTTCGCAGTGCTCGCGCGCCCCCTGCCTCTCTTTGTTCTTTCCTCCCCGCACGTGCCGGCGTTGCACTGCCATCGTAATTGGGCCCATCTCCCCGCGAGGGGGACTCGAGTAAATGCGTCGCATAGGGGGTGGGTGTATTGCGTTAACGTTTAGTGTTTGGGGAATTGGTGGTAGTGAATGCGTTGTATCAGCAGCTTCTCGACGTAGTTTGAATGAGTCAAGGATATAAGGCGCGTTCGTAGCATCCCATTCTGTGTCGGCTTTGTGGCGCAGTGGGTACGGCACCATGTACATTGCGTTCCGCCCGCAGGGTCGAGGGATCGAAACCAGGCGCCGGATAGTATTTTTTTATATAGTCTAGGGGGAGGGGTGCGGACTACGACTACGGACGTCAACGTGGGTGACATCGTGAGTTACTGAAATGCTCTGCATTTAAAATCGTGCGTACCAGAGAAGCATGTAATAGAGGTTATAACAAATCACCAACGTCTCTTACCAAGGATAAGAAAAGAGCATTCTCACCTAAATTCGATGCCCCACCGGAATACGAACGCGATTATTTCTTTAGTTCCCTTTATAGCTACCACACCGGGACATCCCACCACCTAGTACACAACGCTTCTGCTTTTTCTTCAAGACGCTTGCTTGATGCCCACTTTGAATCCCGCCAGAAGGCAGGGACGGACGCTCATCAGGAAAATACCAGCCGGTTGATGACGGTAGGTCAGAAGGATGGCAGGCTAAAATAAAAAAGAACAGTCTCAGCTCCGTTCGGCGCCCACCGGACTGCGAAGGTGACAATTTCTTGAGTTCCCCTTATATCTTACAGACTATGACGTCACACCACCTCGTGCACCAAGGCTGCTGCTGTATTGGTTTTCTGCAGGCCGCTCTTCATGGCTGTGCAAGACACTGGCTTGATGCCCAGTTTGAACCCGGCCAGAAGGCAGGGATGGACGATAAACTAAAAACTAAGCAGCAAGGTGATTAATTTAGGCCAGACGGACGGCATGCTAAAATAAAAAAAAGAACAGCCTCACCTCCATTCGATGCTCACTGGAATGCAAAGGTCATGATTTCTTGAGTTACCTGTTATGGAAGGGGACGCGGACGCGAGTCCATGGCTGAGCCGAACCGAGTTTATTCGCTGCTTTCTTTTCTAGCCCCTGATGGTAATGATGTTGGCCGTTAGCCACCTTTGTCATCTTCTTTTCCTGACTAACTCCGCAACAAACCGCCCCCCCCCCTCCGACGGTGACACTAGTGGGAAGTGCAGAACACGTTAGTCAAGTTTTTTCCGAGATGGGTAGTCCGATGCCATTCCTTCGAAGACAAAAGGTGTACTTCTGCTTTACCCTCCATCGATGATTCGCGGCACGATGCCTTCTTCTTGCTTCCTTCTTGGCTACGACGGGGCAGGCTTGTTTTTCTCGAACAAGACTCTCCTATGCATGAGCCAATAAAGTTGCTCGTGGATGAGCATGGATAAATCGTATTTGAAATGCAGCCTCAATGTTCCGATCAGTGTCACCTTTTCTCCGCCTGCTCCTTTTCAATGTTCCGTTCTGAGTACTGGCTGAGTTTTTCGCACTTGCGTCTGAATGGTTGACATTGACCTGGATTTCCTTGCTTCTAGTAGTCGAACAAACGCTTCACTTTCACATGCTTGAATCTGCGTATTCCGAGATTTGCTGCAGAGCCAACCTGTTTCGTAACTGCGGTACACGAGTGAATGCCTTGATTTCGTTGCACCCGGGACCACTGCTAGGTCGCTCATCCGGTGTCTTGATCTGAGTATTGCCCATGCGCGATGGTTTTTTGGACTTGGCCCCGAGCGCTTCCAAGTCTGGCATGGTATTGTCCTCGATTAGGTGGAATGCCACGGCGCCAGCTGCTTGGTCGAACTCCGTCCCGCTGGTACATCCCGCGGCCTGGTTCTCCGATGAGGTTGCAAATGTAGGGGCACTGTGGTGCTCCAACATCTCCTTCCACTGACGACGATAAACCCACGGCTTCGAAGGTTGCTCTTGTTGCGAAGGGGAGTGTTGCATTGACCGCGTCATTTGTCTGAGAAGTGCCACCTCTGGGAGGCCCCTGCTTATGTTGAGGTGGCGACAAAATCTTCGTCTTGGTGAACGACTTCCTCCAAGTTGCCTCAGAAATTCTTTTCATTAGCGAAACCTAAGTGCGACTTATTGCGCGCGAGTACTCTTCGCCTTCTTCTAAGTCATTTATAAAGTTCTCAAAGCCGAGGAGGCTCTAGATATGTCTATCCAGCATTCAAAATTCACCCTGTCTTTGTTCTGTCATGCGGCACAAATGTATAATTATACCTATATTTGAAGTAGACGATTCGAAGACACGAACGGTTGTGTTGGCTAGTTTGGTTATGTCCACCCGGAGGATGACCCGCGAACTGATATGTCCGTCCACCACCTGCCTGCCATGAAAACGAAGGATCGCAGCGAAGCAAGGGTCGCGGCTGTCAAATGAATTGGGTTCATCTCCGGGTTCCAAACGGGGGGTCTGCGTCCAGCACGCAGTCATGGCAGGACCGTTCAAGAGTGATACCCCCGAAATGTAGAGGCGATGTACTCGAGGCTATGCACTAACTTGAAGGCGCAGCGCAGTAAGTCCCCCGGTACGTTGTTTCTGGGTTTCACGTTACCATAATATGTTATGGAACGGGACGCGGACGCGAGTCCATGGCTGAGCGGAACCGAGTTTATTTGCTCTTTTGTCTTCTAGCTCCTGATGGTGATGACAGCTAGCCGTTATCCACCATTGCCTTCTTCCTCTT
Organism: Haemaphysalis longicornis; assembly: GCA_013339765.2. Classification (NCBI taxonomy): domain Eukaryota; kingdom Metazoa; phylum Arthropoda; class Arachnida; order Ixodida; family Ixodidae; genus Haemaphysalis; species Haemaphysalis longicornis. Next base: position 89,859,412 of record CM023456.1, read on the forward strand.
ATTAAATCCACGAAATTAGCTGTATAGCTTACAAACCGTGACGTCAAAGCGCCTCGTTTAACAACGCTGATGCTATATTTACTTTGTGCCGGCCGGTCTTCATGACTGTGCAGGAACGTTGCTTGACACCAACTCTGAACCCAATCAGAAGGTAAGGGTAGACCCTCCGCACGAAAATAGATCGCAAGGTTTGATTGATTGTAGGGTTTAACGCGCCGACGCAACGCAGGCGATGAGGTGCGCCGTAGTGGAGGGCTCCGGATTAATTTTGACCACCTGGGGATCTTTAACGTGCGCCAAAATCTCGTACACACGGGCGTTTTTGCTTTGCGCCTCCATCAGAAAAGCGGCAGCCGCGGCCGGGAATCGCACCCGCGACCTCGTGCTCAGCAGCGCAACACCTTAGCCACTGAGCCACCGTGGCGGGTCACATTGCAAGGTGAAAACGGTATGCCAGATGGCCGGCAGGCTAGAATAAAAAAGAGCAGTCTCAGCTCCGTTGGATTCCCCCCCCCCCCCTCCACACTGCCGTTTTATAAGGATTCCTATTTTTAAGGATTGTCGACTGCCTTCTTGGAGGTTGCATTGCTTAAGGGTTTATCTTTCTTTTCTTGCATCTTCCAACTGTCAACTTACGCAGTATGTGGCATAAACCTTCGGTATTAGTCAATATATTTCACTGAAAAACATTCATTTTGTTGTCTTCTATTCTGCTAAAAGCTTTTCGGAAAGTTGGCCCTATGCGCCCCTGATATTAATTTTTATATGTGTCATCTTTGGTGGGAACATCACCATTGACTTGACACGTCAACCTGGAATGGTTCCATTGGATTAAAAAAATGGTTGGTTTTTAAAAAACGTAGAGTGAATGATAACGCCACAAGTATTTTACATGATTGCCTCAGTTTAACGTGCATACTTGTGTTCATAATAATGTATGACCTTTTAATCACCCTAAGAAGAATTGGTATAATACCAAGTTTGTAAAATTTCATAAATGCTTACTCTGTGGTCTTTCTATATGGTTCACGAAGAATTTTTAACGAGCGTGCCAAGTTGTTCTTTTGTATAGCCATCCGAATATCTATATAAGGGCCTTTGAGGTCAAGCGGTGGAATCTGGAAAATAGGAAATATTTAAACATGGTGTCCGCAGAAATCTGTTATAACAACGCAGACTGTAAAGGTGGCTCTGTTCAGCGTCATTTTATCTACTGAGAGGTCGAAATAAAAAGACATACACCTTCCCATCGCTGGACACAGTTAAACCAGGTTTGTGTGGCGATAGCTGCCTATTTGTCCCGAGTGCGCGCAGTGAACGTGCGCACAGTTTCACTGCCCGATACAAAATACTAATGCTGTTAGGAGCCATTAGCGCTGCAGGCGTGAAGGCCGATTGAGCTTGGATACATCCAGCGGCGCTTGGAATCAATTCCTAACGGCACGCGTCTTTACGCCTTTCTCGGTTCCCGTATCTGCATCCCTGCTCCAAGTTTGAACGAGCGATTAGACACTTCCCCCGCCAACCGCATGAGGCGCTGCCTTCACCTTGGGGTAGTTTGAAGTTCAGGCTGGCACTACAAGGAACGAGCCGTATCTTGGTTTTGTTGTTGGGGTAATGGACCTGTGGCTCGAAAACAGCTGCAGTGACAGCACTGACAGGGATATTAAGTTTAGCTCCACTGTAGTTTCAGTGCTAGGAAGGGGAGCTTTATGCTGGCTTTCTTGCACGAAAATAAATTTTAATCATGACTGTATTGGAATTCCCGAGGACATAAAATATGCCTTTAAAAAACTTAAGCCAATGCCAAGCACGCACCCGTATCGAATGGGAGGATTCAGAATATTTTTATCCTTCTTTTTTTACTTACGTATTGTCCAAGTTCTTCAAGATACGACGTGTTTAACAGCCAGGTTGGATATCCAATTTTCGCTTTCATTTTTAACAACTGCAAGAAAACATCTCATGATAAAGCAGGCTTTTGTTACGTCTTGAGGTTTGTGGCAAAGCTTGCAAAATTATCTATTTGAGTTGTTAATCGCGCATACAAAAAGCGAGGATGATTTTCATCATCTTTTAATTCTTGCACTACCTCAACAGAAACAAAGTACCAAAAATATTTTTCTTGCAAGAGGCCGGGAACCTGTTCTCTTCTGGCAGGCCGTGTATCAAAACCCTCGTTGACAGAAGCCTCTTTGACAGAAAACGTACATCTGAAAGCCGACATTGGCGCATATTCATTGGATATCCGGGGAATACGTATATTTTGTTAGCCGGGTAGGCATGGACATTGCGCGTATCTAGAAACTCATCAACTACTGGTACAGTTCTTCAAAAGTAGTAATTTTCAATATGGGAATATTCACTGCCCCGACACTAAAAATGGTTAAAGTATAAAATTGAGTGAATAAAAGCTGTGGTATATTACGCTTCATTGACGGATGACGGAAATGAATGGAATGGAGCATAGTATTATCGCTGATAAAACGTTTTTGGCGTATTTAAAGTACCATACTGCGTTCAGTAGCGGCTCGCCAAAAACAACAATCGTCTAGTTAAAATATCAGTTGAATTGCCAGACTGTCGAATGCCTACCGAAGTAGAGCAGTATTACGGAATTACCCAGAGCAGTGTTACGGAATTACCCCGAATAATTTAGTGGACAAGAAGAGAAACGAGTAGCGATAATTATTGCTGTGTGCAGTGTGCTCGGTGAGCATTGTATTTGAAAGGCGTAGTATTAAATGTTTTATCTATGAAGTAGTTACGTAGTAAGCAATGATTGTTACGGGAAGGATAAGCGAGCATTACAAAATAACAACTGAAATGGGAAAAGGTCATATGGTTTTTAATGCTTTGCTACCCCTTGAGAGGAGCGCAATCCCAATGGCTATGATATTTCGAAAAGATAAGCGACTAATAGCCACTACTAAGCACTGCAGTGGTTTGGCATTACGGCATATAAAATCAGTCAGGAATATATCGGGCGACAAAGATTTAAAAATTTAAGATGGAGAGCTTAGAGTAAATAATTTTAAACGTTAAAAATTTCGAAATCATGTCTGCATTGTTTTAATAAAATGTTTGCAGAGGAAAACTAAAAACACAACAGTTTCCCACAATTTTCCCCACGACGTCTTCAGCAACCTAACGAATACTTAGGTGGTTTGATGGGGGTAGCACTTAACCTCCCCTCTTTCGTCACATATAATGGTAATTCAAAACCTTGAAAGTGTATTGGGAAATAATCATTTGCTTCCGCTAATCTTCTTCAAGGTATTGTGCTTAAAGTGACGAAGAAGATTTTTGAAGGGTAAAAGCGTTTTGATTGTTTATTTTTGGTACAAAGCGGGAACCTCTCAGGTAATCAAATGCTTTAATGGTGGAGATTTTTGTTTCGCTAGGAATAAAGCGTAAATGGCAAAAGTGACGAATATTTAATGTGTTCAGCATATAAGTAACCACCGTTTTTTTTTTAAAGGGTAAAAAGGCAGAATGACGCATTTATTAGAGATAGGTTTCAGCATCAAAAGTATACACGGCTTTCGTGTTCATTTTATCGGGATATGCTCGCTGGCAAGTCGCCATCTAACAATGCATAATTTTCGGATGGTCGAAAACCGTTCTCAATGAAAAAGCGACCAACAATCAAAGACTAGATATAAAGTTAAGAATATGTTCATTTGCTTCTGTGTAGGAGTATTGACGTCTTGGGCAGGGCTGAAGACATAAAAGAAGCCTTACAACATAAAGGAGCAGGTGGAAGCTTTGGTAAAAAATATGCTAAATGGAATACAATGGCTTTAAAGATATGCAATTTGTTTCGCACTCAGTCGTCCTGTGTGTACTGTGAGGTGACAGAAAAGCCCCTGGGGAGGTTACACGTATGACCATGTGGCCTACATGAGCCTTAGGATGCCGACGTACTTTTAGCAGCAGAGTTGTTTAAGCTTGAGCTTGGCCCATTGGCGTTGGCAAAAAACTACCATGAAAACAAAAATCCTTCCGGCACGAGGCTCCCGGCTCGACCTTCGCGCAGTGGCTTTAGCAAAAGAAAACCGAGCGCCCGGCATCGATCGTCCATGGTTTCATGTGGGCCTGCTCCACATGAACAGCTCCGCCTTGATTGTCGTCGTCTTCGGCGCGAGGAACCCCGTGGCCGCATGGTCACTACATGGCTCTCCCCTCAGAGACGCCAGCCGTTGTGTTGTCCACGTGAAGCTTTCGGTCACTTGAGCTTGCGAATTTCGAAGCGGGTTTCTTGACACTAGAAATGCCATGGTGGGTCAGAGGGAGCAGACATGAGCGTGTTTGACTCGGTCGGGGGTGACGACGTCTTGGTGTCCGTTAATGTTGAGGTTGATAGTCTTCGGTTGCCGCTTACCATGTGAGGAACAGGCATAGAATACTTGTCAACCATGATTCACGTGAATAGAGTTGCTGTTTCGGCTCCCTCTCTATTGGGCTCCGCTGTCAGTTTGGGAGGAGATAGGTCAACCTCCAGCTCTGCTGTTTCCCCAGCTTATCACCACTCGTGAAAGCTACTTGAATTTTTTTTCTCTGACTGGGCATCTGCAACACATACGCGAGTTGCGTAGGCTTTTGTGGACACCGGGGCACACAACTGCTTTCTGAATACGGCCTTAGTATGCCCCTCATACTACCTTAAGCAACAGGTGCACGTGAGATACTCTCGACCTTCTACATAGTCTGTAGACAGGACTAACCGCCGTTTGGGATGGTCTCCCGGCTCTTGCATCGATAGTTACTAGTGGGCTGAAGCTTGAAGTTTTCACTTACTTAGGGGAAGCAATTCGTAATTGGCTTCGCGTGGCCGGTTGCACCAGTCTGGCTGCATGGATTCACAGAATTATGTACACAAGCCCATGTTTTGTCCATATTCGTAAATTCACCTCGACGTGCTCCCTGCTCATATGGCCACCGACCGGCTCTGCCACCGTAGAGATCGCGCGCTGCCACAACGACTTCTTTCAGTGTCCACCCCCATTGAAGAACTGCTGGCGGTAAAGTAGAAACTCTGGCGCGCCATGCGTGCTCCACTTCCACCACGAAGCATCCACCTCCTCCATATACTCGCTTACTCGGAGGATGTGCAGCTTCCGAGGCTTGGATATGAGGTGACCTTAACCTCAGTGGCCCACGCTTTGCCTGCGGTTGTCATGCCGTGCTTGCGGATACTGACGCTACATATCTGTTCTGGACCTGCTCGGCACTTAGAAGCACACGCATACAACACCTCCGGGGCACAGGGATTCATTTTGGGAGGCGTCCACATCTTCAGCAGGGATATGGTTGTCCCAGCCCAAGAGTCTTCTGGCATGTTTACGGAAAATGGGTGAAATTATGTACCTTCAAGGGCTTTCTCTTATGACGAGGGTCAATCTTTCGAAAAAAAGAATAGTTGGCTGAAATGTCGCATACAATACAGAGGACTGTGCACTGTACTTAATTGATGTGACTGCGCTGAAAAGAAAAATTTCCGTCAGAGGCCCTGGACACACGTAGCGTTATGCGTGTCCCTTGTATCTTACTTCTATGTTTCTTTTAGATGCGAAGCATCTCATGCTCGGGGCTGTGTCCCTCACTCCCTCGTTGTCGTTGTCCGCCGTCCGCACTCTACTGCGCATGTGCGTCTCTTTAGCCCCGTCAGCGTTTGGGCTGACGTCAGCGCAGTCCACTATAAAAAGAAATAGTTAGGCGGCGCCCGGTTTCGATCCTACGACTCAATGGCCGCAACGGGAGGTACTTGGCGCTCGTGCCACTGCGCTACGAACTTTTTTTTCTTTATTGCAATATTTCAGTACAAAACAAGCACCATCAAACAAAACACTACAACGATAAAACTGCTAGTCATCGCCTTGCCAGCAAAAAACGCTAAAAATTGTTTGAGGTTGGTCAGTGTTTCAAACACTGGCAACCACTCTGGAGGCTCAGGCTGAGCACTCCAATATTGTCTGCAATATTGTCTTGTCTGCAATATTGTCTGCAATCACTGCAATATTGTCTTGACCATTTAGCGTCAACGTCCCTATGGCGTATGGCCATGCGGGATTTCCAAATTGCATGTAGGGCCAGGACCATCACGAGGTCGTAAGGTACTTTGTCAGTCGCAATCGGTAAAAACCTAATACCGTGAGCGTCCAGGGGGAAATCTTTTTTGCGGGTCCGCTCAAGCACGTCCCAAAAGAAAACCCTATCCCACCAGTACAAAAACACGTGTTCTACAGTCTCAGGATTTCTGCACGGGTAGCAGGAAACCCCACCAGGCAAAAACATTCCCTTTTCCTTCTGACACGTTTTCACATCAAGGACGCCCGAGTGAAGTTTTTAAGAAAAACTTATTAACCCATGGGCCAATCGCCATACGTTTCACACGCTTAAGCACATCCTGTTCTGGCCCTACACGGTACAGCGATCTATACAAGGGAACCGGAAGAACGGAATCAACGAGGTCATTATACAATCTTTTACGCGTCACACTCGATAAATACTCTAGCGTGAAGCGTGCACGCAAAAACTTGGTGGCTTGTACCACCTCACGGAAGTAGCCTTTCAATGCGCCAAAAGAAAAAGAAGCTTACGCTACAACAAAATCACGAAGCGCTCTGGCCAACTTCACCTGACACACAGTGCTCAAAAATGGGTCCTTCACATCCCAAAGAAACAAAAAACGATTTACCATTTGACGCAAAAACAGATGCCATAATGACAGACCACCGAGACGCGCGCGCCGAAACAGGTTCGTGCAGCTGGTTCTCTCCCATGACGACTCCCACATTCAATACAGCAAAATCTCGGTGCAAGGCCTGTAAATGTGCCCGCGAACAAAGCAACCCCTGTGGAACATACCACAGTTTGCTAATTAAAAACACATTACACACTGAGGCACTCGCAAATATGAAAGTCCGCTACCCTTCCATTTCTCGGCTTTTTCACACAGTTCAACTCTTTGACTGCGCCAATAAGGGTCGCTGCCTACATAGTTCTCGAGGGGCACTCCCAGGTACTTCACCGGCGTCGTCTGCCAGCTGATACACTCGAAAACACTAGGCGTACTGCCCCAGTGGCCATGCCAGAAGCCTGGACATTTCTGCCAATTAACACCACTGGTGCTGTACTTACAAAAAATGTTCAAGGTGTTTACAGCAATGCTTATGCTTCCCCTATCAACAAAAAAAAGAGCAATGTCGTCAGCGTAAGCTAACATCAGCACTTCAAACGACTGATGTTTAAACCCTTTGACCGTCTTGGCTCCTGATTACACCTAAACAAAAGGCGTCAATGTACAAACAAAAAAGCAACGCAGACAATCGGCAACCCTGACGAACGGCACGCTGAACAGGAACGGGTGTGCCGATTGTTTTGTTAATAACAAGCCTAGTAGAACACCCAGTGCATGTCATGCGCACACCACTAAGAATAACAGAACCAACATTCACGTGTTCCAACATATTTAACAAAAGTTCGTGCGACAGCTGATTGAAGGCTTTAGCCATGTATACCTGGAGCATTGCCAAAGTCCCTTCCATGGCGCCACAACAGTCGAGAACCACTTCGGGCAGTATGAATATTTGTAACTATCGACCGCTCTTTGATCCCGCACGTTTGATTCGGCCCTACCACGTCATTTATGACAGTCTGTAAGCGGCTAGCCAATATTTTCATTAAAACCTTATTATCGACATTTGTCAGACTGATAGTACGGTAACCGGGGTTTCGCAACCTCCAGGGCCTGAGTTTCGCAACCTCCTCCGATTTCGGTATAAACACAGTGTGCGACACGAGAAAAGAAGGTGGCAGCACACCTTTGTGGTACGCCGCAGAGTAAACATTACATAAAACCGGGCTGATGTCACCCTTAAACGCCTTGTAGAAAGCGGCGCTCAGCCATCAGGGCCGGCGTCTTCCCTGGGCTCAACTCGTGGGTAGCTCTGCGTATCTCTTCTACCGTAATATCTCTTTCGAGATACGCCATAACTTCCATTTCTCAGCACGGTAACAAAGACGTAAACTCTTCTCTAAACTTGACAGCATCGACAGGATGACGAGAAAACAAATTTTTATAAAAGTCACAAATACAACGCTCGATATTAGCCTGGTGCATGTAAACCACGCCTTCGGCTTCAATTTCCACTATCGCGTTTTTGCGAACATACTTTTTTCCACTGCGCTACAAACCGGGAGCGAGCATGCGCTACGAATGCGCCTTATGTCCTTCACTCATTGAAACTACGTCAAGAAGCTACTGATACAACAAGGGCACGCGAAACTGAACGTCCACAGAAACGACGAACTGAAAAGTAATGGGAACTTCAGTCGACCCCATGGCTGCTTCGCATACTACTCAGGGTTCCCCTAAGGAAAGATGGTGTAATTTGTTCCCCCGTCATAGTCAAGCAATGAATTGGCCACACTCCCAGAAGTTTAGTTTTATTTGGAATGAATATGCAGCGGCGATAATTTTTTTTGAAAAAACACAATATAGCCCTGCATAAAAAATTCTAATGTTCAAAGTTCTATTTGGCCAGAAAAGAGAGCCGTTATATTCTCATTTTGCATAATTCCAGGGCAACTGTCTTGTGATGGTTTCACTGTTTGGCGTATGTTTCAGTAATTACGCTTAACGATTTTGTTCAAAATGTGGCTACTATGCCGCATTTCTATTAAAATAGTCATATAAATGTAATGGGTGACAGAGACCTTCCATATCTTTGGTTTGGAATATTGTACCTAATGCTTCCCTATTGGAAAGGCGCAACCACTGCAGCGGCTTGGCCTCTAACAAGTAGTGCCTTAGCCGTGCCGCAGCCTCAAGACATCTTACCATTGTGAACGGTATTGTCGCGTTTTTCTGCGGTCTTCTTATCGAAAAATTCATCGTTTATTCTTGACTTTCTGTAACCATGGCACAACAAAGTAACACCACGGTTGCTCTGAAGATTTTGAAGGAGCCATGAGGACAAAACACAAGTTCGGTTCATTCGAAAGATTTCCTCGATAGAATCATACTGACATTACCGTTTACGCACACTTCGCTCAAATAAGCTACATAACTAGGAAAAAAAGGAATGGCCATCCGACCCACTAGCTCATTTCCCGCAACGGAACCTAAGATGTCACATGAGCTCAGCTGTGCGATTGGCTGAGGACGGAAACAGTGAACAAAATTAGGCACGGCTTAAATGCTTTTCGAACGAACTATTTGCGCTTAAGTGTAATGCATATTCATTTTACAGCAGTAAGAATGGTGCTGTAAAATATGAAAGTTACTAACACCCACGTAAGCATAGAAGTGCCGATGCGCACTGCTGTTGCTACTGGGAGCACTATGCTTGTTTTAGCTGCACAGCACTCCGCCACTTGAAGTTGTTTTACACGACACTGACCTATTGGCGTAAGTGGCGTTGTCTTACGTGACCCTGTTTGTCGAGGATACCCCAGGCTTCATGAGACGATCACTTATTACAGTAACAAAAACAAGCCAGGTGCAAATACGTTCAAAAACAAAGCAACGGCGGTCAACGGTTCGGGGATGACTATAGCAGCGCCATCTGGAAGGGCTGACGAACAGCAAGGCCGCAATCCCGAATGACGCAGTGGAAGTTCTCTTGAATACACGCGCTTCTGACGTCGTTTGTGACTGCAAAAACCTACGATTTCGCGGGATAATCACCATTTTAACCTAAATTGATCAATTCCTCAGTGAATACGGCATCATTTGCTGCCGGACAAGCGCTGGGGGCGTTATAAAACGTGAAATATTTCAAATAAAACAAACTTGTATTATGTATTCATTACTCCTTTAAGCATCTTGTAGTGGCATTTGACTTGCCCTAACATAATGACATACTGTTCTTCGCGATCAGCGGAAACAGTGCCACCGCGTATGGGAAATGAACCAGCAGCTTCGTTTTCATTAGAGTATCGCCTTAGTTTCTAACAACCAAGAGTGGGTGAGGCGTATCCGGTGGTTTGCGGTAAACAGTGTGGGGCAGTGTAAAAAACGATGTTCCCATAAAGTTTGTTCCTTAGGAATTCTTTTAATCTTATAAGCATCCTCCTAACAAACCGCTGTTAGGGGAATACAGCAACGATTCTTTGAAAAGCAGCTCTCGTTTGACGGTGTGTCCTTTTCTGCTGGCTCTGCACGGGTTGGCTTCGCGAAAGTTCGGAAGTTGCTGGCTTGTGCAGTAATAAATCATGCACTGACATTTCTGATACTGTTCCTGTTGTTCCATCTCGGTACGTGTAACGCTTTAGGTTGCACGTGGACTTTCTTTAGTAATGAGAGGTATTTTCAGCGCCCTCGGGAGGAGTGGTGTTGACGGGCGGACGTCCAACGCGGCCCTTCTTTCACGTAAGCAAGTTAAAATTACTGCTGGCAATTTACTTAACAGACTGTTTCCGTTTAAACACATATTTGTTGTTCTGGTCACTGACCAGGCGTGCTCAATGCGGTCATATCCGCAAGAATTACGGGAATTAGAAATTAAAGAGGAAAGTTTGGCACGCTGGTAGTGGGAAATGTATTTTTGTTTCATAGAGGGAACGAAAGTAGAACGCAATCGGAGGATGTGCACTGAACAGGCGCTAAGCGTCCGTTCAGTATCGCAACCCAAAACATTAGGCCATAAGCTCACACAACCCAAAAACACGCCCTTCTGGTCACATCTTACTGATGATAGCGATTTCTGTCAATATATTTTTCACGGGGGCATGGGGCCACCTGTGGTCCTCCGTGTTCTGACGCATTCCGCTCCGCGAGACAGCAATATAGGCCACGTAATGAAAATAAATGCCTTTTCTTTGTTCTAACGATACAATAAGCTTCATTTGCCTCGTACACCGAGGTTTCATAACGTGTTCCGATTAACGAACTATGTTTTTAAAACTCCGTGTTGAAGCTTTAAACTTTGAGCAGCAGTGGCGGCAACAAGGATGATTCGCTAAATGCTGTCTGCTCTACCCGCAGTTAGCTCGATTGCCGGCTCAACACCCCCGAGTTCCTGAGTCATCACTCGCCACCGTGGTTAAATCCACGCGTGCCTGCGCCGCATCTTTGCGTGTGCGCGTCAAGCGTTGGCCTCCAAGAAGCCCTGCTGCGTATGCGCCGTCGACTCGTCGCCATCACCGAGGGTGCTAAAAAGGAATTCGCAAAGCACTGCCACCTTCACTTGGCAGCAGCAGTTGCGGAAACAAGGGCGATTTGCTAAGTGCTGTCCGCGCTACCCGCAGATTGGTCTCTTACTACATATGTTATCTGGTATTACTTTTGCCGCTAGTGCTCCCAGCGTCCTTTTGTCGTCTATGTGATCGATGGACCCAGGATGCCTACAGCAGCGCAACGCGCTAAGAAAGTGGCTGCTCTTGAGTCCCTACTTGATGAGAATCTTGAGGGCGTGGTCGAGGAGCTTACCTTGAAGGTTAAGGCTAAGTTGGAAATGCTAGGTCTTGCAGAACAAGTGAAACATGGTAAGAGTGTGGATTTTGTAAGCAAGGAATATGATGACTTGAAGGCAAAGCAGGACTGACTAATACCGTGAAACAGGCAGCTTGTTGCACAGAACGCAGCTCTAGAAAAAGTGCGTCTGAGCTCGAGCAATACTTGAGACTTAACAACATCGAGAATAAGGGAATCGCTGTAACCGAAGGCGAAGATTGCGTCGCCATTTTGCAGAGTGTGTGCGGCGGTATTGAGTGCCCTGCTGAGCCTTGTGAAACCGATGTTGTCCACCACGTCCCAAGTATGTCGAAACACAACAATGAAAAGAACATCATCGCATGGTACGTCTCGTGTGAAAAGAAAAAAAACGATTTTGTTCGGAAGGCACTGATAGGTAGGATCAACACCAGCGACATCGGCTTCTCTGGTGAAACCCAGGCCCCTGTTTTTGCAAAAGAACACCCAACTTTCGAAAACAATAAACGTTTTTCTAAGGCCCTCGAACTAAAGAAGGAATTTGGCTGGCGATTCTTGTGGACAGATAATGCTGTGTCAAGGCCCGCAAGGTGGAAGACAGCAAGGTCTACCGCATAGCCACAGAGAGCGACGTGCGCGTGTTCACGTAATTCGTGCCTAATCACCTTCCTTCTGATCCATGCCAGCTCACTTCGTTGCCAATGTCTTTGCTGCCCTCAACAGGAGCTGAATCCCGCCTTTCTAACCGCAATCACTCACTGATATACTTTAATGCACGGAGCCTTCGGAAAAATTTCGACAATCAATTGCATTATTGCGTCGCCTAACAGCAGTTTCACATTCATTTGCATTCCCGAAACGTTGCTTTCAGATCCGAATGCTAATTTGCTCTCTTTTCCCTCATACCAAACCGAGTACTGCCATCGCTCAACAGACAGCCACGGGGGCACAGTAGTTTTTATCTTGTGTGACGTCTCGTACATGCGCAGACATCATCTTTCACTAAATATCAGCCTGTGCGAATCGGTCTGGGTCGAAGTGGACCATCCTTTCTTTTCACACAACAATAAGATCTTAATCCTTGGTTAAATCTATCGTTCGCCTTCAATTTCCCTTCCGGATTTTCTGCTTGGCCTTGATGTTGGCCTCAACGAATTAACTGTTGAAAATAAAGACATTATTTTAGAAGGCGATATCAATATTAACTTGCTGGGCACTTATTCCAAATTAAACTGCTTACACTGATTGCTTTTCAAGGTTTGCTCTTGAATCATTGATTCAAAAGACCCCCCACTGATGCACGTCACAGCGATCGCGCACGCTCATAGATCATGAATTATGTAATACGATGCCTTGTCCCCTGTCTTCCGTGGTGGAAGTTGACGTAACTGATCATTTTCTTTTACAGGCAGGCACCGGCAGAATTCGATCCTGTGTCTTTGAGCCGTTGGACCGGAGAGTCAAACGGCTTACTGCCTCGCCTGTAACGGTGCGGAGTACCTTAGGACCTCCCCATGTCCGCCCGCGTCCTTTCATGCGCACACCACCATCAAGCGAATATCAAGCGGAATTCGATTTGAGCCGTGAGTTGCAGTTTCTTTTAGGGAATAATCAAGGTGCAACTCACAGCTCAAATCGAATGATGGTCGGGGCGCTTGTATGTCATTTTGAGTCCCCGTACTCTGCACCCTGGCAATCATCTACAGAGTGGAGATGCTGCCATTTTTTTCTTACCTTTGACACTGAAGTGCCATGTAATACACATCCATATTTCATCCTGAGAAGTTCGTAGAAGCCATAACAGAAAATAACTGATCTACATTTGATTCTCTTTCTGATGCTGAGAAGGCACTGCAGCAGTTTTCTTCGTTATTTTTAAGGGCTGTATCTTTAAGCACAAACACGGTGAAATGTAAAAGGAAATATAAACAACCAGATAACCCTTGCATGAGTAGTGAGCTTTTAGAAAGTGTCAGAAAAAAAGATACCTTTACAGAATAACAAAAAGGCGACTCTTTAACTCTAGCATTGCACTTCGCTATAAGAAGTACTTTTATCTTCTAAACATTCTATTAAAGCCAGCATAAAGTGCTACTATGAACACGAATTGAATAAACATAAAAAATATCCTAAGAACAGTGTGATCTACTGAACAACTTTCCTAACACCTCCACAACGAGCACTGCTATACGTAAAATTATACGAAATCTTACAATAGTGGATCAACCCATTCACATTGCTAATGTTTTCAGTGAATACTTTTCCTCATGTTAGACACACAATCGTCAGAATATTAATGTGTGTCACAACATCCATCATGCTAAACAGTCAATCTTTACTACACCGGTTACAGCAAACGGAGTATTTGCCACGCTTTTTTCTCTCAAAAACACAAGTGCTGGCCTTGGTAAGATTTCCATTCCTCATTTAAATTGGTTGCTCAACTCATTTCTGACACGCTCCGCTACATAATCAACCTTATCTTCAAAACTGGTGTTTTTGCTTCCTCCGTAAAAAACCAAAGATCATACTCATCTTTAAAAAAGGCGACCGGCTGTTAATTTATAATTACCGCCCCATCTCCATTCTTCCCACTATTAGTAAATTCATTGAGCGTTTAATTGCGAAACGCCTTAATCGCTATTTATCTAAATTCAATCTCCTGAGTGACTGCCCAGGCAGCACAGAAAGTGTGTCCTAAGACCGGCCCGTCTATGGGCGCTTTCTGGCATGTCCGGCAAGCATCCAGGTTCTGGCAGCCACTGATCCTAGGATGAGCGGCGAACCATCGGCAACCAGCGCTTCGGTATTTCTCCGGCCGCCCATGTTCAGACGCACAATGGCACCTACTCGGCTGCCAGATATTCTGTTCACTTTCGGCTGCCGATGTTGACAAAAAGAACGGTCGAAGAACGGCTTTAGGCATCCGTTTTTCCTTCGGGAAGCACGGCAAGCGACCGGCCGAAGCACGGCAAGCGTTCAGCCGAAGCACGGCAAGCGACCGGCCACAGAATATCCGTATTCTTGTGGCAGTTGGTGTTCGAACGGAGACAGGCCGGAGCGCGGCTGCCTCGCATCCACACTTTCAACGGTGAACTGCGCGTCCGGCGGCAGAATATTCGTTTTTGTTTCGGCAACTGGTGTTATACAGGAGACCGATCGACGCACGGCCCTAGAGTGTACATTTTTCATTCGGTTAGCGGTCCTCGGCCGAATTACGGCAAGCAAACGGTCGCAGAATTTTCGGCAACCGGTGTTCAACAGGAGACCAGCCTACGTAAGGTCTCAGGTTATACATCATTCTTTCGATAAGCGGCGTCCAGCCGAACAACGGCACCGGTATCTGGGCGCCGATGAATTCGTGCACTAGACGTGTTTGGAAGGAGACGCGCCGGTTTGTAAGGACCAGTTTTTCCTGGTGAAGAATGAGCCGTTAGGGGAGCCGAATGACGCAGACACGTTTTAAATGCAGAGAATTTCAGTAACTCCAGATGTCACCCGCGTTGTCCCGTCGTAGTCCGCACCGTCGTTGTCCGCACCCCCTCCCCCTACAGTATATAAAAGAAAATACTATCCGGCGTCAGGGTTTCGATCACCTCGACCCCTGGCGGGCGGAAACGCAATTGTACATGGTGCTCGTAAAGCTACCCACTGCGCCACAAGGCCCGACACAGAATGGGACGCTACGAACGCGCCTTATATCGTTGACTCATTCAAATTACTGCTGACGAGCGCTCCCTCTCGTCAGCATTTGCCCACAAAGTGCAACAGCATTAACGTAACGCAAACTACTTAACGTCGTGCGCCCACGGAAATGCTTCTGCATTTGATCGTGCCCCTCGCGAGGGGGGGATGTTTATACAGGAACTCCTACTTCTAGCGGACTCCTGGCGCCCCCTTTCTGGCATTGTAGAGACTATGAGGCGGACTTCCAAGGGCGCCAAATTTGAATTCTACAAAATCGATTTTATTATTTTTTTTTCATATATTAAATGCAGAGCATTTCAGTAACTCACAATGTCACCCGCGTTGACGTCCGTCGTAGTCCGCACCGTCGTTGTCCACACCTGTCCCCCTACACTATATAAAAAAATACTATCCGGCGCCTGGTTTCGATCCCTCGACCCTGCGGGTGGAACGCAATGTACATGGTGCTCTACCCACTGCGCCACAAAGCCGACACAGAATGGGAGGCTACGAACGCGCCTTATATCCTTGACTCATTCAAACTACGTAAAGAAGCTGCTGATACAACGCATTCACTACCACCAACTACCGAAACACTAAACGTTAACGCAATACACCCACCCTCTATGCGACGCATTTACTCGAGTCCCCCTCGCGGGGAGATGGGACCGCCAAAAACAACGCGTTCTGGACTGCGCAGTAAGGTGCCGGCACGGGCGAGAACCGCTCGCGCTGTTTTATCCGCTCGGTGCTTCTACGTTTTAAATGAACGAACTTCGTTTGTCAAACAGTAAGGAGTGTTCTAGGGGAACGGGCAATGTGCAAGGACTCCCTGGACATTACCAGGGAACCTTTTAGGCCATCGGAACGCAATTTATTTCCACAAGAAGACTGTGCCACACCGACAGGTGAGCTAAGCCTCACCAGTCATAGCCGCTACCACGCCTCCTCACCCGCCAGCTTCGTCGACGCATCAGCTGGAGGCTATTCGCCCCTCAAGAAATGGAGACCATTGGAGACATCGACCGGCAGAGATGTTTCGACCCGAGGTGGTGGGGGTTCACCAAAATAAGTGGCCCTTCAAGGGCGTCGAGAAAGCGCCGCCACGCAGGAGCTCAACCGGCGCCATGTCGAGGACTCCACACCAAAGATAGGGATGGGCGCGCAAAAGCGCAAGTTTACTGCTATTCTTACAATTTTACTGCGAAAAATAATGTTGCACTATTTTGCTGGTAATCAACGTAGAAGAGGCTACGCTGGTGCCTTTGTAGGCTCAACTTTGTGCCCTCCTTCATGGGATTTTATGACTGTCTATTTAGAAACACGTGTTATTTTAAATTTGCCTTAACAACAGAGCCTTGTGAATGAGGAAGCCTGGATGTAATTTAGTTGCGTTGTTTGAAGGTGAGCTTAGCTACACTTAGGAAATGGCTCATTTGTGTAAACATAATCACCAGAATCCTAGCAAACACAGATTTCATCGGGTTTTTCTTGCTCAACGCAGCTTGTTGAGTTCGCGCACGATTTGCTCTAGCAATTGGTAAGCTTAAAGTAGTTGACTGTATTTTCTTTTACTGCAAAAAATCATTTGGAGGTGTTCCATATCAGCTTCTTGTTAGTACATTGCGGGCTCTAAACTGAATGAATTTGTTATTGCATGGATAGCCGAGTATATCTCTCTAAAACAGAAGTTGGTCGCTGTCAATGGTTGTTCGTCCGGATATGTTCCTGTGACCTCAGGAATTCCCGAAGGGTCAGTTGCGGGCCCTCTTTTGTTTCTGTTATATATAAATGTTATTACAATTGGCCTCAAATCTTTGTTCAAAATGTTCGCAAAAGACTGTGTAGTTTACAGGATTATAGCGAATGAACGTGATTCCGAAAATACCTGCAGCATGATTCGAATTTAATAACATCCTGGTGTGCTGATTCAGAAAAGTCATTGACTGTTGAAAAGTGTGTTAACGTCACTTTCACAAGAAAACGTTCATTCCAACTGAATTTGTACACCGTAAATTACACAGCTTTAGGAAAGGCCAGGGAATATAAATAGCTAGGAGTTTGTTTAACGAGAGGTTAGAGCCTAAATGGGCACGTTCACAACACAAGGGTACGCCTGCACGTGTTTTTGGCTTTCTGATATAAAATTTCAGCGAACCTCCATCTACCTAAAAAGAACCGCCTTATTTTACTCATGTGTGCTCAATGTTGGAGTACGCATGTGTTTTCTGGGATACCTACACCAAAGAGCTGGTTGATACGCTCGAAAATATACAGAATAGGGCAGTGCGATTCGCATCCGGTAATTGGCACTGTCAACTTAGCATGAGGGAAAGTAAAAGTTAACCTAAATGGTAAGACGGGAAAGAACAGAGACGAAACCGCAGGTTGAAATGTTTTCGTAATATCTATTATTCGAAACCTGGAATCCAAGGGGAGGAAGTATATCCAAGCGCCATTCTACATATCCCTTATTGGGACCGCTAGCTTGAAGCAAATTATTAACTTTCCTTTAGAGGTGACGCCTTGCGCGATTCATTTTATCTTAGGTAAATAAACACGAGAGTAATTATTTTCCACGTTCGATTGTACCAACTGTTTATAATGGTGATTTTCACCGCGCTTTGAGGAAATATTCGAAAGAACGCGTGGCGTGGGCCGACGTAGCCAGGCCACAGGTACCAGAGCAAGAAGGCCGTGCCTAAACAACGGCGAGTCCCCACAACCCCAGCCCGGAGATGCTCAAGCTCAGAACGAGAATGAGCGCCTGAAGAAGCGGATTGCTGAGCAGGACGCACGAATGTTGGAAATGAACAGAAAGCCGGATATGCTCCTCGCTAACCAGCGGCAAGCACAAACACCCGTGATTGAAGTACAAACCGAGGCGCCGGCTGAGGAGATGGTGGAGGAGGTCCCGATGGACGGGCCCGGACCCCGGGCCAAGAGGCGAGCCACGGAAACGCGAACGATCGACAGGAGAATCCAAAGAGTGGAGGAACGACTCGACAGGCTCGAAGAGCGCTTGGACAGATTCGAGGAGTCCACGAACCGAAGGCTGGCGGCGCTGGAAGCCACGACGGCCGACATCATCGTCCGCCTCACCAAGCTTGAGCAGATGTTCCAGGCGATGCAGGAGACGCTGGACGCTGGTGCAGATGGAAGCGGCTATCGCAAGACTGAGAGCAGGAGCACAATATCAACAACCCAATCAACAACCAGTATGGCCAGAGCAGCAATAGCCCCCAGGCAAGAGCTCGTTGTTTGGCAATGGAATTCGAACGGACTGCAAGGCAAAAGGGCATCACTACAACAGTACATTGGGCAACTCACCCGACGGCCGGATGTAATATTACTGCAAGAGACGCACAGCGAGGCTCCCCCGAACATGCCGCGGTACCGCTCGTACGCCAGCCCTCCCAGCGCGAGAGCGATTGGGAAGGGAACGCGGCAGGGAGTGTGTACCCTGGTGAAGAAGGGGATCACCTACTTCGAGCACGAACTACTGAGCAATAGCGCCATCAAGCACCGAGCGGTCGAGATCGTCACGGGTAGGAGAAGGAAAGGGAGCACGTTCGTATCTACAGCAATCCGAAGCACTACCAGCAAAAGTTCAGGACCCTCGTGCACAAGGTGAACCAGTTGGCCGGAGACAACGCCACACTGAAGTGAGGAGACCTCAACGCCCCACACACCGCGTGGGGGTACCCGAAGACGACGGCAAAGGGGCGAAGCCTGTTCGAGGAGACCACGGACGCTGGATACCAGTTGCTCAACGACCCGGCGGCATACACGAGGCACGGCACGTCGGTACAGCGGGACACCAACCCCGACCTGGCCTTTAGCAAGACGGCCGGCGCAAGAGCCGAGGTGCGATGGCGGAATACGGGCGAGACGCTCGGCAGCGACCATTGCATCTTGTAGATCGTCGTACCGCTCAAATCCAGGGCGCCGGCACCCAGAGCGCAGTGCATAACGGATTGGAACGCGTATCGCGAGGTCCTGGGCGGAATCCCGGAACCGATAGACGACATTGACAAGTGGACGCAGGCCCCTCAACGAGGCGGCGCGAACGGCCACCACGGAAGTCGAGCTGGACGACGCGGCCCCCCAGGCCGATAGTCAGCTCGCGCACCTCCTCGAAAGAGGAGTTCTGTACGCGACAGGTGGAAGCAACGACACAATCGCAAGCTCCGAAAGAGGGTGGCTCAGCTCAAACGGGAGATCGAGAAACATAGCGCCGTACTCTGCAGACAGCAGTGGCCCGCAGTCTGTCAGGAAGCCGACGGTCAGATACACAAGAGTCGCACCTGGCAGCTGCTGCGCCACTTGCTGGACGAGACCAAGACCAAGGGAACGCAGCACCATGTCCTCGCCCGTACCCTGCACAAGGCGAAGCAAGAGATCAGTGAGCCGAGGTCCGCCGACGCCTGAACAACAAGTACCCTTCCGTCCACCCACGCCGGACCCCCTCCCGGACTACGCGGGCAACGGACAACGCCCGCCTCGACGAGGACATCGAAGAGTGGGAAGTCCGGCGTGTGCTCCAGTCGATCAACTGCAGGTCGGCGGCCGGTCCCGACAAGGTGATGAACAAGGCTCTCCGCAACCACAACGACGCGGCCGTCACGGCGCTTACGCGATACTACAACGAGTGCTGGCGTGCCGGCAAGTTGCCCAAGAAATGGAAGGAGGCGAGGACGATGCTTATTCCGAAGCCGGGCAAGCCACCGCACATCGAGAACCTGCGGCCGATCTCGCTAACGTCCTGTGTGGGCAAAGCGTTGGAGCACGTGCTACTCAATCGGTGGGAGTTGTACCTCGAGGAGAAAAGGCTGTACCCGGACATGATGCTGGGCTTCCGGGCCAAGTTGAGCACCCAAGACGCCATGTTACTCATCAAGCACGAGGTGATGGACCAACCGACTCGCTACATGGACAACCGTGCAGTGCTGGGCTTGGACTTACAAAGTGCGTTTGACGGGGTCCACCATTCGGCAATACTCGAGCAAGTGTCCCGTCTGAACATGGGACGGCGAACGTTTGCGTACATCGGGGACTTCCTCACCGACCGAACGACGACGATCGTGGCCGGGGACATGGAGCTCCCCAACAAGACACTGGGCAGCGTGGGTACACCGCAGGGGTCGGAAATATCACCCATACTCTTCAACATGGTGATGATCGCGGTGGCCGAGAGACTCGAAGGCCTTCCGGAAGTCAAATACACCATCTACGCCGACGACATAACGCTCTGGATGACGGGAGGCAACGACGGCCACATCGAGGCTGCGTTGCAACCAGCGATCCACGAGATCGAGAATCAACTGCGAGGAACGGGGCTGGTGTGCTCGCCGGCGAAGTCGGAGCTCCTGATCATCCCGCCGCGCAGGAGGAGCAGGAGCGGCGCAACCGAGCCGGACATCAACTTGAAGACGAAGGACGGGACGGCCATCCCGCACGTCAAATCACTACGAGTGCTCGGCCTGCACATTGATGCGCTCAGACACAACGGACTTACGATCAAGAAGCTGGATACCAAAGTGGCGACGGCCATCCGGCTCATCAGGAAGGTGTCCACCCGGCACGCGGGCATGAAGGAGGCAAGCCTCCTCAGGCTCGTGCAGTCGTTTGCGGTCAGCCACGTGGCTTCCGTTGCGGCGTTTCACGACTGGAAGCCGGCGGAGCGCCAGAAGTTAGACGCGATAATACGCAAAGCGTACAAGGCAGCGCTAGGGCTGTATACGCACACGGGCACGGAAAGACTCCTGGAGCTAGGGGTTTACAATACGTTAGACGAAATCACCGAAGCTCAGCGCACAGTGCAGCTAGCGAGATTAGCGCAGACGAGGATAGGACGCTCGATACTGAAAAGGATAGGCTATCGCGGACAGGGGTTGCAAGAGGAAGGGAGTCGGGCATCGCTGCCGTGCGGGTTGCTCCACCAACTGCAGGTGCCGCCGATCCCGAAGCACATGCATCCCGACGTCAACCACGAACGAAGGCTCGCGAGGGCAAAAGCTCTCACGGCGACGCATGCGTCGGACACCGGCGCCTACTACGTGGACGTGGCCAAGTATCCATACCGGCCGGGCACGTACGCAGCGGTCGTGGTCGCGGCTACCTCCGGGGAGCTGTACACGGCGGGCAGCGTTCGGGCGCGGAGCTCGGATCAGGCCTAGGAGCTTGCCATTGCGCTGGCGCTTGTGAACCCGAAGTGCTCTACAGTTATTAGTGACTCGCGAACGGCGATCATGAACTACGCTACAGACGAAGTGTCCCCCACCGCAGTGAGGGTGTGCGGGGCCCTACAATCCAGGCGGCTGCCGGTGACGGTGAAGTGGTCCCCGGCACACGTCGGCCCGGTCAGCACGGGCGAGAACCGCAACGAGGAGGCGGACCGAGCGGCGCATGCGCTCACCAGTCGCGGCGTAAGCTCGGACCCCCGACCTATGGGGACGGACGACCTCGAGGTGATACCGCTCACCTCGTACAAAGACACTCTGGAATGGTATCGGGATAGCAGGCGGGTGTTTCCGCCGCCCCATCATAAGCTCACCAGGCAAGAAGCGGTAACGCTACGACAGCTACAAGCGCACGCGGTTTGGACACCAGTGATAGCCAAGCACGTATGCCCGGAAGTGTATCCCAGTGACGTGTGTGCGGTGTGTGAGAAGGACAGAGCCACGATGGCTCACATCCTGTGGAACTGTAACGTGAAAGAAGGTACTACAGAGACGTTACCACCACACCTGGCCGGTGCGGTAGTTAGCAAGGACTACGACGCCCAGCGTAAGGCCGTCCAGCAAGTGTTGGAAGCCCTCGAGCGTCAGCGGCCGAAAGCACTGTCTCCTCGGAGGCTGGGTGCAAATAGGCAGCTCAGTAGCTGATGGCAAGGGACCATCCAGCGCGACGTTAGGCCGCGTCATATCTGCCGGACAAATAAAGACGTTTTCTCTCTCTCTCTCTCTCTCTCTCTCTCTCTCTCTCTCTCGTTATTTGGTGTCATATTTGATGCTTAGTGTTATGTATCTGAGGCACAGTAATAAATGAGGCACAGCAAAGAGGCACAGCAATAAAGGAACGACAATTTGTGAGCACTGTTTAATAAATGAGTTTTGGTATTAACTAGCGCTGATAATTAAGCAAGGCTGAGCTGAAGGCTGGACGGCTGGTGGTTGCGCGCGGGCTCACTGTGATGTGGCTGCAGCATACCCAAAATTCTGGGCTTGCGCTGCTGCACAGCGCGACTGAGTCATCTGCTTGCGCGGCATGCAGAGACCGTCCTCAGTACAGTTAACATACTGTGGCTAAACTCCAATGCCCGTAGCGAGGCCGTATTTCCAGCAGCTTTAGTCAGGCTGGAGTCCGACGACCGCATCTCGGCTATCCTCCGGTGGCCGTACTTCGGCCTACACGGGTGGCTTCAGAAATTGCGGAGCCCTACGGCTGGAATCTGGCCGTGTGAACGTAAGCCGGTCCACTGGCCGACAGACACTGCCCATTGGACAGCCAAGGGAGTACGGCCGTATACGGCCAAAGGCCGACATTTGAACACGGGCCGAACATGGCTGCCGGAAAAAGGCCGGACAGAAAATCACCGGCCAAAGTACACAGGCTTAATTTAGGCCGAACAGTCCTGCCAACCGAAATGCCCCGATAGAATGGAAACTGGCCAGTTTCCTTTCGATCAGGGCATTCTACAAATCTATTCTACTTTCCTTATTCAATTTTATAAAAAAAATCAATCGACACCAAAAATTTTGCGGGTTCAGCTTTTTTAGATTCCTCTAAAGCATTTGGTACGAATAATCACGATGTTTTGTTCCATAAATTGCAAGCATATGGGGTAACAGGGCCACCTCTAACAGGGCCACCTCTAACAGTAAAAGCCATTTGTTCAGCAGGCAGTACACACTATATGCGGATAATACCTTCTCTGAACCCACAACATTTAATCAAGAAGTACCCCAGGGTTTTATTTTGGGTCCGCTGCACTTTATTATATATATTAATGATCTTCAAAATTTACTTCATTCATTTCACTGTGTCCTATATGCCGATGATAATACAATATCCTTATGCGATACATTGATCACTTTGCTCACCTCCAAGCTGAATGCTTTGCTCAATAACGTCAATACCGGATGTAGCGACAATAACTTAGTTATGAACCTACAGAAACTAAATTCATTACTTTCAGGACTTTCCATAGGCAGAGCGGCATCCTGCTCGCCATAATGCTAGGATCTCACACCATTTCTCTATGCAAACATTCATCATTTCTTGGCATCGGAATCTACCCTAGCCTTTCGTTTTGCTTTCATTTTTCACAACTTAAGCCGAGAATTGCATTTCGATTTCACGTATTTTTGAAGCACAGCAGTTTTTTTTTCATCATGCACTTATATCATTGTATTTCGCTTTCATTCATAGTCATATTAATTATGGCATTGCCTCTTAGGGTAGCATATATTCTTCCCATGTCTCATCAGTCTAAGACATCCAGAATCAATCCATTCGCATTATGACACGTAATTCATACCGTTCTTCAGCTCCACCTCTGTTGCGTGAGAACAAGATATTACCCGTAAATAAATTATTTAACTATAATGTAGGCCTGTTTTTTAGAAGTTATTTCATTGTTACATTTACTACGATGCCATCGATGTTGTTTGCTTAAGGACAAGAAATTTCACCAGGTTTGCAGCCAATAACAACTTTTTGTTACCTATCGTCCGTACTAATTTCGACAAGAAAACTTCTTGTTTTGTGGAAATTTCATTTTGTAGTGGCCTCCCTGTCAACATAAAGTCATCATCATCCATAGCGCTCTTTAAAAAGCGCTTCAAAGATTCTTTGTTGTAGGTAACAGAAAATCAGACTTATATTTCATGGTTGTTAGCAATGGTGTTAGATCTTGTATAGACCTTGTATGCCTTTATTTTGTATTGTTGTAGTTCATTTTCGTTTCGTTTCCTGTTCTTTATTTATGTCCTTGTGTATTGCTGCGTTTGCTGCAAACTTTCGTTTTCTTGATACAGTGGGGTCATAATTATAGGTTTCTTTTGATGCCTTACAAATTTGCGTTGTGCATTTTTCATCGAGTGTCAAGTTACAGTAGCCAGATTGTGGGACTTTCGCCTGTATAATAATCTGTTTGTATGTCTGAGCACACAATAAATTTGAGTTTGCATTTGCATTTGTATTTGAAGCTTGCTGAATAATTGTCGGAATCCTATAGACTTTTGTGTAAAGTTTCTGCTGTTGGACGCCCGGAGGTTCACCCGCTACAGTGGCTCAGTGGCTAAGGCGTTGCGCTGCTGAGCACGAGGTCGTGTGTTCGATTCCCGGTTGTGGCGGCCGCTTTTCTGACGGAGGCGAAAAGCAAAAACGCCCGTGTGTGCGAGATTTCGGCGTACGTTTAATATCCCCAGGTGGTCAAAATTAATCCGGAGCCCTCCACTACGGCGCGCCTCATCGTCTGCGTTGCGTCGGCGCGTTAAACCCTACAATCAATCAATCAGGACGCCCGAAATCCTCATTCCGAGCCATGACCCCGTGTCATCCTATTTCTAATAAATTCTGCACCAACTTAACCACGACAGTTTTTTTCATCTTTCCTTGGAACAGAAAACTAGCACACTCCTCTCGTTGCTACGTTCCTCTTAGCACGTTCTTTAAAAGGGTAGCAAAGCGAGGCAAGACACGAAACGAGCGTAGGCCGATTGTGGTTCTATAGAGGCCAACGGAAAGCCACAAAGATTACGTGCCCTTAGGCTCTCATTAGTGTTCAGTTGGCATCCACAACTAGCGCTTGTGTTGTGGTGGCTAGCAAAAAACAATGTTGTCCTGCCATAATGTTTGCGCCGTCGTTTTTATTTAATAACGATTAGATAAAGACAACAAAATAAAGTCTAATCGCGAGAAAATTCTAATCGCGAGAAAAAAAAATTCATTATGCTAACTACAAGATATGCGTAACTGGTTTTAGAGCGTGATGCTGCATTCTTAATGTGAGTATTGAAAATTAGAGCCCTTAAACTGTGTGAAAAAGAGAGTGCTTGGTAGTGATATGTTTGGAGTTACTATATTGCTGATTTTCTGTGCTGAATTCTTAGTACAGTCGCGCGATCTCAATGTCACAGAGTAAGATACGATTAGAGATTAGAGACAATGGCTTTTTATTATCAGGTGACTAGGATAATGCCTGCGCAGCTTCTAGCCCGCCGCACCGTTGGCCGCCGAAGAGCTGCCGCCATTGCGCACATACTCTTCAGCAAGACGCAGACGGCGCGCTTGGAGAAGAGTATGGACGACTCGGGAAGAAGCGCGGCTGTGGAGAGGAGTATAGAGTGGTGCTCCAATCACACTTTCTCCGTAGATGGCAACGCTTCAATGAGCAACATACAATGTGTGAAATACAAACACCAAGCTTACACTAATCCGCAAAAGTGGGGCTTCATGTCTAAATCACCGGCATTTATACAACGACTTTTTCCAGGTCAACATTAGCCGTCTTATATCTAAATATGGAATCTATGAGACCTATTTTTATTGTTTACGACTTTTTCTGTAGGGTGCACACACGTTGCTCAGTGCATTGTTGCCCCCGGTGCGAAAACCTGCAAATATAGTGACATACGGATGTGGTTGAAAGGGGGGGACTTCGAAAGGCAACGTAAAAAGATACGTTGTAAGAGTTTGTTATGAGAAGTATAACAGCAAATGTAGGTCAAATTGAAGCATGCATGGAGGCAAGTAAAAAGGTCACCTTCACACCTTTTGTACAGCGTGGTATCTAGTCTTTTCATCCATCCAATTGCTATCCCGAATAGTTTTGTTGAAAACCCAAGTGAGCTTTTTGATGAGATCTTCTACCTAGAAGGAAACAATGAATAATGATTTTAAATGCGGCAGGAATAGGCAATACTGCATTTGTTATGCTCAGTTGCTACATTTAACTGCAACAAGGTAGCAAATTGGGCGAGTTGGGATAGCAATTCATGGTGGTCAGCGCGAACGTCTATTCTCTTCTCTGTGTATTGTTTTCGTTTCGCGCTGACCACCATGAATGCTACATTGAAATTGCTTGTAAATTCTTTTTCATATTTGAACGCGCCTGACGTCATTCTGTGCAATGAATTCAATATCTTATTCACATCGTACGCGTACTTCTTCCGGTTTTGTTGTTCTAAATATTTGAACATTTTAACAACATGTTCCAAATAACGATCGTAATGCGCAGCGTTATGTTAGGGAATTAGGTTCCGTGTTTTTATGCCGACCTGCCAATGCCAAAGAAAATCTTCGTTCATATAATACACATAAGAGCGGAAAGCAAGTGGGCAGGTTGGTGCGTGTTAAGAACTTAAAAAAACAGCGTGAAGTAATTGGTGACACAGTAGAAGGCACGACACAGCGCTTTTTGTGTACTTTCTTGTCCACGTCTCGTTCCTCGGGTACCCTTTAATAATGACTATCAAAAAATTCTGTTCTCGATTTTACTCATATGTCCAAACAACAAACCCGTATATAAATGTGTATCTCTCAGTAGAAACTAGTTATGACGATATGTTCCCTGTCCTTTATTTTTCTGCCCAAGGAACATACTTTTACACCCCCGAATGCATTTTTTAGACCGCAGAACGCACGCGCAGCGTGCGTCGTCTTCGCTTTTAAAGCCATACTTCCACGAAACGCTGTGCGCATGGTCTTAGCATTCGCCCTTCATGACTAGGTACAGAAGTGTTAAACCTGAGACATTTTTATTTACTAATTACAGAGGAAAACAGTGGATTTTTGTACCAGACAACGGCAACGCCGCGCTTTCGTACGATGGTGCACTTACGGCTTCAAAACGTTGCACTGTACGAAACATATTCATCTCAATGGTTAACAGAAGGCACACAAAGATTGACATGTATTCTGCCCAGCACGTGAATAAAATGCGGTGAATGGTGTCTCTGATGCCTTTGCAGGCTGCTATAGTAGTGTCCTGTCCCATATTATTAAAACAATTCGCTACTACCGCGAACTTCTTTTCGGTGCCGTAATACTTTCCACAAGGCCATTGATTCTAAGGTAAACATGCGTAATATGCCAAGACGAAGATTTGGTATTTGCAATGTTTTATTATAACAAACAATAGTGTATTCAGATGTACGGTACCCGTAACCGATGTTTTTGAAGTAATGTTATCTGTGACGGGCGCGCGGTGTGCTGAACGCAGCTTGCTTGTTTAAAGGAAGGATTGGACAATAATCTTGGCCGTTGCGGCCGCTGTACTGATGGAGGCGAAAAGCGAAACCGCATGTGCTGTAGGTTTTGGCGCATGTTAAAAATTCCCAGGTGGTCAAAACTAACCAGGAGCCCTCCTATACGCCACTTCCTTCGTCTGTGTAGTGTCGGCAAGTTAAACTTCATAATCAGATCATATCAGATCAGACATTTACTCTTGTTGAAAATCTCCATTTTAAATAACAGCTGCAGTCAAAAGCTACCTCAAGGCCTCCTAGTCATAGCATACAGAAATATCGCCGGAGGAGTCATTGAGTTCACCCTCCACCACCAAGCAGTACACAGAAACACAGTTACCAAGCACTGTTACTCAAGGTGCATAAATCCATACAGAGTTACGCTTCAGCTCAGCGTACTCGAAAAATGAAAGTGGCCCTATTTTAAACACGAGCGAGTTTGAATGGGGCAATAAATACTGACATGAATTTTTCATATTGCATTTTGTTCGATGCACAAAAGCAGTGCGCCTCGTTCACTGCCCTTGTGTATCACTACGTCAACGTTAGAGCCATTTATTGTTATGAAAAGCATTTAAAATCCAGTTTTGAGTATTTTTCGGCGGATGTCTGGGATTTTCTGCTGATACTTTAGGCGTCCTCTGTTTGTGTCTTTAACGATGGCAAAGTAGCTATTCTTGTGTTTTTTTCGTATGACCCTTTGTATTCACAACCCTGCACGATACTATTAGCCACCGTCGTATGTCTTTGTTGCTAACTACGGGATGCATATATCTGCTGTTGGTAAAGTGCGTTTTGGCGTTATGCGTAAAGAGAAGGCTCCAAGACTTGCTCATTTATTTACATTTCTTTTTTTTTAACACTTGAGGCACTAGGTGGAGATAAATAATCGTGAACCGTAACAAAATGTTTGTATAAGAACAAAAAATAGGCGCTTCTTAACTATTTTTCAGAGTGACCAAAAGATTGCACGTTTCCTAATGTAGCAAGCCACCTTGCTCGTGTAGAATGGCAATGTCCTTTGTTGTGTGTCCTTTGTGTGGAGTGGCTTCAATTGTTATTTAGTGTGCCGTTCCGGAATGGTTAAAAGTTAGGTGTTTTCTATAGTGACAGCCGGCAGATTCTATTTTCCAATACTTAGGGCAGATTAGGGGACAACTCTTACTTATATTTATGTTTGTGAATACTCGGCGTTAGCGTCTAATAAAGCAGTAAGATTAGAGAGACCTCACATCACACAAAATGTCCAACAACGACAAAAAAAAAATCCCGGGCCATTTTCACTAATGTGAAACAGCGGGATGGTCGATGCATGCAGTGTAATGTGTATTCAAAGACTGTAAGCCTCTCTCTTGCAACACGGCGCGCGCTGTTTGCGCGCGGGAGATGCACTGGTTGCAAGCAATTGCATGCTTGCTGAGGAAGTGGCACCGTCTCTTGCGTTGAACCGGATTTCAGCAATTAAAATGAGACACAGACTGGCCGTAACTTTTCTTCATGTCACACGACTCAGCATGCTTAGAAGTGTGCTGTACAAAATAAAAGCTCTGTTTGAAACCGATTTTCGAGGCTGAATTTAAGAAAAGTTTGTTGTTATTACAAATAAAACCTGGTACGTGTATTTTGAACTAATTTAAATCTTGTTAGTTTATTTTGAACCGGTTTTATCCAATACACAGTTGTTTTTTGACCATCCTTTGACAGCTTGATTTACCGTGCTGACATGAGATGACGACAATAGGCACGGTTGCACCGCACAGAGGGCGCTGTGAGCGCAGCACTTATTCCTACTAAAGTTGTCTGCAGCGCACGCTAGGACATCGATAAAGGAGCGGGAATTTCTCGAGCCGTTATCACCCACTGCGCATGAAGCATGCCCTGCCAACCATCTATGGGGTTGACACTGAGACACGGTTTAAAGAAAGACGGCCGTGATGAATGTACCTGTTCCTTCCTGTCATTTGTATTATTTGCAATCTGGCTGGTCGGCTACAATAGCAGCGGCTGACGTATTTTCGCCTGCGCCACTTAAGGTGTTCCTTCTTCTCGAACTTGTTATCATGACGTTACCTTATACGCCTTCTTTGTGTGGGCGCCCGTGTGTGACTCGTGATAACCCCTGTTGGTGTCTGGAACAGAGCGCCGTACCTTACGTAATATAAAGGCTACGAACCGAGCCCCTGATATGCGAGGCATCTTTCCTACAAGAAATGACCTCCCAAACCACCAGGAAGTAGAAAACGACGCTGTTGCTTGCTAGGCAAGCATTAGCGCAACGTTTCTATAGACGCTGTCAGCCCAAGCAACTAAGGTGCTTCACCACGAATAAGTTTCAAATGCAGAGCTTTTCTTAGCCTCGCCTCTTCCTGCGTCGGACGGCGTCCACAGCTCCGCGTCCGCAGCAGGTGCGCCTCTCCTTCTTCCCTCCTCTCTCTCAACAGTAGCTGGCGCGCGGATGCGTCGTAGTCAGCCCGTTCGCTCCTTTGCGGTCTCGGCGTAACAGGGGCGCGATAGCAGCGCGCTGGGGCGTGGAAGGGGCGCGCTGCTTGCCCATGCGCGCTCTCCCCCCCGTACTGCACTCTCCCCTCTACTGCGCACGCTGCAAAGTATAAAGCGGCTAGCGGGTCGCTCGTGCTTCAGTCACTGCGTTGCTCCTTCCTTCCTTGGTTGACGCTCGCTCCACCCTAACGCGACTTTACTACTCCTCTCTCTACCCCAAACCAACACCAACGCAACTACGACCCAACTACCCACCCTAACGCGACTTTACGCGGCGTTAACGACCCCCAATGCTCTGCATTTACTCGTGTTCCCCTCGCGGGAACGCGCGGGAATTTTTTTCGTTGATAAGGACCATGTATAAATTTGTGATTTATTAACAAAACCAGGCTAGTGTTCTGCCGCGTAGCTTGATATGTTTGCGACTGGAGAACGCCAACTTTTTGTGCCACGTGGCCAGATTATTTGAAAGTTTTTTTCCCACTACCTATTTTAAATTACACTTGAAGATTTTTTCTCCCAGAAACCAATCGGCCATATGGGTTTTTTGCTATAACCTTCGTAAACAAACTAAATAATATATAAATCTAATACGTGCGCCACCAAAACGAAGCTGCTTGGCCAAAGGCTGTTACTGTATACTTACAAAATAACAACCACAAAAAATTCAAGGCCGCAGAAGTAGATGCGATGTTCAACAATGCGGAAGGCGGAAAACAACAACGACCCTTCTTCTCAAAAAATGTTCCTAATGATTTCTGAATATGCAAGACAATCAGTTTTCTTGCAAGCACTAAAAAGAATTGGTAATTGTTTTGAAGACCTTCGTCGTAATTACCTCTTGTTTTGCGTGAGGAGTGAACTTCCGCTGCACGTAGAAATAGCCAGCAATGATTGTCAGTTCAGAGTTCACGAAGGCCATACATTCTCTCCACGTCGGCACCTGAATGTGCACTCCATGCTTCACTTTTTCAAGAGCGAAAGCAGCCTCACGGACTCCTTTCGAAGCAAAGGCCGCCACACCAAGCAGCAACTTCAAACCTACGTAATTGAAGAATGTAGTTCTGAAAGAAAGCGTTCAAAATTGACGTAGTATAAATGTGAGAACTCCCAAAATCACTGTTATAAGTATGGTAGCGAAATAAACCGTTGCAGGGCCACCGATTTGATTTGTCACCATCGTGGAAACACGATTTACAGATGTACAGGTACAGCATCCCGAGCACACACAATTTTGGTAGCGCTGCAATATCAGTCGAGGCAGTGCAGCAGCAGCACAGCTAATGCTTCAGCAACATGTGTACGCAGCTATTCAGCCATTGGGGTTGTAGGCTGTAGTGGACGTCGGCAGAAGACCCCGCGACAAACCTAGCCACAAGAAATGCTTTGGTAATGATTTGCTCAAGCATACTTTGCAACTTTTTTTCGTCGCACTTTCAGTGAACCCGATAGTATGTTGTTGAGTATACCTGAGGAAGGCTAGCTACCGCAAGGCAAAAGGAAATCCTTTAATATAGCCTCTAACGCTTAGATACGCGTGAATAGGTCAAAAAGGTACCCTGGAGATAACTATGTATGCGGACCTAATCGCAGGCCTTGACCGGTGCTAATAGTTGTATAGACCGTTTACAGTGAGCGATTGGGCTTACCTCCAGCAGGCGACGCTGGCGCCGTACTCTAAATGACTGGCCTTTAACAAGAGAAGTTTTGTTTTCCACACTAAGCTGCCATGGTGCTCAGCGAAGTGCGCAGACAGAAAATGTGGAATCACGGGGGAAAACTTGTGCCGTAGTCGGATGCACCAGCTGCAATTGGCATCTCAAGGTCTGAGAAACGAATCGCCATGCGAGTCTCACTGGCCGCAGCTTCACAAAGACTGCCAGTGTGTGCGGCCTTTCCGAATGCACCGCTTTCTCTGCACAGTGAGTGCAACACGGCTACGAGGCGGTGCCGGATCGCCTTATTCACAAGAATAATTCTGTTTCAATATTGCCCAGGGTGGCTCTTTTATGCCGTAACCGAAAGCTGCCGGCACACGTAGTGTAGTGTACACCAATCTGCCTTAGCACACCTGTTCTAAAGCATGTCTCCGGTTGTGCTTACGCTTTGTGTGCGCGTCATCGCGACACAACTACTAAGCCCGGCTGTTTAGGCCGATCGGAACGGTGACTCTCAGATACTTTTCTAATTTTGGCTAGCGGATCGCAGCCTTGGCTCGGCGTAGAACATTCAATCTCGCGTTACTCAAAGAGCCGGAAACGCGCCCTAGCCCCGCCGTTCGTCTTTGCCGCTAACCCATCCTTCCTACTAAAGACGAGCGCATAAACCTGGCTTCAGTAAGCATTGCATGTGGTTTGTGGCAACTGCCGGCCTGTGTTATGCACGCTGGCGCAACCAGACCTTAGCCGTAGCGGCAGTTGCCTTGCGCCGGAGGCTGCAGGTTCGACGTTATTTCCAACTCTGTTAAAAATCCTTCTGCAAGCGAATACATACATGCTCATGAGTAAACAGTGTGCCACCCAGTGGTTCAAAGCCGTTTCATTTACAAGAGGGGTTGCCAGCCTTTAGATGAGGAGCGTTGACCTGCATGAAGCCGACAGGGGCCGGACGGCAAATCGAGGAGCAGGGGTGGAGCACGGCTTTTTTTACTTTTGCAAAGAAAGGAACTCAAGGTGTTATCTGGATAAGTGTGAAACTATGGGGGCAATGTCAAATGGAGGCGATGTTGCTTTATTCCTGCCGTAGCTCATTTTAGGTTAAAATTGCCATGCCAGCCTTCAGTTGGATAGGAAGGGATAACGGAAAATGGTTATGAAGTGGTTCCCGAGGCCGCATAATACTTCCCCAAGTGCCGCTGGTGGCCGACTCATGATATACATGGTTTCTGTGTAGGTACAAATACAAAACAATGGCGTGAAACCGCTACGAATCGCGTGAACAGGAGCTTAGGCGATGGGCGCAACTCAGAACACTCATTTACGAAGCTTTATGGGCCATGTTTCAGGACGGCGTGGCTTTTGAAGGTTGGCACACAATATCTTGTCTTCCGATAAGTGCCCACGCACAGCAGCACTCGAAAATATGTGCACGATTCACTCATAAAGCCGCTCCGGCGCTCGCCGATACGCCCCGGCCCCATGGAAGGCCACGACGAGAAATGCAATATTGAAGGCCAGCAATGGCGAGTGACGCCACACTATCCAGCGTAACTGTGCCCAGGTTGCCGCTTTTAAACCGTGTATACCCAAATTTCCTATTTTTCGAGCTGTGCAAGCCGCCTCCAGGGAGCTGCTACACGAATGGCGTTATTTATAGAAAAGGCCCGCATACTCTAAAGAAGTAAGCGTCGATGGTCAGTTCGCTGGAAAAAGTACTGTTGCCACGAAAGAATGACGGCGCTGCTACGCCTCCATTGTCCTGGTTGGAGTTCTCATTGGCCTGGTTGGAGCTTGGTTGAAAGCCTTTCCTGTTGAAATGTGGCACTTGCGCAAACGACCGTCACGCCAAACTCAAACTCCTCAACATAAAGCGATAGCCGAAACGTTCTGAATACCTTTTTGAACGCAAATGTTAAAAAAAATAATTCTAGTCGAGCATGCAGATATAATACCTGCGTTGTTTAATTGTGTGCGTAGACTATTGCATAGCTGAGAAGCGTGTCCTGACGGAGCCAGTTGATTCTAGTTGCCAACCGGTAATATACCCACTGACTGGAATGGTCGGTATTGATTGGTATGACCGCTACCTTTCGCTCGAAAAGTCGCAGGTCGCACTGCGATCGAAGCAAAGCTCTTGCTGGGCGAGCTTGATTTACCACCACCCGACGGAACGCACCGTCCCTACCCGGCTATTCTTCTGAACGCTGGCTAGCCGGTCGTTGTGCGTGCAGTGTGGGCTTCTCAGGGGCTCTATTCTCGACTTTGTGAATTAACCGTGAATTGTGAATTTGCCAGAAGCCCTGTCAGATTGGCGTTCAGATTTGGTCACGTTTTTCCGCCTGATGAAGCGGCTGTCTGTGTGTTCATCATTGTCCCGTTTTATGACGTTTACTAGTCCAAGTTTTGAAGTTTGCCAGACCTTTCTGCTAAACGCGCAATGTCTTGGCCAGCAATGAACGACTTGACAAAATGCAGCGGACATGAGAACGTAGGCCTGTCTTTGCTATTCAACAACAATATGGCTTCTAGGTCACACCATCACTAGAATTGCCTAATAATACGTGACCTAATTTAAATGGTTGACGGGAACGTTACAACCCACATTTGCAGGTTTAGCCTCCGAAAAATGACGTGATGTTACGAAACAGTTTGCAAATGGCGGTTGACCTCGCCGCCAAATACAGAAAAAAATTTCACCGTTCTTTGGCACCGTGATATCCCCGTGAATTAGCGGCAGGTGCCGTTTCTCCCGACGCGTGGCCTAGAAGTGTTTTTGTAGCGAAAGAAACGATGATTTTCGCTATTTCCATGTCATAATAACAGAGTATAAAAGAAAGGTCCCGTATTTTGTTTTTATGTTTGGCAGTAAAAGAACAATTATTTGTTTTGCGTAACAGTAACGGAAGGGGGCAGTAGCAGCCTATCCATTACAAAGCACCTGACGCATCGCATTTGTCCAAACTCCTACTCTTAAGCTGGTAGGTCACATAATCGAATTCAAGAGGAAACTAACAAAGAAAACTGTCTGTTTTATTTGGTACTGCTATGACCGATATCGAGCTTGAACAATGAGTTAATCGCCGCCATCAGTACGCTCTGCTGTTATCAGGCGTAGCGTTTAGCCGTCCTTACCGCGTCACATAACGGATGGTCACGGCCATTTTTCTTATCAGTGTGACGCCATAAACGTGGAACATACCAGCAAACGATAGCGTGGCGGCGGTGACAGCTGGGAAGGTGATAACACAACAAAACTTAAAATGAAGCATGCAGATGAGCTATGTTACTGACAGTGATTGAAAGAAGTATATAGATACGGCAAAAAATATTGTGTGATGTTGCTTAACACACGCCTTTCACTCGCTTTTACACCTTTGGATCAACGTTACTGGATTACTTTCGGGTGTTAACGCCCATTTGAACCTTGAAAAGTATATTTATTTTGCCAGCCTCAGCTGCCGTACTAAGTTTTATAAGGCATGATATGCATTTTTATATATTTTATGCGCAATATTTGATGGCTTGGTTGTGATCGTTGCAAGGTAAGCGTCAAATTACGCTGCATGTCGCCCTAGCTATAATTCCACACGTGACTGATTGCTTACGTTTTGCTTCCGCAAGAAACATGGCGTATTCACGGTGAATTTATAAAGTCGAAAATAGGGGCCCTCGTATGCGTTCCTGTAGCTCAATGAAGCAGTGTTTCTATGAATCAGTAGTTAAATCCTCGCCTACTCACGTTCGCTTGCGCTGGACCATACGCCGAGAAGACCGAGCCGCCGATGGCCGGTAAGGCGCAGGCGAAGCTACCGCCCGCCCCTCGCCCAGTAACGCGGTGTCGTGGCGGGTAAGCTCAAGCGAGTGAAACGATAAGAATGGCGCACCCTTCGCGCCGTGGCTGAATGTCATTGCGGCG
Organism: Haemaphysalis longicornis; assembly: GCA_013339765.2. Taxonomy (NCBI): domain Eukaryota; kingdom Metazoa; phylum Arthropoda; class Arachnida; order Ixodida; family Ixodidae; genus Haemaphysalis; species Haemaphysalis longicornis. The sequence continues at coordinate 89,894,866 of CM023456.1, forward strand.
CCATGAATTACCATGAAAGATGTAGCGTAGTCGAGATTTCGCTTTAGAAATAACATTAAATAACGAAGTGCTTATGCACCAACGCTGACATCGTCGAATCTCTTTGCAAAAACTCTGCGCCTAGTTTTACTCTTTGTTCTAGTTATTGCGGCCACCGATAGAGGCGTATTTTTTCTTGCGCCTTGTTAATTGCAATACTGCTTTAGGGCTGGGACAAACAAAGAAATGTACGTTTATTTCAGGCGGTTTATGGAATACCGACACAAAAAAAGGTTCACAAGATTTATTCAGTGTCTAAAAGGACACTGAATAAATCTTGTGAAGCCATTACGTGAAGTAAAAAGTTAAATGTCTAGCTCGAGAAAATTTTCAGGAGGGTACTAAGGCGCGCGAACCATTGCATTATTGTTATGAATATCGGGAATATGATTGTCAAAATGTTTTTATTTCCCTTTTTGTCTTTTGCCTGCGCTCCATATTTTTGACGAAAAAGTGGTATTTTTATGACGCTGTTAGTTTGATGTGTGCAGAGCTCCCGCTCCAATGACGAAGAAACATACAATTTTTCTTTTGAAAAGGCATATTTTTTAGGGAATAAAATACAGTGCAGCCCGCTTATATTGAACACATCGGTAAACAAAAATCACTTCGTTATATCCGTCTTTCGCTATATCTGTACATAAAATCGATGTATACAAATGATAACGGGAAATGAAGTCTTGTTCGTTATAGCCGGGATTTCGTTAAAGCCGGGTTCGCTGTACGTGGGCTATACTGTATTTACTTCTAATATAAAAGCAGCAGGTAGTATACATACGTGTCAGCATCTTCTAAGAATTTCATCATTTTTTTGTAATAGTCTGTACAGTAAAATTCTATATACTCTCCGGCCATGATTGTGATATTCACAATTTTGAACTCGTTGTTAAGCAATAGCAGCAAAGGGAACTGAAATAAAGACACATTATATTGCGCAATGAGACAGGAATATTAAAAACAGAAAAAATACAGGATTTTGTCCCCAAGAGCCACCGCCCAGACCACAAAAATAAAAATATGACGAAAAGAGGGAACATTGTATTACGCGTTGGTTACGGTACCTCCCACTCCTATTAGCAAACGGTTTCAAGAGCAGTCCTTATAGGAAATATTTTCGAGGCCTGGAGATTACGTTGGATCTTTTGCGTGTTAACTGTTGAAATGTGATATTTTTTAATATTCCTAAATCTTTAGCTACACTGATCAGGCAAGAAGCTATGCTGTCGCAATACTGTCGCAATATGCTGTCGCACGACAGAATCGTGCAGCAGCAGCTGAGAATTCATAATTCTCTAAAACTCGACAGTGAACTGATTATGACACGTAACGAACATGTAACACATAGTCTCTAGTATGTTGGGCCACCCAGGTATCGATGGATACTGCGGCTAGTTTGTAATATAACTAAAATGCTGCGACACATTCTTGGCATACATACGTGGGAATCTTTTAATACTGTGTTACAGTTCATACATTCGCTCAACAGCAAAACGTACAGAAAATCGGTATTCTTCTTTAGTCATATTAATCAAAATGTTTTTCTCTCCTCGTGGTTTCAGGATTGCCTTTGACAGACACACAAAGTAATGGACAACATCTCGTCCTACTTTTAAAACACACTATTACAACGAGCCGATCATGTAACTGTAACGAGAAGTGGCCCTCTATTTCTATCAAAGCATCCTCATGCACTAAAATTGTGCCATTCGACGTATTTGGTGGACCATTAAATATTGTGAAAAGCTGGTTTGCAGTACAATTTTGTCATTAGCCTACACAATGGCCTCAAAATACTCACATTTGGAAAATCTTTAGCGAGAGCACTAATTTTTACCCGCTTATAATGTGCAGATATATCCCGTCTTTGTTCCGGAGGTGTGGTTAACTGCAAAAAGTAACCAGGAAAAATTAAGGAAGCAGCATTTTTAACGACAGTTACAGGTGTTTTACGGGCATCCACAAAAAAACAGCATGTCTCTTGTGAAATAGTTTAACGAGTTTTTTTTCTCAGAACACTAACTTTGTACAAACCGCTAACATGACGTCATATCTAATAGTATAGTTCGCTACATTTCCAAGAAACCTTAACACTTGCATCGCTTTCCATGGGTGTTGTGCAAGTGCACGCATGAAGAAGGTTAGCATAGATCTAAAAACAACCATTACTACTGAGGATCGTATGCCCACTCGGAACGTGGATCGCTGACTGACAGGCACTAAAGTTACAATACTTGTCGTGAGAATGTTAAAGTTTCGGTATATTTATTTCATTTATTTACGGAATACTTCAGGCTCATTTAAGGGACCCAGAAGGAGGGACAAGAATCCAACACTACACACAGCTGTACATCAGGAAGAACAATAAAAATGCATAAGTGCAAGACATGGTTCAGGGTTCAAAGCATCAAGAAATCATACAGTGCCTGTTAACGACTGAGGTAGACAGGTCCAGTCGGTTATCGTTGGAGGAAAGTATGAGTATTTGCAAATGCTGGTTCTGGCGAAATACGGTGTTAATGAATACTTTTTTTATCTTAGTAAAGGCGCAAGAGGCGACGAAAAGCATTAGAGACAATGTGTCTACTGATTAGGGAATTGTTAAAAAGACATCAGGTTACAAGCTATAGCTGGAGATTCTTACTTAGTCAAAACACACTGTATTCCTGTGCAAGAAGAGCGCGTTATTGTGGAGTGTTCTCCCGCGATCACCGCGTTGCTTGGCATAATTATACCGGTACTGCTAGAAACTTTGAATCGACAGTTGACACACTTTAAAGTGCGCTATCAGAATACAGAAAGATCAAGTGTACAACGCCGTATAGAAGGCCGTCGGGCATTGAAGAGTTATCCGGTTTTCACAGCAGACTGTTCGCTTTATGGGATGAAAACAAATGAAAAAAATTATCCCAGCACAAGGCAGCAGTCACCGTGATGGACTTCCAAAAATTAAATAATCTCTAAACACCGCACTGACTACAGAGTTCTTGGCGCTTCCGTGCTTGCTTACTCTCTTACCTCCTGGCTTGCAAACTCGTTCCCTTTCAACAAGGTGTGAATTTCGCCGACGATCTTCGCCCAGCGGCAGCACCCACCCGTACAAGGCACGGGCCTTTAATCCATCTACACTCCCCATAGTCCAATTCACTCTACCACACAGGAAATCTCAATTTTTTTCAACGCACAGAATTTTTCAATGCATCTTGCTAACATGTATCGCCGACAAACTTCATCTTTGATGCCAGCGCGCCCCCTCCGCTAGGCCGCTGCTACCGCTTAGCGAATTTCCTCTGCGATATTTCCATCATGTAGAACGGTCTTCAGGTGATTATTTTTCGCACGCTGTCTACTCAACGAGTTCAGCAGGGAAACGACTTGAACTGTGTCTCGACAGACGTAACAGCGAAAAAATATGAAAAGGGCGGAAACTCAAGCCTGCTCTGCTGACCTTGCAACAGTCGAACAGAAAAAATGAGAAAGCCTGATATAAAACACCACCCACAGACGGAATACCTCAAAGGAAACACAAGTGCAAATGAAGCCTGCAGAAGGGGTTTTAAGAACTCGTATCCACCTATTAGGCAAGAAACCCTCTCGGTAACATAATACGGGGAGAGTCATTAGATAAAAGAGGTCCATTCTATGGCTATAAAAGACCATTATCCCCCGCTGAAGAGCTACTAATCTGGAAGGAAAAAAAATTGCACCAACCGAGCTAGAACCGATGCTTTTGACATTCTAGAAACCATGGCCGTAACAGACGACATCTTTAATGTTTAATGCGTACTTCTGGGCCAGATGGTATTCCATTGCTGACAAGTAAAGGCAAAAAAATTACACCTGAACCAAAAAGAAAAACAGAGACAAGCGGTACTTCCAACTGACATTTATTCTTTAAAACACTCATTTATACACACAAAACGTGCGGATATCAGCAGAAACCTAATACAGCTCACATAAATAGGTCCCGTGTGATCACGGGAACATATTTATCTCTGCGTATGAGGACTAGCAGTCATCACACGGAGATATTTATATGCGCTGTATAATGCAATTTTGTGCTGGTGTGCGAACGTTGTGTGTATATAATATATATGAGTGTTTTTAGGAATAAATGTCAATTGGATGTAGCGCTTGTCTCTGTTGTCCTCTTCGTCCCATGTGTAATTTTTCTGCGCTTTACTATTCCTAAATTTTAAAGTTTGTAAAATAGCCTTGGAGGCATCGTGCGGGAACAACGACATTGTTAAGGAGCACCTCCCGCACTAAAAAGAATTTGCCTACATGAAAATGAATGCCTTGGCGGCCAATCAGAAAGCTCTAGAAGAAACAAGGTATGAAAATCATAGCGAAAGGGTAGAGGAACTGTGCCGAACTGAAACATGTACTAGAACGTATAACTCAAAAGAGTTACACCAAGTGGGCCTTCCAGTATTTTTTTTTTTGGGGGGGGGGGGGGGGAACCACGTACTGCACTCATATGACTGAGAACATTCCTATCAAGATTCGTGACACAGACAAAAGGACTCTAGACACTTCTGATCAAGAAGGAATGCGAACTGAGTAATTCGCTATGTGCCCCAAAGTACTAATCCTGAGAGTGCTTAGGATTGTGTTTATGAAAATTTAGACTGTTTACAATAGAGGTATTTCACACAACATTACAAAACTGGCACAAATGGTAAAAAGCTCTGGATAACCAAAAATGTCTGGCATAAGTTTGCAATAAAATAATATATACCAACAACTTTTAAATAGTAGTAAGGAGGGCCCGATAAAAGAATTTAGGATTCAAAGGAAGAAAGTGGCTGCCCTTCTTCGTTAGGAAAAGCGCGCGTACATTCATAACCTATTTATTGATAGAGTAGTCAAAGGTTCTGATCTTTCGTGGGGAAGTGTCAATGGTACTCTGAACAGGAATAGTGTGCATACCCAAGTAAAAGATTAACCCTGATCGGGAAAACACCAGCCAACATTGCGTTGTGTGATGGTTTTAACGATGACTCTCTCCATGAGAGGCAAGGCTCACGGTTAAAAAATAATGCGCGGCATTTAGATATCAGAATAAATGAAAACGCTTTTTTTAATAATTTCGCGGAACACATTACTCTGCAAAGGAAGAAGACTATTACACAGAAAATGGGACAAGGGGTGACTCTGAACTGTTTTACTTGATGGGTAACACGCGTACAATTATCTAGCAAATACTTGAGAAGCAAAAGAATCCAGAGGAACAAATTTCGCTATCTCGTGAAATCTACCACATTGCCACGGACTCCTCAGCCTAAGTTTAACGTCTAATACAAACCTAACAATGAAAGATATGCATAGGCAAAAATCAAACACGTCATTCGAACAAAGCCCGCTATGTGTCGTGCAATTTAATAGAAAGGGCGGTCACTCTCTCGTTACACCCCTTTTGTAAACATATACCCTGGAACAACTGCCGTGATCGTGGCACTTGCTTCGCCATAAAGTATTTGACCCCGTGTATTGTGGTTTCCACATGAAAGGAGCACGAAGCGTGGCAGGTAACCACTTTTGTGCACTGTGTTCTTACTTCGTCAGTTTTTTTCTGTGTAAGTCATTCCCTTTACGATTGCGAGTTGGAGATGGCCAATATTTATATCTCTGGTTCCTATTGCACCTTAGGATATTTTCCAGACAAATGTAGGATACGTACAGTGCGCGTCAGGCTTGTCTAGGGCAAGCGAGCGCGCGGCTTGGGAGCGTGCTGGCGATATCTGCTGGTAGCGGCTGGGTTAGAGATAGCTTGCCATTGCGCGTACGCCGATCTCGGACAGGGTTAGGCCGGTCGTCGTTTCGCATGTGCCGCTCGAATTTTAAGACGCCACCACACCTCGAGGGGCGCTTGTCTTTCACAGTGGCAGCCGGGAGCGTTGACAGGCCTGATAGACGCGTCGTTCGACGCGTTGCAATAACCCAGCAGGTGGTTACGCAATACTACAAAACGACCCCGCTAATCTTCTGAATCTAACGTTTAGCAAGCGAACAGCCCGCAACAAGAACGCACTGCAGCGCTTTCCATCCAAACTTTTGTGCGATTAAGTAACGGCTGCACTGATAATCCATCGCGTCAAATTACAAGCTTAGCACGTGTCAGCGCCTACGATTGGCACTGCAGAATAAAAGCGCCCCTTGTGGGGCGTGGCGTCTCTTTGTTTGAGACGACCGACCCGACCCTGTCCGGGATCCACGCACTCCGCAATGGCAAGCTATCTCCAACCCAGCCACTATCAGCAGGTGTCGCCAGCATGCTCGGAAGCCGCGCGCTCGCTTGCCCTAGACAAGCGTGACGCGCACTGTACAAGAGTTACTCCTCATATAAATCATTTCCGTAAGCGCTTGTCGCTTCCTCTTCCTAGTAATCTTCGTCGGCCTTCGCAATGTAATGTGTCCCATAGATGATTAACAACTTGCCCGACAACATATTCCTCTGCTTTTACTGCTGTCGAGGGGAGCAACTGTACAGACATAGATTGGCTCTCATTCGGTGTGTGAAGCATGTACTTCATGTATGCACACCTCCGCTACGTCTAGCATTTCCCCTTCTTCTTTTCAGGTATCTTTTTTGTTAATTATTTAGGATAACCAAATTTATAGTTCCTCACAAAGAGGGTGAGTAAAGCAGTCTACAAAATTACAAGCCAATCTCGATACTACCAGTTTTTCAAAAAGCGTAGGAAAAATAAAACACAACCGCATGTCCTTCCTTCTAGCAGACATAACATATTCAACATCTTAGTTTTGGTTAATGAAGGTTGTACATGCAAAATGAACTCTCTTGGGACAAGAAAATTCGTGGTGTATGGTGATCATTTAATTCTTCTTAGCTGTTTGAATTCAAGTAACCTGTTCACTCATGCAATAACATTTTGAAGTGTATGGTGTCATAGAATCGCTTTATATTTTGATAACATACAAATAAAGCTAAAGCTGTGCTTTAAGGCAAGAAATAAACGAATTGAAATTCCCTTTGCCAACTGGGAAAACATGGACCTTCAGCTCGTGGCTGCGTTTAGATGTGTTGGTATCCGGAGTTCAGTAGTGCGAGGTGACAATGCCGAACTCGTAAACGCACTTATTCCATACAAAGAAAGTACTTCATTTCGAACTAGCCGCATCCTGAACCGAATCATTCATGCTTGTGCGCACTGCTACTCCGGGCCCGCGCAAGCTAAATCACGTGAGTCACCCATTAAAGCAGGCCCCACCATATGGTGGTACTGGTCCGCTCAGGGGCTTTACGGACCGCAGTACATGACACCTCTTCCCCCTTAGAGAGGTTGTGGGTAGCTTGAAGCCTCCGTATTGCTCGCTGAGACTTCCGTGGCTTCACCATGTCAGACTCTTCTCCGTTCCCTAGAGCACTCGCGATGGGTTCAGTTGGACGTTGCTCCACAAGTGTTTTGCTAGATTACCCGGTGTTCCGGCGTGTCAGCTCCTTTACATATATCCAGGTCCCAGGCCAACGTATTCGATGAGCCATCTGTGAGTCTCTTTAGATCCCGTTTTCGTATTTATTTCAGGTGGCGTCGAGCGACTGCGCCTACCCCTCACCGCCCCCTTCCTGGACGTTCCAAGATCGGGCACTGATCTTGGAACCGATTTTAAGTCTTCCAAAATTCACTTCGGTTCTTTCCGGAACTGTTGTATCATGACTTGTTCCCCTTCCATTAACTGTGGGTTCTTGGGCAGTTTCTCTTGTTTCTCAGTTGGTTCTGGTGCAGGCTTGATCTGGTCTAAGTTGGTTCGAAACTCCCGACAAAACATTGCCATGGCTGAGGTGTGATTCCTGTGGTCTGGTGGATGGTGCTGTATTGCCGAAACAAGACTCGCGCAAGCCGGCAACTCACCGACCTAGATTTGTCGGGTGTCAGTACTGTCTTCAACTCGCGAATATAGCCCTCTGCCTGCCAGTTGGAAGCCGGCTGGTGCGCTGCCGAGGTTATGTGGTTGACTCCGCTGTCTTTGCTGAACCACTGCATTTCAACAGATACGAAATCTGCGCCATTGTCGCACACAATTTTTTTGCGGTAGACCAGAAGTAGCGAAAAGGCTGCGCAGTACTGCAGTCACTGCTGCTGACATAGGCTGGTTTACTTCTCGCACTTCAAGCCACTTTGCTAAAAGAATCTGCAAACACCAGAAATGTATGTCTGCCCATAGGTCCAGCGAAATCCAAGTGCACTGTGTGCCACGTCATTGACTCCGGTGTCCATGACGGAACTGGGGCCCTTGCTTAGTTGCGCTGCCGGCTCTGGCTTGGCTCACACAAGCGAACTGTTGCTTCTATGTCGCCATCTGCGCCAGGCCACAGCAGGTAGCTGCCGGGCAGCCTTTCATAACTACGACCCCACGGTGTCCTGCATACAAGAGTGACATCGCTTGTTTGTGCGCTGCCAGGGAAATGACTAGCCTGGACCCCAAATGAATACAACCAATGCGGATAGCCAGCTCAGAGCCTCTTTTCCGGTAGCGTGTAAATTCATCTCCCTTGAGCTGCTATATTGTACCTTCTGGTACGGCTGTGAACAACTTTTAGAGAATGTCATATTCCTGTGCTAAGGCTGCTATGACACCTGCTATCAGTGGCGGCCATAGCGGGCCTCGAACATGAGTACATTTGGAAGATGTGCCTCTTCAATGCACTGCGGTAGCGGCAACCTACTTAGTGTATCGGCATTTTCGTGCAACGTACCCGCACTGTACTTAGATCTAAGTCGTATGATACCAGTTTCAACACCATCATGCTATGCCGGGCGATAGCATCGTGGGAACTGCCTTTTTTGGCCCCAGGATCCCAAGCAGAGGTTGATAATCAGTCACGAGCCTGACCTTGCGTCCTAGGATGTACCTCTGGACAGGGTCAGCCGCGAACACAAACGCAAGACCTTCCCGGTCTAGCTGCGCATAGTTACACCCGGCTGCCCCCAGCCCGCGGGACTCGAAAGCTATCATGGCCTCTTTTCAAAGAGTGTCTTGCTGTGCCAGTACCGCCTCAACGCCATATGGTGATGCACCACATGAGATTATGAGAGGCTTGGCCTTGTGATAATGTGCAAAGACGGTTCTTTTTTAGATAAACTGTTTAAGCTGATAAAATCATTCTGATGGTTTTGACGCCATTTCCACGACACATTTTTGTGCAGGAGCTCATACAGTACTGAAGCGAGCTTTGCTCGGCCTGAATAAAAGCGTCATAACAGGTCAACGTTCCTAGGAATGACAGCAAAGTCTGCGGGCTTTTTGGTGCTTATGCGGCAGTGATAGCCCTGACCTTGTCATTCATTGTGGGAATCCCTTTGGCATCGATTCTGTGGTGTAGAAAATGCCCTTATCTACCGTAAAACGGCACTTGATCTTGTTTAATCAAAATGGTTACCATGGCCAGCCCATGTAGGATTGCTGCCACTCGGTCGTTGTGCTCTGAATCGGGGGTGCCATTGACAACAATGTCATAGACGTAAACACACACCAGCAAATCAACACAATGTCGTTTCCAGGAACCTCTGGAAAATGGCTGGGGCCGCTGGTACACCGAAGCGTGGCCGCTTAGCATTTTACAGTCCCAGTGTCGTGTTAATGGTGAAGATCTCTGCTGTCACTTGCGTAACCCTAAGCTGCTGATATGCTTGTGCCGTATCATCAGCTGTATTAGAGTGCTGAAGATCGTTCGATCTGGCAGGCTATTCACTTCCTCCGTTGTGGAAAGGGGGTAGGCTTCCTTCTGTGTAGCCCTGTTGACAGTGCGGCGATAGTCGCCGCAAAGGTGCAGATCGCCGTTTTTATGGAGTTCCCACACAAGAGCGGTAGCTGATTCGGCATGCTGTGTTGGCTGTAGGACCTCTTGCTCCTACAGGTGGTCGATCGTAGATTCATATGCCGAGCGAGTTGCTCAAGACACAGGACGCACTCTCATCAACTTGCGTTTCGCTTCCTCGGTCGACTGCAGATGTAGTTGTACACCAGCATGGAGAGGAAAGTATTCCGCAAACACTCACTGGTGCTCCTCTAGGAGCTCGGCAACGCGTGGATGCCCAGCTGACTGACGAATGGCATCGATGTGAATGCCTTGATTGGCGAACCAGCTGCGCCGCAACCAACTGCAGCCCTCACCGTTTACCAGTATAAGTGCAGTTGGCACATTTTGTCACTGGTGTTGACATTTACCATTGCTGTTGCAAGAAACTCAAGCGATTGCTCAGACCAAATGTTTAGGCAAATGTCGTAAAGTTAAAGCTTTGGCGTTTTTTAGGTCACAAGGTACAAAATGTCTCGTGACTGACCACTGTGCAGGCGGCACCTCGTTCCCTCTCGAACGTCATCGGCTTACCCTGCACCTTGACTGTCAGCGTCATTTTCGGCGGGGTGCCCTCACTTGGAACTGCGTGAAGGTCATAGAGCTCTACGCCAGAGGATCAGCTAGTTAAGGTGACTGATGCTCAGGGGCCGCACCCAAGTAGCCCTTGCACTGACACCACTTTCCTCCTCCTTTCTTCGCGATGCTGCGTCGCTCTATACGCCCCTGCTTGCGGGAGAAGTTGCACGTTGCCTTCAGGAACTTGCATGTTTTCGGGCAGTGTTTGCCATCACACTGCCAGCAAAAGTGTCCTTTCTTGACTTGGCCTTTCTTGTGCACCGTTTCATACGCTACACTGGTGCTTGCCTTGTTCACTTCCCCTGTTCTTGCTGCTCTGCTGCTGATTAATCACACCATCTAGGATCGGTGTGATTAACCGTCGATTAACAACGTCGTAGGATCGGGAGGTCAAGCCTTTTTCGCCGAAGAGTCGCAGTTGGAGCTGTTGGTCGCGGAGGCCGCAAACAAATCTGTAGCACAGCATCACCTCCATCGGGAGCAGCGTCGAGTTCGTTACTGTAGCCCCCCGCGCAACGGTTATGGTGCCCCTGTAATGGCGGCCTCTCCCTCCAGCGGCACCGTAGCCGGCGTCACATCCACCAAAGCGAAAGTCTCGAAGCTTCAGCTAGTGGAGAGCTTGCGTAGAGCTGCCGCGTACTAACTCACTGATTCTCCGTGCATTTGATTCCGCCGCTGAAATATCGCACGATACTACTCAAAAGCTTTATACAGGAGAGCGTGCCCTAATACAGGAGCGCGTGCCGCTCTGTACACTCAGAGCAGTCTAGCGATGGGATGGCGAACTGTCGTAGTGCGTGCATTCGGCGGATCCACCGCCTGACTACGTCTGATTGCACTGTTGTGTGCTGCGGTACCTACGTCAGGTATCTGGAAACGATTCCAAAGATCACATGTGCAGATGAGGGCTTTTTATCAAGCGCCAAACCCAGCGAACATATAACCTTTTGCTTTTCTCTGCCCGATTGGGTGATCATTTGGGCAGGATGGGAGGTTTGAAGGTACAATACGATGTTTTATTCGAAGGGGCAATACTTGAAACGGGAATATGATATATATCCGCCTGAGGTAGTAACGGCTGACTATGAGGGAGAAAAGAGTAAGCAGGAATGGCAGTGGACATATAAAATAGTGCAGAGGAAATTAAATTTGGCCTGTGGGGAACACGGTAGCATGGAGGTGACGATAGTTGTCATGTAGAGTCACAAAAGGGCGGTTTCAAGGGTTTTCAGTGGAGTATCGGTGAACGCGATCTAAGGGAATACATTACAAATACTTGTTCATGCGTAGTTAGGGACCAACACGGCAAGCATTAGCTTCATAGAGACCGGATCACAGATTGCCGACACGGGCAGGTTATGGGGTTACAGAGTCGCAGGTCGTGACGGCGTAGTGTTGGGCTCGGACTTCCTTGGGTGCATGCGAGTGTTTGAGAACCTTACATTTCGGGACTATAGGGATGGTATAGCCCGAATGGAGGCCGGGATGGAGGCAGATGAGGGGTAGTAGGCTCATGAATGGTCGATGAGAGGCTTAGATTTTTTCAAAGCAGAAAGTACACCAACAGTGGAGAGAAAAAACACAATGACTTCGAAGCCACACTCCAAGGTATACTGCCCGTGTAAGGGAGATCCAGACGAACAGCAAAGTGCAATGTGACAGGATCAAAAAATGTGGTAAAGTTCAGAACGTTCGGCCAGTTTGAAAGCTAGGGGGTTCATAGAAAGATTGAAAAGGATGGGGTAAAGAACAGCACTTTGAGCAGAGCCTCGGGTATTGTGTTAGTGTTGAGACAGATTGGCGTCCTCCCGCAAGTGAGCCACTCGGATTGAAAGGAAGGATCGGATACAATAGCACACGCGAAAAGCGAAGGCCGGAGGCCCAAGCTGGGCAGGTTGGGCTGATGACAGGCAACACGAAAGGCCTAACGGCCACCTAAGGTGAGAGAATGTGAATTTAAGTTGTGGGTACAATAGGGGTACATAAGAAGCAGAAACCCTTGGCGGAGCGTGGGATACCCTGGCAAAGCGTGGGAAACTCAACCCTGGCGGAGCATCGGAAACTCATTAAAGACTGTGAAAGGACTCCCTCTTTTTAATAGAATTGGAGACGCCAGTTAGTGACGTTCGCTTGAATGTGTTAATAGCACACGACGTCGAGGACATAAGACGACGATTAAAAATTGGAGGAGGTTTGCCCAGCTTCAGAATCGCTGTAATCGAGGAAGAAGTTTACGAGTTTGGCAGACATCCTCAGTCCGAAGCCTCATTAAAGGTTTGGAGAAGAAGAAATGGTTTTGCATGGTCTGGAAGTCCCGAGGTATTTAGTGTGTGTGGTGCGTGTCCGTGTGCGTGTGCGTGTACGTGTGCTTGTGCTTGTGCGTGTGCGTGTGCGTGTGCGTGTGCGTGTGCGTGTGCGTGTGCGTGTGCGTGTGCTTGTGCTTGTGTGTGTGTGTGTGTGTGTGTGTGTGTGTGTGTCAGTGAGTGGGTGAGTGTGAGTGAGTGAGAGTTGGTGTCTTCTTCAGGAGCCGAAAGCGTAACATTTGCATACAGAGCTTTTAGATGCGAAGCATCTCATGCTTGTAGCTGTGTCCCTCCCTCCCTTGTCGTTGTCGTTGTCCGCCGTCCTCACACCTGCTGTGCATGCCTGGCCAGGCACCGCTGATGATGATTGTGGCAGGATGCCCCTAGGGATTGGCCAACCAAAGAATCCATCGCGAGATAGCTTCGCATTCAACCACCGTCGTCATCGTCCCGTAGGGGAACCCGGAGTACCACACCCCAACTGCGCATGCCTGGCCAGCCACCACTTATGATGATTGTGGCAGGATGACCCTAGGGATTGGCCAACCAAGCAATCCATCACGAGATAGCTTCGCGTTCAACCACCGTCGTCATCTTCCCGTGTGGGAACCCTGAGTAGTATGCGACACATTCCTCCTCTCCTCTCCGACATTCCTCTCCTCTTCGGCATTCCCCCTCTCTTCTCCGAGGCTCCTCTTCTCTCCGGGATTGCGCAACGAATGGCAACACCTGCGGCTCCACGCGCGATAATGCGGAGCAGCTTAGGGTTAGAGACGCGATGGTAGCCGCTGCATCCTCCGCTGGGGGCGCCACTGTAGCTCCGTGGTATATATGACGCGCGCGCGCACTCCGCTCCCCTCATTCTCCTCCCTCAACGCCGCGATCGAACTGAAAACTAATGGGAACTTGAGTCGACCCCATGGCTGCTTCGTATACTATCAGTGTTCCCCTACGGGAAGATGGTGAAATTTTTCGATTTCTCGGAGAGTAAAATGGTGGTGTACATCGGAATTAGGGTCACCGGAGTAGTCTGAACGATAAGAAGCAAGAGGGACTAGAGATACAGAGATGCTACCTTGTCAAAAGCCTCTTAGGGAGTCCTCTGCAAGCGCTCCTGCTAGAGTTGGAGCAAGGGGGGATTAGTGCACCAAAGATTTAAATACATTGAGTTTATCGTGAGTGCAATGCAGTGTCCGGATCGTCACAGTGTGCAGTACATTGAGAATGTTGGGGGACAGCGGAGTGAGCCAGGATGTCGGATCGCCCAGCAGGGATTATGGAAGAAAGTTGAGTATTTTAGTGCCTGGAGAGAGAGAGAGACCCACACAAAGTGCTTCTGTGTGTCGCTCCCGTCTGTCCCTGTTTTTTGTGCGCTTTAAAGTTTTCGGGTACAGCATAACTGTGTCCGCCACACGAAGCAAAACGTGACGAGCGCCATATAAGTCACTGCGAACCCTTTACCCTGAGCATATATATATATATGAAAACTCGCAAGAAGAAGACCAGATCCAACAAACCGTAAAGTATGTAGGTGCCTTGTCTGTACAGGGCCCACTTCAGTTGTTGTATACTTCTTCCCACGCTGGAAAGTCTTTGTCGAGCGCTCCCTCGCCCATTGAAGACCTGCACTACTACTTTTGTTCCGGCCGATTGCATTTTCGCTTGGCAGCGCGGCGCGCTTCCTGATGAGCCATCTCTTCTTCGGGTGTCCGGATGTTATTTGCCACCCCACCCCCCACGTGCACGGCGCACAGTCGGCGAGGTTTCTCTTTCCGCCACCGCGCCAGCCGAGGAGTTTGATGAGCACAAGTAGTTGCCCCTAGCATCGCCGAACGAGAGAGTCATGAGCAGACGACGGCCCCTTTGTCGGCGATGCTCTTTGTTCAAACGCTGACTGGTGCGTGCGCTCATTATCTTTGTTAACACTTTAGGCGCTCGCCTTGTCGTCCTAGCTCGCTCGCTGGGACCAAACATATCGCCACGGCGTTAAGGTGTAGCCGGTCAGGGTCCCTTCGCCGCGCTTCGAACCCAGAGGCTACGAAAGCCAAGCGGCTATGCCAGGATATACGTAACGTAAGCTAAGGTTGAGGTGGTTATTCTTAGCTTGCTTAGTTATCTAGGATTAGCTGATAATCGTGCTTACTGCTGCTTATCATCCAATCCAAATCCAATCCAATTAAATCCAATCCAAAACCAATCCAGTTCAAGACAAGCCATCCAATTCAATTCAATCCAATCCATTGCAATTTAATCCTCGCGTTTGCGCCGCACGGCTCTCCAGGACCTACGCGAAACTGGTCAATCTCGGGCAGTGTGCCAATCCAATCAAATCCAATCCAAGTAACGCTTTTTGTTTTTGGCGTACCCAGAGGCTTCGAAAGCCAAGCGGTTTATATAGACATAAGCGTTCGAAACTCGTGAAACGCTGGCGTTTGTCATACATCTTCCCGTTGTTTAGCGCAAACAAAACTATCGGTACATTTCGGGGAAAGTATACGTAATTAACCGGCAGCGCCCTAGCTCCTTTAGACGCCCGTTGGGGTTGGTTTTTACGATAGTAAACGCAAAATGTGGCAGTGGAACGCTGGCACGTGCGGGGAGAAAAGCACAAACAGAACAAACCTCCCGCTGCCGCAGTTTCAGACAGGGGGCGCGCGAGCACTGCGAAGGCGGGAAATTTGAATTGCATTGGGTGGTAGCAGTAAGCGGATAACGGCGGTACAGCCGATTATGGCGAAACACTGCTCTGCACTTCCGACAGGTTTCACATTGAGTGGAACGGCTTTAATATCTTGCTATCCCCTCACGTGTCACAAGCCTACGATCAAACCTGGATATGTTTCTGGGACTAAGCACCAGTCCTGATAATTTTAAATGCAGAGTATTTCTTAGCCTCGCCTCTTCCTGCGTCGGACGGCGTCAACAGCTCCGCGTCCGCAGCAGGTGCAACTCTCCTCCTTCCCTCCTCTCTCTCAACAGCAGCTGCCGCACGCGCATGCGTCGTAGTCAGCCCATTCGCTCCGTCGCGGTCTCGGCGTAAACAGGTGCGTGATAGCAGCGCGGTTGGGCGTGAAAGGGCGCGCGCTGCTTGCGCATGCGCGCTCTCCCCCCCGTACTGCTCTCCCTCTACTGCGCGCGCTGCAAAAATAAAGCGGCTAGCGGTCGCTCGTGCTTCAGTCACTGCGTTGCTCCTTCCTTCCTTGGTTGACGCTCGCTCCACCCTAACGCGACTTTACTCTCCTCTCTCTACCTTAAACCAACACCAACGCAACTACGACCCAACTACCCACCCTAACGCGACTTTACGCGGCGTTAACGACCCCCAATGCTCTGCATTTACTCGTGTTCTCCTCGCGGGAAGGCGCGGGAATTTCGTTTTTATTTTCGAGTTTAAAAAGTTGATTCTTTTGTTTCAACTTCTACTTCCGATTTTTAGGCGCAGCCTTTGGCGGCCGCATCTAGAGATGCGCGGCGTCGCCACCGTCATGTAACACACCGAACGATCGTAAAACCGACGAGTGAAAGAAAGCGAAGGGGGAGAGTGTCGCGAAATTGTGAGGGTAAGGCGGTTTTTTTGGCGGCGCGAGCTTTCTACGAAAGGCGCGCTAAGGGACGGGGGCAGTTCACTGTGCCAGCACAAGACGGTCGTCTGCGGGACGATGGGCGAAAATGTGAGGGAGGCGTGCGGGTGACGATGGTGTGCGTTCGCTTCCTAAGACACGGGTGGCCGTCCCTTCCTTGGACGCACTGCGCGTCGCATATGCAGAAGCTCATGATCGCAGCCGTCGAGAGAACCCACAAGCGACTGCTGCCTCAGCGCACAGAAGCACTCAGGAATGAGTGGTGAACTGCGAGTGGGAGAACCGTTCGTGTGTTTCGTCAGGTGCTGCAGCTAAATGTGCTGCACGAGCGGAGGCTGAGCACCGCAGACTCCAGAACTCAGCGTGAGGGCTGAACAATTAGAAATGTAACTGGTGCTTGTACTCGGTTAGCTGCTGCCAAAAA
Organism: Haemaphysalis longicornis; assembly: GCA_013339765.2. Classification (NCBI taxonomy): domain Eukaryota; kingdom Metazoa; phylum Arthropoda; class Arachnida; order Ixodida; family Ixodidae; genus Haemaphysalis; species Haemaphysalis longicornis. The sequence continues at coordinate 89,911,612 of CM023456.1, forward strand.
AGGTTTTCGGTAACCATACAAATATGTCTGTTTGAAACTCTTTGCCTCAACATATTTTGTATATTCAAAACAGCTAAACAGCGGAAACAAAATTTTGAATTAGCGAGTATCGTAATCTCCAGCCAATGTTGTAGCGCTTCTCGCATGCGCTCGTTCTTCATTAAAAGGCTTAAGCTTTTTTATTGCGTCATTTTGCCACATGGCATAAGTAACGAGGGAGCAATGGACGAAACAGGACAGAGGTACGACACAGAAGGAAAGAACAAAAAAAAACACACACAATGATGCGGGTACTAGAGAAAACTAGAGAGCTCAGTTTCCGAAATAAATTGCAAGAGTTTCTTGTAAAGGGGGGCCGTGAGTCAACCAGTGAATATCGGAAGGGCGGCCTGGGCGATGTCCTGTGGGCCCCATTGCGTCGAGCTCGGGTTGGTTGGAGCCCTGGATACGTCCCTATGAGGTGTTCCAATGTAGCCTCAGCAACAGAGGCAGGGCAGTAGGGGCAAGTAGGGGAGGGATGCGTAAGAGGCGCAGCCTCTTACGCATCCCTTACGCGTTGCTCGCACAGCAGGCGTCAGTGCGATGCCCAGGCAGATTCTCCGAAGCACGACCTCTTCACGGCGGGTGAAGCCGCCAGGAAGATCAGACCCATGCGAAGGGAGAAGGGCACGCGTGGAGCGCCGAAGAATATCTTTTTTTGATGAGTAGGGTGTCCACCAGTGAAAGCTTAAAAACGGGAGCGGGTACACCACTTGCTGCTGATGAGCGGCCGAGTCGGCGAGAGCATGCGTGGTCGTGCTACGGCGGGTTCATAGGACGCAAACAGGGCACGGGAATAATTGCAGTATCTGGTGCACCTCACACGTAACACCCAGTGTACTGTTTACGCGCTGGAGCTCTCGAGCAGCCTGGGTAAAATCCCTGTATTATACCAAGCACGGTAGTGGGGCAGCGCATAGCTCAGAAGCTAAAGCGCTCAGGCCATCATGAAGGGCAACTATCTCCGCCAACACAAATGGAAGTAGCGCCTCCGTGAAATACGAGCATGTCTAGTTGACGGATGGCATAGTGGGGCAGACAAGGCTTGTGTGGAGGATGCCGTTGGCTACCCCTGCGTCAACATGGGCTTGGAGGTCCTCTGGCGAGTCAAGAGAAGCGGTGGGTTGGCCTGGTTTGCTTCATGGACAATGCTTTTTTACGCACGCTAGAGGCCGGTTGTTCGTAGCCTGAAGTCGCTGCCATGGAGGTGGTTCCGTGAGCGAGGTAGCATGCAGAGGCGAAGTACGATCATAGTAGTGTGCAAGTGCTGCCGCGGCGGGAATTGATTGTATTTTCAAACGACATGCCGATCGACGCTGGCGTACAATTTCATCCAGCGGGTTGTGTTCCACCTCGGCTTGAAGTGTCGGTATAAAGGTGATGCGAGGGATCCAGTGATAAGTAACATTGCTTTTCTATTTGCAGTTTCTAAGCGATACCAGCCGCCCGAGATAAGGTGTTGAAACTGGGCTTGGTAAAGGACTCGAGGCCTGGAAGACAGCACGCACGAACGTTTTGCATGACTCGAGAGCAGGTACCCCCCTGACTTCTGGCCGATTAAGCGAAACAAAAGTAGCATACTGGGGGCCTTTTGTCGAGTGGGGCGGACCCACGAGGATGCCGACCCAGCAGCACAGATGTCCAGCCCCAGTATACGTATATGATCGGTGGCGGCAAGTGGTTCAACATCGGAAAAAGGGATATCGGTGTATGCGACCCCCGGTTTTGTCCTTTACGATTTGCTATAGACATCTAAGTAGTTTTGGATGGAGACAGCTTCCGGACAACAAGTGAACACCACTTTGAGGTAATGATCCCGGAAGCCTGTAGACCTGCTTGTTGATTAGGCAATTAGTCATGCACTGACCACACAGTGATATCGTCCGCATAGACGAGGAAGAACGTGTCCGGTATGCTATCCAGCTGCCACGCCAAGGGTAGTAGGGCCGGGTTGAACAGCATAAGAGAGAATACGGAGCCGTGGGGCACGCGTCACTCTGAAAGAAAGTGCTCCACGCGTTCCTTGCCTATGCGTATAGAAAACGAGCGGTTATGATGGGAAGACTTCACAAAGTTGCATACTGGTGGTGGAAGGCGGATTCTCTGCACTATACCGATTATAGCAGAGTGGCTCACGTTATCATACGCCTTTTCAACGTCCATGGCCAAGATTGTGCGGATCTTACGCGACCTGCCACCTAGAATCACCATAGATGACAGATGGTCCAGACCATCGTCTGTTCCCAGTGGTGGACGAAACCCAATTTGAGCTGGGTGATACCATCCGTATCGTTCCAGCCAAGAGGAAAGGTGCGTGGCGAGCATTCGTTCCCCCAGCTTGCAAGAGTGGATGTTAGTGCAATAGGACGAAGGTTACTCAACCGGTCGGTGCGCTTCCCAGGTTTCGGGATAAGGTGAGTGGAATGTCGCCAGACGCCCAGATAGTGTTGAGCCAGTCGAGTAACCACTGCACACCGGGACCGTCTATATTCGTAAAGACTTCATACGTTACACCGTCTGGGTCCCGGCGCTGTGCGCAGTTTAGCCTTGTCAATAGCTGCAAGGAGCTTAGCTATGGTAAAAGGGGTCTGTATCCCGATTCTCAGCGGTAGCTGATCATTGAGGACGATCGTGTGAGCAAAACTTCTTCGTTTGGCAAAGACGCTGGGACTTCTTCATGTAGCGAATTAAGGCGCCTTTTGACTTCGTCCAACTCCTCAGAAGCTTGCAGAAGTGGCTCATGCAGCTGGTCCTCCCGATTCCGGCGTGTATTGCCCCGCTTGAGTACTTCCGTATACGTAAGGGTATTTTCGGACTCAGTCTGAAGGCTTAACGAAGGAAACGTCTCCTCATCGGTGGGTGTGTCAAAACCGCATATCGGTTAGACGTCGCAACTGTACCATCGGACACGTATTGCTATGTCGATTTGCTGTCGCGGGTATTCTGGCGACGAGCTTAATTAGCCTTGTGCTTTACGGGACACTCCTTGGACGTAACCTCGTAGTCGTCCTTTCTGCATGTGCCACATTTATCTTTAAGAGCTTCTTGCGAGTTTTTCGTGCCTTGTTCAGGCTGCGGGCATGAGGAACGCATATGGCCGGGCCAAAAACACCGGTAGCAATAGACCACACCTGATTTGTACTTGGGAATCGCAGAATAGCACCTTAATATGTGATGCGAGCTGGAGGAGATGCCGGGCCCTGAAGTGGTATTAGCACATTCGGCCGCGACCCATGCATCGACCTTGCAAGATCTTGTGAGACGTGCATGTGAGCGTAGCCGCGAGAGTTTCTGGAGACTCGTTTGGGTCGACGCCAAAAACTACATACCTGCGAAGGTCGGAGCTCGAAATCAGGTACACTTGATGCCCAGTGCACCACGGGCAGGCAGGGGATCTCCTTCAAAGATCAGAGGCGGTCAACATCCGCCAGCGAACACACCCACACAGAGATGATGTTAGTGGGACGGCGAATGGCGAAAACCTGAAATCCATTGGTTTGGAGGCAGGAATCCAGAGTGCCTTGAAGGACCTTGTTGGGTAGAGTCGTGACGTTGAAGCGATCCATTGGATTAATCGCCACTTTGCACAGCGGCGATACCCGGGGCGCCATAACAATCACTGCAGATGCACTGCCACGTTTACACACAAATGTGTCCTGAGTCGACATAGCAGGAACTCCCAATGGTTGTTTACATGCTCGCATCTTAGAGCCAGTCGGACCATCATTACCCGTTATAGACGTTTGTTACTGCGCCATCGGATCCGGAGCAGCAAGACGAGGAACGGCAGTCGTTTGAGTCTCCATGCTGTCGTGAATGCAGCGCCGCGTCCATGCAGATCGAGCGTAGGTGTTACCATAGCAACCGCGGTGCGCCTAGCTCTAGGGCCGGCGGTGCTGGCGGAAGCTAGGCCTACTCGGCGACTGTGATGCAACGCTGGCCTGAGGGCCGCATCAGCGATTCGGGCGTCGTCACTGACCGGTCGGTGAGGTGCCAGGGGTCTCTGGGGGGGATCACAGCAAGCTGGGCCTAAGTTCCAAGGCTTATACGCGGAAAAACCACCAAAACCGAAAGATCAAAGAACAACTATTTGTCCCACTCTTGGCTTGGCTTGGCTTCACCGGGCTTAAGCTTCTAATTTTCAGTTTTTTGTAGCGGGTGCACTAGTCCCCCCTACGCCGGATTCCTGGCCAATCCCCAACATGTGTATTCCATTCCTTTTGCGCGCCCCTCACATGGTGGAAGCCCACGCGCAAGCCTGGACGTGTATCTGATAATAAGCGCCTGCCATGTTAGTTTGTATTTTTTTCGGTTAAAAGAGCCCAATCTCTTGTTAAAACCCCTACTTCCGAAATGTTAGAGATTGTAGCTTGTGATTACATCCACTCTGTCCATTCAAATGCCTTTTTCATTCTTTCAAAAGTCCTCCTTACGCGGTGTTCGTGGCCAGCCCCCGATTTGGGTACGCGTGCTCGTCATTTTTCTTGCTATTTTTTCTGCGTATGGATGGCGCAACGAGGGCATTAAAAGCTATGTGGTTAAAAAGCGTTGGCCATGTTTACTTCCGTGCCATAAACGAATAAAGTGTGGTGGGCGACAGGTACGAGCATGACAACTACGACTCGAACGCGCAAATGAAATGCCGGACGTCCAGCCGTTATACGACTCAAACGAGTGGGAAGACAGCCGTGCGGAGGCGTGCCAGTCAATATCAGTGACTAGACGAAATCGAGGAATGGATGAAAGGAAAATGGTGAGGTGGATAACAAATATTCGAAGAGGATGTTTTTGGCTGTAATCTGCGAGTGAAGAAAAACAGGAGTGGAGAAAAACAAAACAAACACTGCGGTGCCGTGCCCTCGGGAAGGGGCGGCCGGAGTATAAAAGAGTGAAATGGCGTTCCTGGGCAAAACAGCCGAGAAGATGACCGGATTTGAGTGTCAGCGGGCAACAGCAAATTGTGTAAGGACACGTGGGTCGTCGCAGAGAGCAAACTATTGGTGGAGGGTAGGGAATGCAGGGAATGTCGGAGGCCATAGAATAAGGCGGAAGTTACAAGGGGTTGTAGAAAGAAGAAAGGCTCAGTGCAAAGTTGAGGAATGGTAATAATACCCACACCCCAACTACATACTGCAGAGGGGCATACGGGAATATCCAGTGTTTCTACGACCACGTCGCCATGCACATCAATGGTGCGAGTAGTGTGTCCGCCGCCTTAATGTAGCCGGGGGTAACCTATAATTGCGTGTTAGCATCCTCAGCGTCCGGAGAAGAAGAAAAAGGAGAGAGAAAGGAGACACTAAGGAGGTACTGATGTAGAGGCGCCTTAATCTTACTTAGGCTTCGTCAGTTACACAGAACAATCTCCAGATCCGTACCATTCTCTAGGACAAGATAGATGCAGAGGAACGTTCTTCTTTACGGGGACGACAGACCCTTGCGGAGAAAGCTAGAAATCGAACCAAAGCGCTTTAGTTGCTGATGTAGGGCTTGCGGGTTTGTCAGCATATGGATAACAGAGGTTTCTAATTGAACAAGTCGAGTGTTATGGGCGATTAATTAAGGTGCTTTCGACTAAGTTTGGCAAAGCAGTGACTGGGCATTTGGGCGGGAGTGCAAGTGAGCGTAGCAGGTGGTAATATAGTTTCGGGAGGTTGTAAGGTAAGGATGCGGTGGTTGCTTGCAGGATTTCTGTGAAGGTATTAATCTGCTCTTGCATATCTTTTCAAATGTGCTGTTGTTTATGCTGGTTGCATTCGAGCGTTGCGAGTAGACCATCGAAGTGCCTGACCTTAATTGTGAACGGTAAAGGAAAGAAATGGACTAAACACGCCACATGATATATTGGGACCCTTTCATTTCGTATTGTGGGAGCCCCCTGGTGATATACCAAGTGACTATTTTTTGTGAATTTCGAGTGAGAATTTGCCATAACACATTCGTAAAAAAAAATCCTCGTTTCACGTTGTGGTTTTACCAATATAAAGGTTATAAATTTTTACGGGGTTGCTGAAATAACACAGTAGTTATAGCCCTTCTTTGAAATTTACTTCTCACATAAAAGCCCGTGTTTTGACAGCAGGCGAGAATTCCTAAGTGCTTACAACTGTACGTGACGCGCATTTTGGCACGTAAAGGGCTCTGCTAATCGGACCAACCAAGACATATAAATGGTAAATGTCAAAATTATAAAAGAAACCGGACGCCACATAATGATGCAGTCGCTTTAGCGATGATTAGTGAGCAATTTTGCAAAAAGCACATATTGATCACATTGTGAGCCAATGAGCATTTTGCGAACAAGTTGCCTGCCGCGCACGCTTTGTCTGCTTTCCTGTGGGCGTAGCGGACACTGCTAAGCCATCGGGGCGTATCGGTGTAGTTTGGCAAAAAAAGCTGAAACGTCGGAAATTTTCATTATCTTGCAGGACACTCCATATATGACACTGGTCCTTGCGCATTTACGTGACAGTTACCAATGTCAACAAATAAATTTCCGGGTTTGTTCGGACCAACACATAAGAGGCAAAAGCGGATTTGCAGCTATTTACACATTTTATAGATTACTCAACGTGTGTTGCAGCCAGTATGCATGCACACCCGGGCATTGCCTGAGAGTACCATTAGTATTAGTGTTTATCTCTACCACATAGGGCAGCTGGTCACAAGCTGGCTGAAGGGAGCGCAGCTGACAGAAGCACAGGTGAATCGGTCTCTCCTACCTGCAAGCTAAATTCGGCGGACAAAGAGCACCGGGAAGAATTTTACCGTCTGGTCGCAGGCGATATAATGATCCACAGGTGACACGCCGAGCATTCGTAACCGCCACCTCGGCGTGGTTAAATTCACCACACCACACTTGCGCCAGTCCTTTCCTTCCGGTTATTCGCTGCTCCTCGTCCTGTCGCAAGTCTGGTCTTCCTGAGGGAGTTAGCCGCGTCAAAAATGCAATAGCTATTTCCATCAGGCTAGCAAATATACCTGAACTTTGCTTTCTTCACAACGTGGCACTTTTTTTTCTTTTTTGTTTATTTCGTTTTTTGCCATGTCTGCATCAATTGTAAGAACCATTGTTTATAAAATGTTTCAGTATTGCCAAGCTGACTCTCTTTTCAACGCTTGTTTAACGCGTACCACATAACCATCGCGTGCTCTGGTAGAAACGAAAACAAGGAGCAATAGTGCCCCGTGATCACTGAATGAATATTCATTTCTCATGTATTATGTAGACTTCCCATGCAAATTGACCAGAATAAAATATCTCAGCTTGCGTATGAAGTTCACAAAATAAATTCCTGCAAATAAAATACATCACGGCGAATGTTACACGGGTAACGTCCGCAAATACGCAACAATTATTAAACAAATTTTTTTGTACAGTGCAATACTACTAAGTTTACCAGTTGAATTTACGAGATGGAAACCCGATGAGCGCTATTTTTCCTTCACTGTGTCAGTCCAGGTACTAATTGTTATCAATATATCAGAGCGCAGTTGTTATAGCAGATCACTTCCCGAAGTAATCAATCGAAGTTTTCTACTGTGGCGGTGAACACGATTCTGTTCGAAAACGCCGGATTGAAATTGCGTGCGATAAAAAACCCAACTTCCACTCTAGAAATAACAACGATGGGGAAGCGAAGCTTGCCCAAGTCCAGTCCAACACCAAACGCATCAACCCTGAATCGAGCACGTGTTTCTTGTCGGGCGGTTTACAGCGCTGCGATTGCTTTCTTGAGTGCTTCACTTATACGCCCGTTTCCATCGCTTTCACTAGCGTTCAGTAATTGTCGTCAAAAGACGGGATGGGGGGGGGGGGGGACATTTTCTATCTATTTTTGCACGTCCATGCATCCAAACTGCTTCGACCGGGCCGTAAAGGTGCAAACTGATAAATGCTGGCTTCGGAAGGCTAGGCAGCCAATTTCGATTCGAACCACGGGAAGCGTGTAAAGATTTCTTCGTCCAAATTCACCACCATGTTCAGAGAAAGTTTGTTTTCCAGCAGTGCGTTTTGAGTGGATTACAGCAGACATCAGCAAGAGGCTGAAAGCTTTGCGTTAAAAAGCTGGAATGTTTTTTTTTATCCGCAGCTAAGCCCTAGGTACTGGGAGGATTGATCCTCAGTCCTGACCGAATCTCAGAAATGGCATTACTTTTGTTCAAGAGCCTTAAATGTCTGAGAAGTCACCAGTGTACCCACGACACACGATATGTTTTCTTTTGAAGCATATATATATATATATATATATATATATATATATATATATATATATATATATGACAATAGGGTTATCTGGAGGTGGTCGTTTCTATATTGATGGGTGTTCACAAAAAATATTTTAAAGCTTTTTTTTTTTAAACGCATAGCCATGTAATTCGAACAACAATAAAAAAACTGTTACTCCATTACAAAAGATAACACCACAGCGGCGAAAGAAGTAACAAGGATTCTTACGTTAGCCAGTTGTCCTTCAAATTTCACAAGCTTGTCAGCAAGTTCGCGGCTTTTCGGTGGTCTGATTTTCGGGCGGATAAATAAGGCAACTTCCTGAATCAAGCCTTTGTAAGCTTCGACTAGGTTCATATTGTACTCCGTATCGTCAGGGTGGATTAGTTGGTTTCGGCCCACAACTGAGAATTTCACTTGGTCTATCTGAAAAGATTTCACATTACGAGCAATAAGTACTATGCTGAACAATTGTTCACAGAAGTACTGCGTATTTACTGGCAAAAACGTTTGCTGTTGTAGATATTTTGTATTGGAAGTCCACGTGTGTGTTTAACAAAAGCGAAACTTTGTTGTAAAAAGAGTAGCAGCTAGCAACTAAGCAAGGAAACTAATTGCTTCACTGAGCAATACCAGGGATCCATCCTTCATTTGCAGACTTTTAGCAAGGATGTTCAGTTACGGTATTAACATAACAAGCACTTTTACCTGGATTATCCGAAATAAAATTTGTTTACACAGTCGTTTGTCAACAGCCTTCTGGATTAGCGTTGTTTAAATTTGGGACCGCCGCTTCTTTCCCATGCAATCACGGAAAAGAAAGTCGAGCATGCCTTGTGGAACAACCCACGGGGTTTAGGGGAACTGCTGAGCAGAAAAACATTACACCTGTATACGAAATATTTCCGCTCAATGTTTTGCTCTCGTGAAGATTTGGTACTGTTGCGATTTTTGTCTGTCGTGCAATTCTCGTCACTGCCGGAAATGACGCCACAAGTTATCCGCAAAGGAAATGCCCACAATTCGTAAACTTGTCCAGCATAATTAAATACCGAAACAAATGTCGTTTATTTATGTAGAGAAAGCTAAGGTTTGCTATGTAAAATAGCCTCTAAATAAAGGAAACCTTAAGGTATTTATTATCATCCAAAGTGCGGAATACATGTGTCTAATATTTATATCTGGTCGATTCCTTTTATCTAACAAAGCTTTAACAAACAAACAAACAAATTATAAACTACAGCAGTTTTTATAACCAACCAAATCAACCCCGGTATTTGTACACTTCAGCCTTAGCTTTAGAATATTTATATATAAAGAAATAAACGTGCATGTTGGTTATTATAATTTGCGTTCTGAAACTACCGATTACAAATGGGTAAAACATACACTGCGTTTTGGTAAGCCTCATCTGGCTTAGTTTAGTTTGCAGTTATTGATGTACAAAGAAGGCCGTTTACCTGTATAATGTGAGAACTGCGGGATTGACGGTCCTTTCCAACATACAAACTTAATACAGAACTTATCCCGGCGTTGAGGAGAATTTCAGTCCATGTTTTATACTTTGTACTTCCGTCAATAATTGGCCATTTATCGAGACCATGGGCGGTCAGAAATTTTACGACAGGTTTTGGTGTATCTTCTCGTTTCGGAGAAGCTGAGCGGGGAAAGAACAAGCAGAAAAAAATCATTTGCATAGGCATGATGACAAGCACAATGTCAGTCAACATGATTCGCGAGAATGAAAATAAAATGGTCCAATCCGCGCTGTGAAAGGGATTGGAAAGCAAAGCTGTAAACGACGCCCACAACAATTGTCCCTGTAGAGTTCACACAGGTGGCTCTACGAAAAGTGAAACCAGAGAGCGAGAGAGAGAAATGACCTTTATTGATTCGTCCTGCGAGAAAGGTGCGTGTCAGGCCACGCAGGGCTTCGCCGCATCTCGTCTAACTACCTGCGCTAGGTAGCGGGCGGAGCCCGAGGCGTCGTGCCCGGCCGGCCGCGCGGGTTACTCGGATCGCCCGCGCCGTCGCCGTCCGCTCGACCGCCGCGGGGGCCGGGAGGCGAGGGGCGCTGCCTTTCCTTTTGCCGTTGCAGCGCCAGAGCTGCCTCGAGCCGCTGGACGGCCCTGAGCCGGTTGCCGTGCTCCGGGGAGCCGATCAACTCGCGAATGTCCGGCGGGAGGCGGTCGCCTCCGTCGCGCGCGCACTGTTCGTCGCAGCCCCACATGATGTGGGCCAGGTCCGCGGGCACTCGCGCACACACACAGCACTCGGTCCGCTCGTAGAGTTCCGGGCACACGTGGCGCGCCAGCGCCGGCATGAGCACGGTCTCGGTCTGTAACTGCCGCAGGAGCACCGCCTCCTCCCAGGACAGGCCGGGGTGTGGATGCGGAAAAGTCCCTCTTTCGCGTCTGTACCACCGGAGCACTTCGCCGTAGGCGACGAGGGGCTCCCCTGCGTCTTCGTCGTGGTCGTCGTCTGCTTCCTCCCCGGAGTCTTCCGGGGTTCGGTCGAGGTGGGGGGGCGCGGTCCGGCACGTGGCGAGGACTCGGGCCGCGGCGTCCGCCTCTTCGTTGCGGTTGTGGTGGCCGTTGGGCAGCTCCCGGCCCGCGTGGGCCGGGAACCACCGGATGCTCGTGCTGTTGGCGGTCCCCTCCCGGATCCGAGAGAGGAGCCGCGCGGTGCTCCTGCACACCGTGCCCCTCGCAAAATTTGGAAATCGCTGACTTGGAGTCGCTGAGGACGGTCCGCGTGCCGGACAGGGTCAGGGCTAAGGTGATCCCCGCCTCCTCGGCCTGCCGGAGACCATCCTGCTTCCCAAACCGAACAAGCCGCCGGGCATCGAGAACCTGCGCCCCATCTCGCTCACGTCGTGCGTGGGCAAGGTGCTGGAGCACGTCTTGAACGCCCGGTGGCAGCGGTTCCTGGAGGACAACGAGCTGTATCCCGACGCGATGCTGGGCTTCCGCGCGAGGCTCGGCACGCAGGACGCCATGCTGCTGCTGCAACACGAAGTGAAACCAGGGATGCTGCGAGCCGTTACCTTGAATGCGGGAAGGGGGGGGGGGGGGTGCGGCGGCGTCCCGAACGCAGCCAGGCCGTGCGTCGGCAGAAAGAAATCGGAGCGGAGTATCTTTCGAAGGGTGCGAGTACCAGTTGTGCATTGACGTTTTGACTCAAATATGCGCAACATTTTCTTTTCAGAATCTTGCCACATTTACTGCTTCTAAAAATTTACGGCATCACAACGCTTTGCTCAAGAGTCCTTTTAATGTTTGGCCGGATGGCTAAATCGAGGGACCGAGGCACAGAGAGACATACGATAAGGCATACCGGAATTTTTCACTTAGGCAGCCAATGAGACTTTCGTGTTTAAACCAAAACAATTACAGCAATCCCTTCTTATAACAAAATCGCTTTACTCGAAATATCGCTTTTTTTGAAATTTCTTCTCGTTCCAACCCGAACGCTTGCATTTTATCCCGCATTACCCGAGGCGCACGGAGCGCTTCACCCGCTTGAGCGAGGTGGCGAGCGGAGGCGTCGCCGCGCAGCGGCTACCCAGCGGAGAGTCACACTGTCAACATGACGGTCAACATGTTTCACCGATGATTTTCTGGAGTAGGCTATGCTCGATTTGCGCTATCCGAATTTAGGCAAACGGTCAAAATGAGTACACTAGGATCATCAAATTTTGTTCCTAGACGTTGGTCAATGGCACGGACGCGACCGTGCGTGAACACTGATACTCGAACCGTGGAATTATCAGTGTCGTCGACAACGAGGCGTCAAAAACTCTTGTTTTTGCAAGCTGCATGGATTCATCCCTCGGGAACAAATTCATCAGTGATCATGCAAATACAATAGTGCAAAACCAGCCAGTGGTTATAATTGCCCTGCGCACGCAGATTGAGCTGTTAACAATTTTCTGAGCTCAACAAACACAGCCTCAGTCTCGAGCCACGGCATTTCCGGCGCTTTCCAGCTCGAAACTCTGATAACATTACTAGACGCCCCCCGACCCTTTCCTCGCCCCTATAAAATATGGTCTTCTTCTACCCACTCGCTCTCTACTCTGCGAGTCACTCCTCTCGCTTGCCTTCATGTCAACTACTCGCCACCTTGCTGCCATTTATGACGTCGCTGCTCTTCCGAAGCTCGTCCTGCGTCGCCCGCTGCATTAAGTCACTTAGGCGCCGATGGCGCCTGCCTCTGGCAATGAAGTATACGCTTCGTGCGAAATAACGTTGAATGCATTACCGGCGACCACCACCTCAAGCAATGCTTGGTCAAATTGGAGCAGGGGTTGCTCGCGCCCGGAAGGAACTTCAAACAGCCCAAGCTCACTGCCTTTTTTGCACCTGAGTGAAGTTTTGCTTCAATGGATGCATTGTGTTTTGATTCTTCGCAGTTGTGGCGCAATTATATCTCAACTACTTCATGTTTTATGGAGTGGTCGCTTATATCAAAATACCGCTTCTAACAAAATTTGCCGCCGTCCTGCCAACTTCATTATAAGGGGGGATTCTGTACTCGGCGAGATGGTTTCCAAAGGATTGGGATTGGGTTCGGTTGATAAGGACTGGAAAATTAAAATTAAGTTTTGTATTAATGAGTATCAGCGAAACGATTACAGCACAAATAGGAGGAAAAAACATTTTGTTCCAAATTTCAAGCTGGAAGGTGAGCCGGTTAAATCAAAACCAGCTGTTGTTAACGTTGAAAACACAACGTGTTTGCATGAAACATTCAATTTTCATACTAAGCCGATGGGTTCGTCCGTCAGTGAGAGGTGCCCTGATTGAACCATGCTTTGCTCTGGTGCAATACAAAAGTTCGGCGGCAATAAAGATAGCTTTCTATACACCTCAGGACAGCGCCCCTTCCAGGTACGCTAGTACAAAGCGCCGTAAAAAAAAAAACTCCCCTCCGTGCAAAATTTTGAGCATCTTAAGAATGGTCTCGAAGAAATAATTGAGAAACGTCCTAATAAAGGTCTTGAAAGTTCTGTACGGAACCATGAAGTTACTTTGCCTTATCTCCTACAATGTGCCCATGTGGAGTTTTTTGCTTTTTCTCTTTTAGTTAGGTATCTGTAGTTGAGTTGGTGTGAATCACTGTTCACAGTACTTAGAATATCAGTTATGCCTTGTGTCGGCTGCTTGTTCTTTTTATGCTTCTTCATGTATCCCCCTTACCCAATGCCATCGGGCCTGTCAGGTATTTTAAGTAAATAAATAAATAAATGAAGCATTGTGTGAACAAGAGTTGCAAATTTTATTGTCGTCGTCTAAAATGTGCTGAATCAGAAAAGAAAAACAATCGTTTAAGCAAGCTCAATTCATAGGGCTGGGGCAATTTATAGAAGCGCCAAGTGGATAAGCAAGGTCTAGTGAGTGGAGTTTTTCACTGAGGAAGAGGGGAGGAATACCAGTGGAAGACATGAACTTTTTAATCGTCACATTCCTTTTTAATCCCATCATGGGCACAATTACAGTTTATACCAGCACAACCCAACCATGGTCTTCCAATACATACATACATACATACGTACATACATACATACATACATACATACATACATACATACATACATACATACATACATACATACATACATACATACATACATACATACGTGCATAAATACATCTTTTCTGATGGAGGCGAAAAGCAAAAACACCCGTGCGCACAAGATTACGGCGCACGTTAAACATCCCCAGGTGGTCAAAATTAATCCGGAGCCCTCCACTACGGCGCGCCTCATCGCTTGCGTTGCGTCGGCGCGTTAAACACTACAATCAATCAATCAATCAATCAATCAATCAATCAATCAATCAATCAATCAATCAATCAATCAATCAATCAATCAATCAATCAATCAATCAATCAGATACAGACCTACATAAATACAGACAGATAAAAATATTGCGTTTTATGTTTTTTAAGCTCGAGTTTTAAAACTCGGCTGCAAAGTTTTTTTCCTAGCACACAAGCCAATATAAGGAGATTAATCCTACCGCTTTGTAATAGCTAATGTCTTGTCAGGTGGAAATTTTTCTGAAACAAATAGGTATGCTTTGGCAGCACAGTTTTAAATTGAGGTGAGTATATTGGATGCTAAAGAACGCAGTACATATTTTAAACTCATGAGATCTCTGTGACAATGCGTGGAGAGTTGAACTTTGGATATAGGTCGGTACCATGTGCAAATATTTACCCACCGAGGCAAGCGCGGTAAGCAACCACAGCCTTGTCGCTCACGTTTTGGTGCTTCCCTTCGACGACAGGTATTTTCTCAAGAATATCTGCGAAAGAAAGCAGCATAGTTTAGGCATTATAAAACTTTTTACCGGTTGTAGTCTCCAAGATAACATTTCTCATAAGAGAGTGAACGTAACTGGCTGTTTTTCGCAGCATTATAGTTTTATGCAAGATTTGAAATGTGACATTGCCTCTTACGCATTTAGGCCTAATGACATCAAGCATTGTTTTCCGGTAAAAACTGCACTACTACTCAACACTAAAGATAAAATTCGTAAAGCGAGTTGTGTTTAAGGCAGAGACTGGGTGCTCAAGTAACCATTACTTTCTGGCCCATCAGACCATCAAAAGCCAACTTGTTTACATTCTGAGCCTATTCTGTACCAACTGCGGACGCGTTACCCACTTTATCTCACTCTCATTAGACCATGAGACAGAATATTAAGGACACCCCTTGGGGGGTTTCGCAGAAGGTGTTACGGGCGTGTCTCATTGACAATTTTGATAAAAAAAGTGTACGTAATTTTGTGTGCACAGGGGTCCAACTTATAAAATGAAGAAAGCTTTTTCTATAACAAAAAGGCCGGCTATAACAACACAGCCGGAATTTTCTATCGCGATGCCGGCTGGGGTAGCCTGCGCGTTGAAAGAGTAACACGTGATTCCAAAGTGTCATTACTGTAACCCACAAATCACAGGTTAATTTTTACTCGAAAGTTTGCATGCATTTACATAGGTAGACGTTTTTATTTTTGATTTTCAGAAAGAGTTGCTTCCAAAAATGGGAAACAATATATTTTAACAAACTGCAAATTATTCACCCTATTTTTCCGCATCTATACAAGTGAGGGAATCCAAACTTTGTAGTGTTATTGCCCTTCCTTTTCTATTTTACGAAAATATTTTGTGTAAAAAAAAGTTCATTTAAAAAATACACTACATTGAACATATGTCGTTCATGGTGTCTATTTTGAAAACCAGTATAAAAAGTCCATCTTGGATATTTTTTCAAACTTCCACTAATGAAACACATGCTCTCAACCTGTAATATTTTTGTAGTTTTTATCTACAAGGTAGAAAATATTACATTGTAGCTGTATTGCCGTGACAGACTAGATAGGTTCGTTAGAAAATTCTGACGTCAAGGTTAAGCGAGAATTACAACATAGAAATAGGAAATTGTCACAAAAAACTAGATGCAACCCTGCTTCTTTGAAACTAAGCGTGAAGGAAACACAGAACCCCTGAATGTGATGTGAAAGCTTCGGCTCACAAGTGATAAATTGGCGCCTTTTTCGACTGACCGCACCTCAAGCGCAAAATGTCGGGCGTGAGCTCTCAAAGACCACCGAGCCTAAAGTGAAAATCCCGGGCCATCACCACTAACGTGAAACCTGGGCAGAAGCTAAGCTTGCAATGTATCAATGTATTCAAATGTTTTGTTTCTCTCTCTCTCTCTCTTGCCACATGGCGCGCAGATTGGGAACAGGAGAAGCGCCAGTGAGAGGTGCAATCGCGTGCTTGCTCAGGCGGTGGAGCCCTCTTAAGCGTTGAAACCGTATTTACGGAAATTGCAAGCCCTATCGTAGCAGTTTGGGGTAGTGGCAGGGGTCAACGCGAAGGCAGTGGCCTAGGAGCTGGTCCTCGGTGATCAACCAGGCCCCGCACAATCTCAGTATACCTTTTCTCTTTCCCACCGACACCCTGACTCTATCAGGCCTTGCGTCAAGGGCCGGTGGGTACTTAATTGTAACACATTCTCCGTCTACAAACAGCTTCGGCATGTGCTTGACGAATGCTCAAGCAGAGAAAGAGCGTTCCACGAATAATATATCATGTTAGTTTCTTTTGAACCAGTTTTATCCAGAATACACATTTCTTTTATAATGAGTAATTCTGTAGCGCGAGGTGTTGGAAAACGAGTGTGATGGCGTTTTACTGGTACCGTGAGTAAATCAGATGCTGACGACGTAGACAAGAGGCGCCGACAGCATGATCCCCGACGGGGCTTTGCCCCCATTAAAGGAATCATTAGTTTTGATAGTTTAGATAATAAAATACACAGAAGAGAAGTGCGAAAAAGTTCTTCAAGATATGCAGATGGACAACGAAATCCTGTTTTGGCTGAATTTTTTGGCTGAAATTTTTTGGCTGAAACGGGAACTCATGCGTTTTTCTGATCTCGATAATCGAAACTGATGTATAATTCTGTGTGGCTGCTGATAATCTCTGTTGCACCACGCGCCACTGCAACGGCATTTAGCACGGACCAGGTCGTACAGTGCTAACAGGCGACAGAGCTTTTCATGCGAATCTGAAGAGTTATCTGCATGCTTCAAATTCGTGGACCATCTTGGGGTTGACGTTGTGGCTTCGATTTTTTCGTGTTATTCTCCAGTCAGACTAGATCCATTTTTTTCTAGACTTTTGCAATGTCTTTGCGGTCTCTATTGGGGTGAGAACACCACGAATTCTGTTTTTACTGGGACGGTGGCTTGAGAGGTGCCAGTCGGGAACTTGCCTGTTGAGCTCTTCAACAGCTATGTGCACAAAAACAAGCATTTCCTTATATCTCGACGCCCCCGAGGGCGCCCCTGTCACCTCAAGTAAACGGATGCACTTGTTCTTACACAGGAAATCTATATCTCGCACGTAGCAACTTTCTTCACGAAGACTACGCTGTACCAGAACAGTGGGAAAATGTGTCAGCCAGCGAAAATTCTTGTGAGGAAGAAAGCAGCATCAACCTGGAATTCAAACGCACGCCTATAAAAAGAAACCTACGCAGCTTTCCCAGAAACTTCGCTGTTGATGAAAAATTTACCCTGCTCTAGCAATTGAAACCGGGACCACGGCCTATCTAGGGCAGTCGCTCTACCAAGTGAGCTAATCAGGAGGCTCGCCGTTTGTAGCTTGAGAGCGAACTCATCAACAATCCGAAGTTAGGGTCAAGTGTAATCGAAAGTTTTAGGGGAAATCTCTAACGTGGTGTAAATTTCTGCGAAGGATTTGAGGTCGATTTAAATTTTTTTGTGCAAAAACTTACTCCACCTGAGGAAATTGTTCTAAATCTTCGATGAAATTCTAAAACGGTAATTGTAGTGCCATAGCAGTGAAGGCCTCGTTAAATGAAATGCGGTGCATGGTGTAGGCGTTACGTAACTATGGGTTGAAAATAGCCCACAGCACCAACATAAAAAAAGGAGATAGAAGAAAACCGGCTGGATGTTGGTTTGGAATACTGGTCCTGCAGAATGCGAGTCCGAAGCGCATCCTGCTCCAAGAACGAGCTTTTTCTTCAGCAAACAAAAGTTGACGGTATGAATGCGTTGTGGCGTTCGTTTGAAAAATTGGGATAGAAAGTTGCATAGAGGCCTACAGGAGTTACTTGAGCATGCTAATTAGATAAGGAGCCAACCATGGTAATTTTAAAGGCAAATATGTCGGGCCCAGAAGGGCGAACAAAACACAGATACAAAACAAGCGCCTCCAAAAGTACGCGCAATTATTTATGGCACGTGAAAACGAAAACCAAAAGCAGAACTACAGAAAAGGGAAAGTACGACGACGATTGTATAGCTCCAACATGTGCACAGACAACCTTTAAGCCTGCACCTACTTCTCTTGGTGGGTACGCGCCGATCATTTCAACGCTATCGTCACCTTTACCGCCATTATCACTGGGAGCTGCAAAAGGGGCAAAATCACCACAAATCAATCCAGGGACAGAAGATCGCGCAGCTTCGAATACGGTGTAATGTATTCCAATAGTACCCGTTAGGTGTCTTGAGCGTCTATGGGATTTTTTCTTTTGTATTTTGCAGGAATCGGCATCGCACGTGTGCTTCCCCCTGTACCTTGATTTCCACTGAGCAGTTGAAAACTAGTCTGATTATCCGCAGACAATGATCGCGCAGTCCGGTTTGCCGCTGGGAAGGTTTTGTAGGGGCGAAGCATGTTAGGGGCTTGGGCTGTCGGCGTCTCATATCATCGTCGTAATCGTCATCTCATGTCGTCACGGCACTAAAACACCGAGACACTCGATAATGCCTCGCGCTGGAATGCTTAGTAACACGTACTGAATAAAACACCGGATAGCTCGTTGAAGCCTCGCGCTAGAACGCTTCGCGCTTCAAAGACAAGTGACGTTTACAGCAAAGCTGCACACGTCTACCCCCGAATGGTTTCCTCTCCACTGGCGCAAACGTCAAGGCGGAGAGAATACACTTATACAGTTGATGCTTTGCCCCTTCACCAGGTTTCAGGTAGCTGAACCTGAATTTTTTTTTCTTTCTGGTAACAGCCCACCACCCTCTGCTGTATGATTCTGTAAACTTATGTGATAGTGTTTCGCTATAGATTTATCTATTTCAACACTCTTTTTTTGTTTGTTCCTAGCCTTAACCATGCTTGTTTTCTGAACATCCGTCCGGTTATCTCTCACTGTATCGAAAAAATCCTGTACGCCTCCGTCTAACGACTATGGTGGTTGAACGCGAAGCTTTCTCGCGATGAATTCTTTGGTTGGCCAATTCCACATTGCGAGTATGCTCTACTCTGGAGATACGCACCACTTTTGTAGAACACCCGCAGCGACTCTGGGGTGTCCACTTTGTGTGCCGGTTTCATAACGCGAGAAACCCAGGTAAGATTTCTTCCACGGGAAGCATTTTTTTTTTACTTCACCCACCATCATTCATAATCATCGTCGCAGAAATTCGGCTTTCCTGCAGGGACTATTATCGTACAACGGCATTAATGAGGACATCAAAGCTTCGCTATAAGAATGCTTATTTCTTCTTTTATTTGCTGCTTTTATCTGTGCTGCGAAATAGAAGGATATCAAATGACCAAAACGAAGTTGAATAAATAGGCTTTCGCTGATGATGATGATCCTCCTGACGGACGGACAGACGGACGGACTGACAGAAGGACGGAGGGACGGGGGATAATCATCAGAGGGTTCGCAAGGAAGAAGATCATGCGCTTCGGCTCCGAGTTTTTTCACCAATTTCTGTGAGTCCGTTTCTTTTTCCAGCTGTTCCCTGGCATAGTAGGAGAGCGCAACACTTCTAGCGTTCGCGCCAGCTGGCGCTTCAGTTCTCTATGAAGAATTTTTACGGCAAGAGGGCTGGGTTCGCCAGTTAGGCTTACCTCGGACTCCAGGATGCGGGGTATGGTGAATAGATGCTTTTAGGTTTTTGAGAATAAGTGTTTCTATTTCTGAATGGATGCACAACAGGCAGGCGCGTGTTCTGTTTCCCCAACATGCAGCTCGGTTGGGACGGAAGAAGCTGCATCATTGATAGAGGCTGTGGATGCAGCTGAGACAGCCGGCTGGGAAATTCCCGGGTGAGATCCCAGGGGGCGCTGTGGTTTTTTAGGCCGATCCCCCAGAGGGGTATGTGACGGTGAATCCATTGAAAAGGGGAGATTTCAACCTGTTAGCAAAGCTGGTACAGGTTTGTTCCCATTTTTGTTTATTATTAATAATATTATTGTGGAACGTAAATTGTTTTGACCTGGGAATGAGGGGGGGGGCAGCGCAGGGTTTCACTTATGGAGCACAGTGTATATGGCTTGGTGAATTTGCCCAGAGTTCCCCGCGCGAAATTGCCCACTCCCCGGCCGTCGCGTCGGCGGCAGGCCTGTGTCGTCTGATTTAGTGACGGTTGTTATTGGCCTGTTCTGGCGCTGCTTCGCGTCCATTGCGTGCTTCCTTCTCACGGCTTGATTAACTTGTTAGACAGCACCTCCGGGGTAACGCGGAGCCCACGAAATTAAGTGGCTGTACGGCAAAAATTCGTTAAGCATTGGTTTTCATGGTGGGAAAAAAATGTAGAAACCGCATACAGACATCTGGCCGCTGGAACAACGCTACCGTTGGCGCACGGCTTGCAACGAATGGGTCTCTGTTTTATAAATTCCTGAATAACATTTCGGTTGTGCTTTAAGAGGTATTACAAAAGGCGAAAGGAGCAACTGGTTCTGCTAAATAGCGATTATAAAATATCCTTCAGCTTTCTCGCAGTTCTCAAACTTTCTAAAATAACTAGTTTTAATCGGCATAAATGGAATCTCTATGCTCACACGGCTAATTGTTTTGGTGTCTGCGCTTCTGTCGCGTGGTGGTGTACCACCAAGATAGCACATCAGGATGGCTTAGTTCTGTTGTCTCACCCTTCGAAAGACGCTTCTCTCCCTTTTCTTTCTGCCGACGCATGGCAGAGCTACAGCGCGGCGTCCGCTGCTTCAGCGCGGCCGAGGCCAATGCTGCTGCGTACGGGACTCCGCCTCGGTGAATTCCAGGTATCGGCTGGCAGATTCTCTCGTTTCACTCTTTGTAGAGCCACATGTGTGAATTGAAGTGACGTCGCATGGCCAATTGTTGTGGGGGTAGTTTCAAGCTTTGTTTCCAATCACCTTGACAGCATGGATTAGACCAAATGTTGTAACGGTAGCTCCTACATCTTCACTTCATTCTTGGACTTTATAAGAATAAAAGTACCCTGATAGGCCGCACATATGTAACACACTCCCACCGGCTCACTCTGTCAGTAGAACCCTGTATAGCGAGTGTAAAGAGGCCACTCCGTAATCCAGATGATCATTCTATGCAGAGCACTTGACGCTAGAAGACGTACTTTTCATAGCTTCGCAGACAACACATTACACTATAGCCATCTTACTTCATAGCGGAAACTCCAACGTTTATACGACACCTGTTTTCAACTACCTAACAGAAATTCATTTTTACACCTAACCTCCATTCATACGTCATTATCATAACCTGTCCCTTTACACTTGGGCATCTTTATCGACTAATAATTCATTTTACGTTTGTATTTGCTCAAAGGCACTAGAGTTTGTGTTCACACCACTATCATGAAATACATTATTTTTTTAGGCGCTCCTTGCCCATAGTTGATCTTGCGTCATAAAAAACTAAAGCTTAGGTGGGCCATGCGGCAGGGTAAATCAGTACACATGTGACATGTCAATGATATTTTTTCCGCTTTATTCATTTTTTTTTAGTTTTTCACACGTCAGCTCGTTCTTCTCCTACAGAAGACTTAAACACTCGGATGTGATCATACCTTTTAAAGTGTGAAGAACGCCTTCGGTTAGTATCTGCATTATATCCAAAAACGATCTGTCTGGGGGTAGCGTGCGACTTTGTACCCATCCTCCGCAGGCGTAACCGTAGAAGTCCTCGCACGGATGGACCGATGGGTCAAGGGACGCACTCATAATTTGAGCTGGAATGAAAAAAATGTTCAACAAGAGTGTGCAAAAAGGTATTTCAATTAGCAATAGTATCGCCAGGCTTGCTGATGCGACTTTCTTTTTTACTGAAGTTATGTTCACGTGTGTACGTGCTCATAACTTCGGTTTACAGCTGGTGCTTTTGGTTGGTATCACTTCCAAGGGCTCATAGATTGTCCACATGGTATCCTTACCTTGGTATTTATATATGATCTCTGGCATAGTAGTGCTCTTCATTATAGGCTGTGGTTTATTTTCTGGTACTCGCATTCAAAAATAGCGAAACTAATATTTTAAGTTGGGCATTCATATTTTACATTCTCCTAACAGTGGTAATTTTAGAATTACTCGCGCCTTTCACGCCTGTCTGACCTCATTTAAAGCGATGTAACTTCTACCTAATGGCTATGGCTCAATTAAAGTTTGCTACTTGTGCTTCTGCCACAAGCAACACGCAATAGAAGTAACTGGCTGAAACTTAACCGCGGTTATCCCTTGAACTAGTCATCTAAAAGTTTAAAAAAGAAAATGTAGGGGATTTTGAAGTAGCATATAAGCTATCAATATAATACTCAAAAACGAAGACAAACTCCACAAAACAGCTGCATTTGCGAACATCAGTGCAATATTTTTACACAAAACAAAACAAGAAAAGTCTTACAGAGGAAAGTGAGCGCATCTTAAGGCTAAAAGAAAAACTCTCTAGAACTGAACGAATTTTGCGATGAATGAATTTCTGGGTGGCGAGGCCATTCACTTTAGCCGTTTACGCAATGCATAGACCAAATATAAGTTCCACACCTTTATTTGAGGGGAGGGGGGGGGGGGGGCTGCACGGCGCGAATTGTTTTATGCTGTATATTTTTTTCAAGACAAATGTCACATTGAAAATTGGCGCTTTCTTTGTGGGTTCATATCCAGAATGCACCATTTTAAAAAAACTACAATTTCTGTGTTGTAATCATACAACGGAAACATATCTTAACAGACACCCGACTTGTAGCGGTCTGGTAGTATGGTGGTATATGGAGTCCCACGCTACCTTCCCAGATGTTTATAATAAAGGGTGAGCAAGCTGGCACACGTATTAGTGCTTTCTTGTTTGTAATTGGAACATCTTTTGATCCCATGGGCTATATCGTGATTCTTCTTAGGGAATCTGAATACAGACATTACCTCTCAGGTGGCACTCGGGAGTTTCGCATACGTCGTGGCCTCCTGGAAGAGCAAGCGGCGTTTATTACCCCCAAATCAATCACTAAGCAACTCTTCTAGAACAAAGTAAGAAACACTTCAAAACTCATGCAAAAGTCTGTAATGGAAATGGCAATATTTTACAAAAAAATGACAGCCGGCTTCGGAGCGCAACGAACAAAATTTCGTGTGAAACGATAACATCTTTTGGGTGAAATAAAGCGTCCCCATGACTTCTCTCTGAGTAATTACCCAGAGTTTATATTCCTTTGAAGACCATCATCTAAACCTTTGTTTCGTCTAATCATAAAATTCTCCGAAGGTCGGTAGAGTAGCGGCTCACCAAGCCCGTGAGCCGCTACTCAACGCGGTCCTTCCCCGTAATAATCTCCTCTGTCACGTCACATGGCACTAATCTTATAAGGGGTGCACCCACGTGTACGGTAATGTCACGTGTGCATCTCCTACACCAACAAGCAACCTCGAAGTGTGCAAAGTATTGACCCCGCCAGGAGTACGTACCGGCTGCCCACCTCCTTAGTGTCGTGGGTATGAGCCATGTGAAGTGCCAGAGCAGACAAACTGAGAAGAAACGCACTGGGCAGGGGCTCACGTGCTTGGTGATTGTTCCGTACGTCTCCAGCCACCGCTATAAGCTCGCTTTCGCTCTCCTCGTAGTTATGCACACCATCTAATTAAGAATTGCCTTTCTAGGTGCAGCCATCCTGCACTCCTTTTTTGGCTATACGCAGTATTGGTGAACAGCCGTGTTCATCCCCGTCTTCGCCCTCCAACTCTTCACCGTCTCGACCTTCAAGATTCTGTGCAGGCTACGAGGGCCTTGCCGGGACACCCCAGGCCCGCTGCAGGCCGATGCAGCACGTGGATGTCGCGAGCCATAGCCATATGTGCCCGGTCTGCAACTCGACGAAGACAAAACGAGCGCAGTTTGCTGTGACACCCTGCCCTTTCCTCAGACCAACCTGTAAGTGCTTCAAAGATCCTTCTCGCACATGGTGGGCAGCGCTATTCGGGGGGCAGGGTGTACGCAGCTCATTATCTTCACCTATTTATCAAGAAGCTTTATCAAGAAGCTTTCTGGCGTGTGAACCTGTTTATTATAGGCCTTATTCAGGCCGAACTAGATAGGCCCTGCTGACAGAAGGCATGACAATGACGCTGGACAACGCCACCAAATTTACCCAAAACGTAACCCAAGTCGAGGATGTATCGCCACAATATTGAGCAGCAAAAGAAGTAGCTCAAGCTATCGACGACACTCAAAAATCTCGACCGGTGGGATTTCCACACCGTGAAATTCCACCCACTACCTTCAGAACCAGCAGCCGAAGCTCACCGCCGACTTGCAGCAGTTGTGGCAGGATGTGGCATTTACTCCAACCGCGCGCAGAACGAGCAAAAACATGCTTTAAATGCAGCCAACTGGGATAGTTAAGGAATTTGCCAAATTTATTTCGCCGAAAACATATTTATATAACAAAGTATACAGAAACAGGTCCCAGAGCACGAGGCTCTGTGACCCAGAGTACCTAAGGAGGTCCGAGAGTACCGTACGCCACGTACTACAGACAGGCATAGCACATCACCTCCGCATCGTGCACTAAACCATGCTCGACTACGGATACGACACATAGATACCACAACCGACGATGACGCGAAGCAGTGATCGTAATCAGCTAGGTCAACACTCAGCTTCATCACGTCTCACATTGCACGCTGACGTCGAGATACAGGATCACCATTTTTCCGATTGAGCGAAGAAATACTTAAACGGGACTTTGCGGCGCAGTTCCTACAAAACGTAACCAAGAATCCCCAAAAACTATTTGGGTGTTGTCACACCAGAATTTGGATGTTTTACTGAAAATCTAAAATTTCAAAACGTCCATAAATCCCTGCTATTTTAAGATGTGGCAACGTTGATAACTTGGATTGATGCTATTTATATGCTCCGATTGGCACTCGCACTCGACAGGCTCCGATGCTGGCAAAGTAGAGCACCTCTAAGTCATAAAAAAATAAGGCACGACAAAAACACTCTTATAAAGTGACCTAACAAACTAGGAAAGACATCAAAGACAGCAGGCTGCTTCCAGTGGAGGGACCATCTAAAGTTCACAAAATACTCAAAGTGGCTGAAAAACTACGCCGTGAACTACAAAAATAATATATTCGAGCTAGAAGAAAGCAGGCAGAAAGAATCGCGGCTTGCTGAAGAAATTAACTGCCCAATTCGCAAGTAGAAGACAAACAAGGCACACTCCTGGAGCAGTGCCTTGTTCTTGAAATAGGTTTGGAAAATGCTAGGCTCCGAAAAACAAATGGCAGTCTGAGATGCCCAGAGGGTCTTCAGAAACAGAAAATCTCCGAGGGGATCCACGGGTCAACTCGTCTGAACTTGAAAAGAATAAAAGAAGGGAATTTAAGCTTTCTCAAGAAAATTAATTGATGAGGTCTCAGAGGGATGACCAAGGTATTCTTGTGGCCAAGCGCAACGCGCTGGAGAAAGACGGAGAAGACAAAAATGTGCTTGCCGAAGAGAGAAAATTACAAGGCGACACGACAGTTATCTCTTGGAACCCTGCAAGACCCAAGAAAAGAGCAACGAGGAATGAGAGAGAGAGAGCAGTTTGAGGTGACCCGGCGGACTTCTGAGGTTGCTGGCATTAGCAAGGAATTGGAGACAGGCGTATGTCAGTTCGAGAAAAGCCAGAAGGCGGATTAGCCCCTGATACAGGATAAATGTCCCCATAGGACCGCAGGAGTTCCCTAATACCTGAAGGACTATCTACTGCAATTTTTTCAAAAAAGAAAAAGGAAAGATGGAAAGTAGGTGAAATAAATATTCCCAGAATCCAGTTTGAGCGGTGTTCTTGAGCCGTTGTAAAAAAGCCAGTGAAAGTGTGCAGGGCAGTGACGTGCATAGATCATGCGAAGTGAAAGAGAAAGAACTGTGCCTGCTAGGGACTTCCAATCTCGTCCAAACTCTTTAGTTCCAGATCAAATGAGCATTGTAACAGGTACGAAATGGACTACAGAGAAGGAACTGCACACTACTGTTTCGCACTCTGGTGTAGCCACCCCGAGAGGGTAGTAGTGACATATCTTGTCGTTGTTGGGGGTCGAGTTCACATTGAGGAGTTGGATCTGTTCTCTGTTTTGGGCAGTCTTTATTGAAGCAGCTCGTGTCTGTAATGTGTTTTTTGAGTAGTTAGACTGAAGTGTCGCGTGAGTTTAGTTTTGGGCTTCGAACCGTTACATGTTTAATGGGTGTGCATTGTGTGTTTGCATGAGTTCTCCTCAACCTGTCCGGAAAAGCTGGTGTCGCCCATGCCTGTCATTTTCTGTTCTCCACTTAGCAGACACTTCCTACTAACGAAGGGAGTATGTACTATCGGAGGTTTCCAAGCCCAGCATTTGATGGTCTGTCACCAGGGAGATGCGACCCGGGCAGAAAAGCCCACATCATCTTGAATAAAATCCTTTCATGAATTTCCCCCTTCAACGTGGGCGTTTGCATCTGTCGTACCCAGCGGGGCCATTGCCGCCGCGACACTACAGAGATAAAATGCCAATTACAGAGCCCGCCAATACTCGACCACTTTGGCGAGAACGCTGACACTGAACTGTTCACGGATGCAAAAATATACTATCTGGTTTGGTTTTTGCATAGCAGAAACACGTAACATGCCAAAATAGCAATTTTGGTGAGTTGATGTGGTTACGTAAACAAAACCAGCACATGAAAGCATTTAGAACAGGAAGAAAAAAAAAGCACACACTGTAGTCACAACTGAAGTTTTATGGAAAAAAAAACATGAACACATTTACGAGAAAACCGCAGGTCTCAGCGGGGGTGGACTCTAGAAACAGACAATGCCCAGCACAGGAGAATATGAAATCACACGCTCTGCAATAAGAGAACCTTGTTCTTTGTGCAACGTCAGTTATGGTTAGCCTACATAAGGTTGAATATATTTACAAAGAATGTAAAGCACATGACAGTTTTAATGTGGTAATATAGTTAAAATGCAAGTTTACATAAACTCGGCTGTGCAACCGTAAGAGACGCAGTGCGAATCCAAATGCGAAGATGATGCATTCGTGACGAAAGATAGTGCTCCCGCAATTCTTTATGAGCAAAACCACCGTTTCGCCTTACATAACAAAGGCGGCAACATTGCAGTACTCTACACATGATTCTTACTGGTTCAGACAACCCATATGAACAAACCAGTTATCTCAGCTGCCTGTTTTGTTTGACAAGCAGAGAAAACATTCCACAATTTTTTTTGGCTGCCTCACAGAAAATGCCACTTTATTGTGGAAGCCCACGTTGTTGAGCCCGTCTGCTATCCTAGACTCCTACAGCATTACCATGAATTTTTTTCTGAATATTAAACGCTTGACGTACATTCACCACGATATTTTGCAACTTTTAGCTGCCTATCAATGACAGCCACACAGAAAAAATAAAAAATAGACACATCCAGATTCTTCAAGATGTGCTACTTCTTTTGGAAAGTTTGAGCCTCTGAAGTGCTTACACGAGTTTCTTAGAACGGATGTTAGACGTAAAAGGGAGATGCCGCTTTTTACAACTTTCGCGTGCGCAGACCACAAATTTGGTCTCGCTTTTGCTGAACGCGACTCAGCACAATACCAAACGTGAAAACCGTAATACCGCAAAGTGAGGGCGACGAGCTGGGCTGAATTGTGTTTCAGAGTCTCAAAGGTAAAAAGCTTCTGCCTTAAGCACTTTTAACACCTTCCTGAGGAGCTTCCGGAATACAGCGTTTTCATTCATCCCTTTATAGTCTATCCATCGCTAGATACGCTCCCCGGCTCCACTCAATCATCTTTCTTCCCGCAAATAAATTTTGGCTCAACATAGTTCGCACCAAATTCGTGATACGCACGAGCCTATGCACACTCCTGATCAGTGAATTGAAGACTGCCATCGCTGCAAACAAATGCCACTAACTTAAGGAACACTACTAAATAGAAATATCGCCACGAATCCTAAAAGAAACTTGTCGTTGCCTTGAGCATTAGCGCAGGTTGCAAGTGGTGCAAGGCGGCAGAAACACCAGAGCCGGCGGCACCTCTCCCTTCTTCGGAGACCCGGCTGTTGCACCTAACATGAATTTACGATCTTGCCGCTGAAAGTTCTCCATGACTGGACGTCACGGATCACTTTGCCCTGAGGCTTATACATCTTTCCTAAAGTGGACCGGTTTACCATGCGCCAAAACACACGGCAACCGGATACGTGAAGTCGGCGTCTGTAGTGAAAACTCGGTGTCTGTGCTCCCCACCAAAGATGCGCACACATGTAATCTGGCGAGTAGGAGAGCAGGCGAGAGATCGCTTCATGAACACTGGGCAGTGTTCTCGCAGGTCGAGCAGGCCGACTGTTTTTTGCGAGCTTCTCACGTGGCGCAATCCCACGAGAAAAGCTTGATGACACCAGGGGGCCCTGACGAGGCTCACGCGCACAGGCATTCGCCTAGGCGGAGTATTCTGGTAACGCTCCATGGCAAAATTAAAAGTTTAAACAGCTCTGATGTTAAAAATAACTTCAACATAAATAGTAAAACCCAGGAAGGATACTGTGTGCCCGTCTCGAAGGAATTGCACTACTGAGCCACGTTTTGAGCTTGCAGGCGGTCCCTGAATGTGCACCTGCTTCAAGTAGTTATATAAATGTCTGGATAAGTTAATCTACCAGGAAATCATTCCCCCTAATAAGGTGCGAAAAGGGCGCCTATGCTTATCGTTTAATGGTGAATAAATCGTTCAGTTCCTCACACATGGCCTTTGCAGCATAGGACATCTTACGAAGGTTAAAATTCATTTTTAACCATTTAAACATAATCTCTGACATCTTGACTGAGGCAGCCTCGAAATTTACACAACTCCCTTTCGCACGTTTCCAGAAAAATTACTCTCATCCGAAATTGTAAGCCATTCTTCCTTATCGGTGACAACCGGTCTACAAATTATATCCATTAGAATGGTAGACCTTAAATAGGCAGGGCAAGCATTCCTCGTCCTACTATCTCCATTAATAAAGGCATCCACAGGCTCAATCACACATCTTGGACGCGATTCTTCAGCAACCCTCCGCTAGACAGGCCTAGGCATAGCTATCTCATCTACCGTATTCGTGCCAGGCGCAAACGCGAAATTGTGACCCAGAGAACGCTTCGAGTGCAGCGACTGTGGAAGACGGGAAGCAATTAGATTTCCACGAGGCAAGTACTAGTTTAACTTCTCTACAAGCTAGCCTATGGCATCCTGGGGAGACCTCGCAGTGGTAACCAATTGGGCTACTGCTTTAGAAAGGCGGGTTTATCTCCTAAGCTAACTCAATTGTTTTCTTTTTCTGTTTATAGCAGTGGTCATTTTATGCACCGGACAGCGACCACAGCATCATTAACGATGGTTTTTCGGAGAAAGGGGCTTGAGGGGTTTACCTAAACAGCTGAATGAATATTCTGAACGAGGTCCCACGCGCCTATTCGGAGAGAAGATTTTATAAACACATTAAGTAGGTTAGGCAAGAATGATATTTGGTACATTTTTCGTGGCCTGGGATACAATCCAGGGCCCTAAAAATGTGCGATTAGCGGGGAACCTATGAAACACCCCGGCTGGACCGTCTTGAGTGAATGAATGTGACCCTTGGGAAGGGCGTTTGGCCTTCAACTTAACCGCCCATATTAGAGACGTTCACTTAGTACTTTTGAGAATATATTAAGGATGCTACTCACAGCAGTTGCTGTTAATAGATGAGCAAAACATGTTAAGAAGCGCATTTAAGTACGAACGCAGTAACAAAAGACCACAACAATGCATAGCGAACAGAGATGATGGTGATGATGGAAGGACACGTCCGCACAACAGGGCCTTTTGATCGGTAGGCACTACGTAGCGCCGTGAATAGAACGAACATGCAGCGTCTAACGTCATACGTTACATCCGCAAACTACAATTTATGCTGCTTACGTTTTCCGCAAATTTCGCAGTCAATTACTGTAAATATTGTTACAAGATTTAACAGTCTAGGCACTGCTTTTTTTAATGACAATTTCGTAGGATGCCCGCATTGACTACAATACAAAAAGTTATTGCTATTAAAAGCGTATTTTGTCGCAACCGCTGTGTGTTCCCTTGACATATTTTGACATTGATTTGCAATAACCTTTTCATAAACGGACATCAACAACTAAATACAGCAGACATACTGCTAATTCTCCAAGAAAAGTTTTTTAAACCTGTTGAAACCGCAGCAATACACTATTGTACGTCGGAATTATCTACAAATCGCCTTGTTGTCCCAGCCGAAAAAAATATAGGACTGTCGAGTAAGGTAGTTTTTCAAACAAGAAAGAAAATGTGATAAATTCAGATAATACGTATACTTGAAAAAATATTGATTACTATAACACTTTCCTAATTTTCGTTAAAGTTCTGTTCGCACATTATCTTCTGCCATGTCTGCTGTGCGTGTCGGTACACAGGAGATATGGCAGCAATACAAAGATCTCTCAAAATTCTGTGAAGCAATATCTGCAGCCAAAAAAGTAAATACGTTTAACATGACCTTTATTGATTGCTCGAATCCAAATTGAAGAATCCAAATTTCAAAACATATGACCTTTGAACGCGATACTAATCAAGTCTTGTTAAAAATAACGATCTTGCTTCTGTTTCCGGTTCGGAGGACCCCACCGTATTTGACGTTTTTTTTTATTTCAGTATTTACAATGGAAAATTTGTGAACGTAATTGGGTTTGTGTGCAATCCAACAAAATTCGCGTCACTCGTACTTAACGTCTCATACAGAACCTTAAAGTGTCAACTTTCAGCGGCATCAATAACAGGAACTCGAAAGTACTGTAGGGGAGATTGGAATCTCAAGCAAAATCCTATACCATATTTTCTGCCATCCACTGTAATCAGGAGCGCTAGAATATGATTGTAAAATAGGGCAACTAGAAATAGTTCACAAATTAGGCGACACTGACTGTCCTAACAACTATCACCAAATTTGTTTAACGTAGGTTGGCTGCAAAATTTGGAAAGATAATATTACATCCCATGTGTTCAGCCTTTGAAATCTAATCAGAATTTTTATTCTTTAACCAATATGACTGTAAAAAAGGGTTGTCCTGGGATACTAAGTTATTCCAGTTCGCTATTGATCTGCATTTTATCATGTGCAGTAGCTTGCAAACCGACTGCGCGTTTCTGTACTTCTCGAAAACATTTGTTCGCATAGCCGATTCACGTGTATTATCAGGTACCAGCTCTTTGCCTACATCTGTTTACATTACCATGTATTCTAAACTTCATCCGGCTTCGTGAACAGTTTGCATTATTCAACAACTTTTCGACTCCGTTTTCTGACGTGACCTACCGTATGCCGCAAAGCAGCGTTCTAGTACCCTTACTTTTTGAAATATTGGTAAATAACTTGGAGAATAATTTAAACAACCTGTGTGCGCCTGTTTGCTGAGGACTGCATTATCTATTGCAAATTAGCTTCTGCTGATGATCGTCTCATCCTCCAAAACGACCTTAATATTCTTTAGAGCTGGTGTGCACATGGGGAAGGACACTAAACTTCAGCAAATGAAAATATTGTGGTTTAGTCGTAAACGTCTAAACTCGTACATTACCTACCCCTTTAATGCTATTGATTGATTGATTGTAGGGTTTAACCCGGCGACACAACGCAGGTGATGAGGGGCGCCGTAGTGGAGGGCTCCGGATTAATTTCGACCACCTGGGGATCTTTAACGTGCGCCGAAATCTCGTTTACACGGGCATTTTTGCTTTTCGCTTCCCTTTAATGGTAACACACTCATGCGGACGTACACATACAAATATCTGGGTATCATTCTTACTCCCGGTTTTTGTGGTCTCACCATATCTCTAGATTTTGTGCAAATCAAATCTGGAATACTTGGTTACTTACAACGAAATTAACGCCATGCCCGATCAAATATTCGAAAATTAGCTTTTTAAGGATTTGTACTCCCTCAACTGGAATTGGCTAGTTCCATTTGGTCACCACATCCAAAATACCTACAACCCCTAATTGGATTCATCCAAAATCGTACTGCTCGCTTTCTAGTTCGAAATTGTAAGCTGAAATTCCAGCATCATACAATAATAAGCGGTAATGCTGTTTTAAGCCATTCTTCACCTGTCGCTCTCCCGCAGTAATATGCCTTTTCCATGAATGTATTAACGCCTCGACCAAACAACCGGTCAATATTCGATGCCCAACTATCAAGTCATGTCGACTGCACAGCCACTACATCGTTTCCAGCATTTACGGTGCCGCAGATGCTTATAACACGTCTACCCTCCCACGTGCGGCACGTCTTTGGAATGACCTGCCGTATCATATCGCATGTGCGTCATGGCATAACATTTCGGCACCACTTGATATTGCGCGTGTTAACCTTCGACATAAAATTAGTGTGCTTTTGTTTTTTTACTAGTACTCCATCTCTTGCCTTCAGCAAATATCAGAATTTCCGAAGTGCATTTACGGGCTAGTCTGTCCTGTATGAGTTTGTTTACTTTTTATTATATTTGGCCATATGAGCGGCAGTCCAACCCAGTTTTTTTTATCAGCACTTGATGTTTCGAGGCTTGCGCATATGTTCGATTCTTTTGCTGTGTGTTTGGTTTAGTGGACCTATTAGGTTTGTTAGTTTTTGCCCAGCGCTGTGTCTAATATGCGTCTTTAGGTTGATACTATGCGCAGCCCCCTTAATGAATGCCCCCGTAGTCTTGTAAGGTATATTGAATAAATAAAAAAGTAAACAAATATTTGATGCAGAAATGTAATTAGAGCCTGTTACTTTTTCATGCATTGTATTGTGTTTGGAAATAGGTAAAAAACGGGCTTTCATGTTGCCCTTTTGGTGTTGCAAGAAAATGTTATTCTTTTACTATGTATTTTTAAAAACGGCCAATGAGGGAGGCTGCGGCTCTGTCAACCTGGCTTTGTTTATCTTGCTTTCCACTCATCTTGCTGTAAGTGAATTATGCGAAGAAATTGTAGTCTATTCTTGTCCATTCTGATTACTTGTTCAACAAATTTCAGTAGTTTGATGAATACGATGAAAGTGTCCGAGCAGTCCACGCTCCAGTCGCCAAACATGGCTGTGAAACACGACACAGTTGTGAAACGTTGCTGCGCACACAATCCTTCAACACGCGATCCTCAATTCAAAATTGATGCTTTTGAAGGGACCGGTTGTGTGGGGAACTTTTTGTCGTGCATACTTTCTCGACAACAGATTTCGTGAGTAAATGCATGCATAGTAAATTCGTGGATGCGCGCACGCATTAGTATATACTGATCGGAATATCTGCATAGATGCATCCCCTTAGAGACTGAAGAAACAACAGTTCTCAGAGGCTTACCTTTGTCTATTACCTCATTGCTTGAATAAGAGCAAACCAGAACCGCCCATTGCAGTAGTAGGAGTACGCTTGGGGTGAGCATCTGA
Source organism: Haemaphysalis longicornis (assembly GCA_013339765.2). Lineage (NCBI taxonomy): Eukaryota > Metazoa > Arthropoda > Arachnida > Ixodida > Ixodidae > Haemaphysalis > Haemaphysalis longicornis. The sequence continues at coordinate 89,945,167 of CM023456.1, forward strand.
GTCGGATACATTAAAACCCTAAGCAAGACAATACGTAAAGTTTCTGAAACGGTATTACTATTTTTAAATTCACGGCAGAGAAATGCAAACTGATATTATGTCCTTTGCGGTATTCAACAGGCTTTTATTCCTATCTTAAACCTCTTCAGCTCAAATTGCGGAGCAGTAAAATGTGTCTGGAACAAGTACAAATGGGTACTGGGAGTATTATTGGCATTTAAGGGCTTTTAATTTTTAAAACTATTACACAATAGAGAATCTCTGCGTAAATAGCTTGAAGAATAAAAACGTTTGGCCTTTACTGATGAATACAAGAAACATACTTTTTGAAAAGCCGTTTTATCTAGCCTTTTCGAAATGTTTCGTATGCGGATGACATACTTTATGAATATTTTTTGCGCGAACATCATGGAGAATTCGCGAACGTTTACACAAATACACTGACGGCATACATCAACCAAGGACACAGCAATAAGGGCCATACAGGTGAAAACCAGCCACAAAAGCAGCCAGTTCCCGGTGGCTCGTTTGCTCATTCTTTTTACGTTCAAAGACCCATTCTGTAAAATTGCCTGTTCCCGCTGTTATTAGGCGCACAGATGACGGCCGAAGCATATTCAGTAAAAACGTATTGAAGTTCGGATGAAAAAAAAAACACCCCCGTCTGTCGGTTAGGAGCAAACCTTCTTGCCTCTGCGCTATTAGAAGGGGTAGTGCGTGCCGCGTTAAGCATGAATGGGGTTGCGTGGGAGTAGAACAGGCACACCTCAGCCTCCCAGCACTCGGAACCATGGAGAAGCTATGGTGTGAACGGTCACCAGACTGCCTGTTGAAGCGGTTTGCACCCTAAGATGAAGTAAAGAACTAGCGACGCAACTTCGATGTCGCAGTAATGAAATCTTTATAATCATCGCCAAACCTGCGCCTTTAAAGCATGAAACCAGACTTTTGTACCCCAAGAAATCTTTGGTGGTGCTCTTCATCTCAGACAACACACACACACACACACACACACACACACACACACACACACACACACACACACACACACACACACACACACACACACACACACACACACACACACACACACACACACACACACACACACACACACACACACCACACACACACACACACACACACACACACACACACACACACACACACACACACACACACACACACACACACACACACACACACACACACACTGAACGACTGCCTGACGAAAAATGAGCTGAAATGCTTATAACAATGTGCCGAACTAGACAAAAATAGCGGTTCGGTTTTTGAGCAAATTTGTTTCGTTACGGTTCAGTTCCAGTTCTGCGAAGTCATGCCCTGGAGCGGTTCGCGGACAGGTTGGGAGCGGAAATAGCGAAATGCGAAAAACATTTGTAGTTTAAATTTACTATATACCTCAAGTACAATTTTTGTTGACGCAAATTCCTGGTTTATACTAAAAAGTATGATGCAATTTTTAAAGTAAACTTTAACAATTTATCCCAGATATTAAGGAAAACGTACCAGTCACTTTTTCACCCAGCCAATATGTCGTGCTAGAGATTACAGTATTTCCGAGGTTCCAATAGAGCACCGGATGTAACGCGTAGGTAAGTTTTAAATAGGAAATTCAAAAAAACTAATTTCTGCCGATTCTATCACGCAGATGTAAAAAACATTCCACCATGTACCTGGAAGAAGACGTTTTTTTATGCACGCAACTGTGGCAGGGAAAACCCCTTCTTGTTAACAAACTGGCCTATCCAGTTTCTCCTGGCATTAAAACTACAGCGAGGAACACTGAAAGTGTCTGCTATTATAAGTGCCTTGATGTTCATAATTTGAGACGTCGGACTGTTGTATCATTTGCTGCTTCTTTATGAATTCAACCGGGAGTCCTCATGCTCTGGAAGGCCTCCGCACTCGGGGCCAGGGAATACTTCGCTTAAAGCCTTCCATGAATTTATTGTTCTAGTGTGTTTACACCAATCGCGTGCTCATGTCTCTGAGACGCCAGGCTGCGGGAGGCAGCTCTGTTGCCGTCGCTCTGGGCAAATAAAATAACCTTGCTGTGGAACGGCGGTTCATGGTTCAACCTTTTTGAGGCCATAAAACCTTAAACGTGGTGCTACGTGCAAGAGCAACAATATGTGACAGAGATGAGGAAGTTCTACCGATTAAGGAAGTTTTTATTTCCTCTATGTGTACGCCAATCTTTCCCCACGTGATACCAGGGGATTGTTTCAAATTGTACTGAGCTGCATTTTGGCAGGAGTTAGTGTCAATGGCGAATATGCTAGCCGCTGAGAATCTGATTTTTCTGTTGAGTCCGATTATAACGAGCACATATCTAAAAACGTACTTTTAGTAAAAACAATATGTACGTTAGCGTAGTGTTGAAAGTGATTTTATAGTGGCGATTAGGTAATATTGTCTTTTATTGATACAGAAATGAAGAAAAAATGGAAGTCGCGAAAAGTCCTCTGTTATCTGGAAGCCTGAATCGAACACACAATACCGTAATGCTACTGTAAAACAGCACGGGCAAAAATGACTGCAACTTTGATATGAGTCGTTACGGAATCCATCGTGCCATATATTTTAGTCCATTTTCACCGAAAGTGAGGGCTCCTACTAAAGCTATACAAAAGGTATCACGTAGGTAACTGTCGTTGAAAAAGAAGTCCTAAAGCAAACATAAAAATGCCCTAACGACTGTGTAACGACTGTAACAGAATTCCTAAGGGGTGACAAACAAAAACGTTTCACAGCCGGAATGCTAGAGCTTCGAACTTTCGCTACCACGCTTTTGTGCATCTGAACGAGGTGTGGTAGACATTTAGAGGTACTACTCAGTTGAACAAGTTATGGATTTGCAGCAAACGAAACAATGCGACGCCTGCCGCCAGAACCAAAGCAATCACACGACCTATGCGCTGCAATTATAAAATGCATCGAAGCATTAGAGCGACGAAAATGTAACACTTTTTACCTAATGCAAAGGACCTCTCGTGACTCCCTTTTTATTTACAAGGGGCGCTAAGCCTTTTCAGCGGCTGTAGTTGCCGTAACCACCTTAAAATTTCCTTTTCCGCGAAAATTGAATGCCTGTACCTGGATGAACACAGGGTGTCTCAGCGCAAGACACTTGATTCCGAAGTTTGTACTGATAGAAAGCCCATGACACATGTTTGGCTTGTAGCTTTGCAGCTTCAAATACATTTAACGGTCTTGGTCACGCAATACCTGCTGATTACGCATTCTTAGTGCTATCCCAGAAGAACGGTAGGAAGATTTTTAAGGTCTGAGAATGGAATTGTCGTAGCAGAGAATCACACATTGGATTTTCATAAAAGTGCAAATCCTAATAACGCTACGAAAACGAGCATTTTGCCTTGCGGTAGCTCGGCTTGTAGTTATGATGTTGGGCGAAGTTTGTTGTGACAGTTGAGAATTTGTATCGCACCAACCTGTGTTTCGAAATTCGTGGCTCACAGTGAAAAGTGTCATTGCAGAAGCTACCACTAGACTGAAAAACGGCCACCTAATTCTCAGAAACAAGAACTGTGATGTCGTATGAGGTCACAGGACCATGCACTTACTTCGTTACGGCAACTAGCAGCACAGCGACCGGTCTTTCCATGTGTGACAGAAAGGGGTACAAGCAGTAACCATGATACTTGTAAACGCCAACGCTGGCTTCAAGACATATAGACAGTAAATTCCTGAAGTAGCCAGCACCAGCGATGCCGCGTTTTTCATCGGGTTCAACATGCCGGCGTCAGCTTATGTCGCGGTCTTTGTACCTGCAATCGAGAAATCCAACGAGGCGTTGCAGCAGCGTCGCCTTGCATGTCGGATAACCTTTGGAGGCAATTGAAAACCTGTTCCGCGGGCTCAACCCACTTGAGTTTGGGTGATTAGTCTGTGTATAGTGTGCAGTTATTTGCGCTTGGTATATATAACAGTGAAAATGAAGTGATGATTTTATTTGGGCCTCGTTTCTGATTTATTTAAACGGATCTAGCGACAGTGGTTGGTATCCTGTGTTCCGGATCAGTGGATATTTCGCAATGTGCCCTGTTTTTACAAGGTGTGTCATAAAATTCTTCCTGGTTATCAATCCGAGACTGCGATGTATTCTGTGGGCTACTTTGTGCTTGCAATGTGTAAACCCTGAAGTGGGACAATGGGTTTTAGAATTGCACAATGACTCAACTACTGCTTGTTGTTCGCAGGTTGGCTATCATGTAACAGTTACTTGCGAAAGAGATATAGTAGATCTGTTTAAACAGAGATAATGGACAAGCAAGAATAAAAATTAATAATATAAGAATCATACTTATTGGCATTTAAGGCTGAAGTAAAAGTTAAAGGCACGAAATATTACAATCTTTGCATGGCCTTGACATGTTACGAAAAGATATGATGCAATAGAAATCGCCACAGTAATGAATGCAATTTCAGGCAATAAGTAGACGAGACTTATATCTAACTTTTGAACAACGTGTACATTGGGTACACGGGAACCGTATTTTGTTAATAAATAACAGCGATCGTTTAGCTCATGTGAGAGAACGATAAACTTTGCCGCCACTGAAAAGGGATTATTTGATGATTTTACAGGTACACGAGGTGGGCGGCAACATGATATTTTAGGAAGACATTTTCTTGTTCAGGGAGCCAAATAAGGCACAAAATCACGCGGTAGCTCTGAAAACTTGCTCACAGGGCAAAACAAAACGGTAATATAAAAAATAATCTGAAAGACGCCCATTAGAACTTTACCCTTCAACGAGGGTGTTAATTGCCGAATGAGCTGGTTAATTATAACTATATCAAATAACATTTAACCATTGTCCAAGCAATGAAGATGAGATAAGAAGATGGAAAATATGTTAGCGGCATAGTAGGCATGCACTCTGCAGTAATGAACGACTGTTTATCAATGTCGCAGAAACGATGACATAAAAGGAATTTCGTCTGTGTAGTGACAAATCTATATTCAGTAATTTTCATCATTCGGCACCGTAAATCAAAGCCACCTTCCCTCCAATGAAAAACGGAAAAACAAGTGACACATGCAACCCTCGGTGTAAATAAACCAAGTCAGTAGTTAAGGGTCACGCAATTCTAGAGGGTAGACAATTACAAACTAAGGTAAGTAATGTAACGTGTTCCCGCTATGTAATCGGCGAACTGAATACTGAAGGCTACCCCAGGAACACAATGACTGAGGACGCACGCGAATAAAATCAGCAAAATCCAAACTTCCAGGTGCGATGTATCAAAAAAATTATGGGGAGAAAACAAGTTGAAATAGTGCAGGATGAGAGCAGTTGAACTGTGTCCGGAAGAAATCTGACAACAGTACGGTGTTAGTGCAAAGGAATATGATAGTTGTTTTTGCTCTATTTGTCAGAGATGGCTACATGTGCTTGGAAAAAACTGTACCATGAAACTCTATAAACACCTTTAACGTACTTGGTTTGGTTTGAGTATGAAGGAGGGTGTTAAAGTTTCTATTAAGCAGTTTTTATACTGTTGATTTTGGTGTTCGAAACATACGCGGTCAAGAACGATAAATTACTGTGGCACCTCGTAGTTTCTTCACTAATGTGGATGGCATAGTTCAAATCAGGTCCAGTGTGACGTCAGCTTCACCGCCGTTGGTAAAATATTGCATCCTGAAGTAAGCCTGAAAAAGTGTCAGTGCTAATCATTTATACACGGGCGGGTGTACTGGCTTTAGATGCCTTCTTTTCTGCATACGAAGTAATGATGCTCTTTTTGTGTTTCTTTACTGGTCGTCTGGTGACTCTGTTTCTAAAGCGTCGTAAGATATATATATTTCATTTCTTCCTTGTGTAGATGTATTGGTACACTATATTTGCTAACTATATAAAACCACTTGCTGTCCAAATGACGCTCTGGGCCAAACCACCACACGCTGTTCTAAAAAAACGGGACTGATAAAGATAAGTTCTGCATCCAAGTCTATTCAACCTATCTTAAACTGAATCGCGCCATATTTCGAAAAGAGGCGTCTCTGTAACAGATAAACGTGTCGTACAGTTGTTATTCTTTTCCAGCGACAATGTTCCAGGCCATCCTACGGCCTTACGAAATGAGGGAGCTGCTTATGCCACCACTATTGCACAGGAATGTCTTTAAAAGTTTATCGTTGACGCTATAGAATAAATGTTGCCAACTTTTATTTCTGTATCGCTTCACAGAAGAAGCAATATTTTTAGTGAAAGTTTGTGTACATTGCATTTGGAGATGTTATGTTTCTAGTGTACCCGGCACTTTGACATTCCACTTGAATTTTCGAAGACGTTGCGTAAATGAAACCGAAGCTGTTACCGAGAAGTTAATGAAACAATGACGAGCTTTAGCTACCTCAATCGTTCGGGTTCTTGTGTAATGCAAGTTTTCAAACTGTTTGACCCTGTCTTCCAGAGACAGCCGTATCTTTAAAAGGCGATAAATTCGGCTTTAAATGGAAAACTTTTAAAAGGGTCCTGCCAAGTCAAATTTTAGGACTTTGTTGTCTACATTCAGAATTTCTTTTTTCGGTACGTTAAAGAATCAGACTGAGACAAAAAGGCCAGGAAACCATGCTTACCTTCAAAAACACGATTTTTCAAAGAGATTCCGAAACCAGCATATTCCTGTAGATTCGAGAGGGTCGATTGGACTGGTGCATGGCGGTGCTTAAAAGACAATACAAATTCTGCGAACGGCGCCATTGCGTCAGCACTTTCGTGCGATATTCGATTCGCCATAAAATGGCAGCATACAAAGGGCACTAAAATTTCCAAAATCATCCAAATATAGACTTCGAAAGTTTATTGTTGTTGATATCTTGGACAACATTGTATATTGTCAACAGATGTCCCGCATGCGTTTTCCGTTACATTGTTTACGACAGGTCTCTGATCTAACTTTGAGTCACCCATCTATTTGTCTTTGTCGTTTCTCTCGAGCACGACTTAGTCAGCACTCACATATGCCATACGACTTGAGACATCTGTTTATTGCACTCTATGAGTTTCTTTATTTGCACTGAAATTAAGCACGTCCTGTTGTTGTTCTATTTTTATGTTGGCTACTGGTCGTTCCGTCTAGGGTTTTCTGGAATTTTAGTAGACAATATTGTACCACAATACATCGATTTTGTGTTTAACACCTCGCTGTTCGTTTTTCTCCTTCCCATTACACTATTGTAAGTTCAATGCACTACAACCACAAGAAAGGCTAAGTCTGAAAAGAAAGCTTTTGATCTTTTTATCTTGTGCAATAGCAGTTCGAACACGACAGTTATCTTATCAAGGCTATGAGTGTTTTATTTGCGAATTATATTTGATGGTTGTAAAAAAACCGTTGAAGAGGAATACCGTTGTAGGGATGTATGTTAACCATGAGTTCCGAGTTGAATGCAGATAGTGCCAAAGCAAACCTACTGTTCATTGCGGTGGTTTTATTCATTGTCTCGTCGAGAGACCTTGCTACCTTTCATTCACGTTGTTCATCATTATGATACGCCTCGAGCACTGCCTGTAGGGGCGCCACTGAAATCCCCCTAACAGCCCGTATCGAAAGTAGTCGCAGGAGTCCCCGACCCGCTCACCACTGTCACCGCTGCTTTGGCGACACGTTCACGACTGACATTTACCGGTTCTGTGCGTTGGAATTACATATTTATGGGGAGCAGCTGGAAACCCCCGATGTGTGCTCTGATTATAGTTTAACGCATCTAATTTACGAGTGGACTATAGGGTGCTACAGACTATTCACACAGCCCGGGGTACTCTAACATGCATTAAATTGTCTACTAAGCAGTGCTTATGTGGTTCGCCAGTTTAAACGGCTACCGCTCCTGAAACTTGCTCAGCAGCGCGAGGTTTCAAGCCTCGTATACACTGCGCTGGGTATTCGCTTACATGAATTGAAACCCAGAAGATTAAAACACTTGTGCCCATGGTAAGCGCATCGACGTTCACTTTATTATCGGGTTAAAGTGCTCAGCATTTCTTTTTTGCCAATGGTAGGCTATCTACAATTATTTACGTTCAACTCGTTCCTTCAAATCAAAGTATATTCGTATTGCAATCCGAAATGCACCCGCGTAAGTCATCAAATCAAAATCAAATCAAAGAATATAATTCTATAAAAAGGCAACGTCGTTGTTACAACTTAGTAATTGTTACTATGTTGTATTCGTCTCTACGACTTGAGATTATTAGGGCAAACCGTAAAATAAAGTCTCTCCCCGTACCGTGGCAGCCTCAACATCAACCGAAATGACGAATGCCGGATATTTGTAATGCTTTTTATTAAAGGGGTCCTGAAATACCTCCCGCCGATGCATGGATGTACATGCACCCAAATAAAGCAATGTATTTGCAAGCTCCTCGCGCAAGAATTTTTTTAAAGCGATGAGTATTAGCTGAGGAATCGTAAATCAAAAACCACGCATTATCGTCGCTCCAAGTTTCCTCCTCCTTTCGACTTACTCTCCGCTGTTGACGGCGCGCGAGTTTTGCCTCCCATGATGCTGCGCTCCGCAGCGGTGACGTACTTCCGCTATTGCGCTGCTCAGACTGTCGTCTGCTACGGGCAAGCTTTGTTGACACCATGAATCCCGCACGCACTCCGTTTAAGGCTGGAAAAGCGAACGAAAAATCTGGCCGCATGTATGCGGCGGCCTGGCCTTGCCCTTTCGCGGTGTACGTTGCTGGCGGCACATGACTTTTTATCGGCGGCGAACTCGCAGCCGCACGGGGTGGGTCGTGCGCTCGTTCCCTTGATGCACCGTGCACTGTTTATCCAAAAAGCGCCGTATCAGATGTGGCCCCGCTGGTGCCGGGTCTTATTTTGCGGCGGTGGTAATTCCTGCCGGCGGCATGTGAAAAAGACATTTTAAACCAATACAGAACCCGTGCACAAAACGCTTCAATCATGTGACCAGTTCAGCTTGGGGCGACGCGTGGTGGAGAGCGGCAACGTTGGCAAAACATTCTCCGCCGCGGCTCTGAGCTTTCTAGCGCTGGAGCGAGCGCCATTTCTTTGACAATCTCAAACATCGGTTGCCTTGGCAACAAGGCACAAACCGCTCCAGAAGTCAGTTATGGTTCCGTGATCTCGGTTCAGCTTGGGGCCCCACCTCACGACATGTGGGCACTGCAGGCGTACCACCCACTCCTATTGGGAAGTGCGAGATGCGTTTGGCATTACAGGAGGCGATGGTGTGTGTGTTGTGGACGCCTTTGTTTCGCGATGAAATGCGACGTTGTGCTTCTGCGAGTGGATAGTGCTTCCCATGGTCTGGATAATCTTTCTCGAGCGACGTGCGACTCAACCTCGCATGGGGTATGTGCAGTGTGCGTGGCTAAAAGCCATCGGCTTGTGTGCCAGAGTCAAGTGACTTGCTGTTCGTCCCCGCAAACCGCGCGCGAGGTGAGTACCGAATTTACGACGGGCAGGAGGCAACCCATCCTCTGTCATTCGTGGTTCAGACCTTCAACGCATGTTGAGACGTTGTGTTCATTAGAAACGCATCTCTGGATTGTTTTGAAGTTGAATAAAATGTATGCGTCAAACCCGGGCATTCGGCTCAGGGCGTTCTCTGCGATTGCACGAAAGTGCCACGGGCCTTAAACGCTTTCTTTATGGAACGTACTCAGGTAAGAGAATATCCATGTCGTGTTATGGCCGTGTTGCATTCAATACAAACGGTTAAGCGTTTGTTTTACACTTGTTTCGTTTGTCGTAAAATGCCCAAGCACTCCGGCACTCCGCTGGCAGATCAGCCGGCGAGCCGACGCTGAGCAGACGACTCATCTATTTGCCGGAAGTGCGTGAAAAAGCCGCCCAATAGCGGGATGTCTAGCTCATGACGAACATCTGGGAATCGATGATGTAGACATGTGAAGATGGCGGCGTCCAAAAGCACGAAGGAAAGGGTGAGAAAAAAACGACAATGTTTGCAACAAAAGTGCGACCTTTCCGCTGCGCGTAAAAGAGTAATACTTGGCACAGAGGACGTTGACGACCCAATCTAACGGTTGCGCTAGTTCATTTAGTGTGCTCAAAATGCCTTTCAGGGCCCCTTTAAGGACAACCTTGATGCGGAAGAGAATTTCTTGGGCTAATCACCCACCACCTTAGTTCCTTCTATATATGCAAGCCATATACGGTAAACAGCGGCTCTTTTTTTATACTTTTATGATATTTGGCGTCCCTTTATTGTACCAGATGTCAGCTGATAAGGATCAACTTGAGATAGAGCACTATTTTTGAATCCAACTTGCATACTATACACATGGAGATACTGCAACTACTACTGTTTATACCGTCTCTAGGTAAAAACATGACTCCAGCATTTTTCGTACAAAGTAGAACTTCAGCACAGTTTCATACAAAATTTTGGAGCGTAATAAATGCGAGCCGAAGGCGTACAAACTATTTGTCGAAAGACAATTCGTAATAGGCGTTTTGTAATAGGGCAATTCGCTGAAGGACAATTGGTAATGTAGGGCAGTTCGTCCTAACTCTATTCGTCGAAAAAAACGTTTTATTACCTTTATGCACAACTGTATATTCGAAAGAGGGCATCGAACGAGTATATGTAAAATATGAAGCTCCATATTCCGCCTAAAAAAACACAATCCACCACTGCATAGAAGGCACCGTGTTCACCGGGGCAATCATATCACTTAAGGCCGAAAATTTGTGGCTCAGTGAGCATTCAGCTTCCAGAAGGAACTTTAATAAGTAAGAAGATAAAGTTCCCCGGAAAAATGCTATGAGTTAACTGGTCTAAGCATTTTTTTCTCGGCCTAATGAAAGTAATCAGGACCCGAACAGGCGGGAATATGCTGGTCCGCCAAGGATTTTAGGGGCGAAGCTCCTCTTGCTCGGGCCCGGTCCCGTCCCTTGTTGCCGCCGTGTAAATACCGCTGATGATGATTGTGGCAGGATGCCCCTAGGGATTGGCCAACCAAAGATTGCACGAAGAGGTCAAAACGTCCAACGCGTTCGTTGTTACCCAACAAGGCGGAGAGGAAGAAGAAGAGGTTGTCGTTCGTCGTCTGCGAGCTCAAGACACGTACCGGGGGTACGTGACACAAGACGCTCTGCAGAAGGCGACGGCCAAGGTGGCTAAAATGTCACACACCGGATTTGCCAACTTACACATGGAGATTCTCATCGTCCCAAACAAGCCCTACATGATCACCACAAACATCGAAGTCGTCGACGGGCTTGTCAACAGAGCGGTGGAAAGTCTCAAGCTTTGCGAGCGAGGAGTGGTGGTCTTGACGCAGTGGCGCCCGTTTTCGATCCCACGACTCTCTGGCCGCGACGGGAGGTATGTGGCGCTGTTCCCAGTGCGCTACAAACCGAGGCGCGAGTATGGCTACGAACGCGCCTGATGTCCTTCACTCATTCAGATGGAGCGCGCCGTCAAGAAGACCTTTAACAACGTGTCGAGTGTTTATATGCTTTGTGGACGAATGTTTCACGGTTTTACCGATAAGCATTTTAGCTTCGCCTCTCTCATCATCATTCACTTCATGGAGATGGTAGGATTTTTTTCGTTTTGTGAACCAAAGGAAATGTTGAAGAAGAGAGATTTTCAAAGCGAAGATCGAGACGGCCGTCCTAAATCAGCGTGTTCTTAAACTCACAGAAAACCATAGTCATGCTCCAAACCCAACCATGGCTAGTTTTCTTAACCTCCGTCCAAAAATGATATCGATCGTTGGTTGGAATGCATGAGTAATCGTTCGTGTGCTTGTCACGAGAGCACGAGAGGTAAATGGGTGTAGGTGAAGCACCGTGGCATTTTATTCGTAGATAAACGCTTGTAGCCAACACTTTGTAGACTCCTTCAACGCTTGTGTATTCTTTGAGATTCTGCGGAGCTCAAGTTTGCTACATTAAACTTCGTGTTTTGAAGAAGCCTGCGTCGTCCATGGTGACGCCAGAATGTAATCGGAAAGAGTGAGATATCTTCTCTTGATTTTGGATAGCAGACCTGCCGCGGTGATTCACTGGCTAAGGCGTTGTGCTGCTGAGCCCGAGGACGCGGTTTCGATTCCCGGCCGCTGCGGCAAATTTTTTGATGGAGGCGAAAAAAAAAAAACGCCCTTGTGCTCGAGATTTCGGCACACGTTAAAGATCTAGAGGTGGTAAAAATTAATCCGCAGCCCTCCACTGCGGCGCGCCTCATCCCCGGCGTTGCGTCTGCGCGTTAAAACGTACAATATTCCATTTTGGATAACATGAATAACAGTTCCTCAGGAGGCCCTTGTGCCGAGCATGTTGGATGTCGCTTGCGTCACTTTACACTTTATTAAACCGCACGCGCCGTTAATTTATAAAGAGCAAAATATTTGCCTTTTATTATGCATTCCTCAATGAAGTTCAGTAAAGCTTGATGTCGGGCTAGTTGGTGTAGCATTCTTTTGAGGGTAAGTTGGGCTTGTTAAGAACACTAAGACGGACACGGAAAAAACCGTAGACTTTCACGAAAAGACGGCGCTTTTTTTTCGCATCTTCCTCAGATGCGTTTCTTTAACGCCCTCCTCTCGCTGGAAGTTCTTGGTGATGGCTGCTTCTGCCTTCTCTTGATACTGCGCTTCATCAAGAACTGCAAATTCTCCGGTTTTGTCGGACTGCAGGAGCAGGAGCGCCGTCTTTTCGTGAAAGTCTACGTTTTTTTTCCGTGTCCGTCTCAGTGTTCTTAACAAGCGCAACTTACACTCAAAAGAATCCTCAATGAATTTGTGTTGTTAGCCTGTACTCTGCCTATGTTGTGTTCTTGCCTCAGTCTGTTTTTTTTTTCACGAAGTCGTACAATGAACAAGCACCGACTAGCCCAGTTCACAGTTCTTTAGCATGTTCGTCGAAGCGACGAGGCGTCCTTTCGAGAAATTCCCTTTTACGAATTGCCCTCTGTGACTATTTGCCCTACTACGAGTTGCCGTATTATAAATTGCCTTGCCTTGAATAGTCTTTCTGCCTGAGCGCAGATGGCTTCCTGTTTTGAAGTCATCGTTCCCGTTTCCTAGCCAAGCGAGCACACTCAAATGTAAACGAGATTCTGCCCTCAGTCGGCGGAAGTGCTAGCATTGAACGTCCTAGTGGCGGTCAAGACTGGGAAGGTCTGATCAGGTCATACACCCATTTTTTCATCACGTTTAGGATACTTTAGGTAGAGCAAATTTCTTTTATTTCTTTTCGTGAAAAACACGGGGTCAGAAACTAGCTAAATTAAAGCGCCATAGGCGGTCCTTAATGTTTGCAATAAAAATTGCTAAAAATGGTTACATTACTGACAGAGAAAAAATAGAGGAGCGCCGATTGAGGGAATCGCAACTTCACTTACATTCAGGGCCCAGTATGAAGTCAAATATGAGCGGTCAGGACGTTTCGGCATACAGTCAAACCCGCTCATAACGAACCAGAAAGTGCCGCGAACAGTGGTCGTTATATCATCAGTTCGCTGTGAATGGACTCACCCTTCAAAACGCGCCCAAAGTAGCGAACGTATCGAACGACCTTTTCTTTAACAAGGTAAGGCGTTTCGCTGCATGAAGGGACGCCCGCTGTTGCTTGCGAACGAAATAAATCTTGTTTGCGCGCCACCTGCCGCTACCGGCGCATTGCCCGCGAAGGAATTCTTCCGGACGTCTTGATTATTACACTCGCCGTAATCACTTTGATAGTTTTCATCCATGCCAGGCTGAGCGTACCCGGAGCTGGACTGGACTGGACTGGAATGTACTGTATTCACATTGGTCCTGCAGTGGACGGGGGTTTGTTATGACCCCCGTCCCGACGTGGCCGGTCGTCGCATCTCGCTACCCTAATAGGCGCAGGCCCCTTTACGGAGTCTGTGCTTTTCGAGTGCAGTGAAGACCTGCTCGTTGGCCCACTCTTGCTTCGTCTTGTCTCTTGATTCGATGGCTTCCTGTAGTTGTGCCGGGTAATCTTCGAAGCTGGCGCCTTCTGGGTCGGTGGTGCAGTCCCACATGATGTGCCACCGGTTGGCCGGCCCCTTTTTGCATACCTCGCATAGGCTGCTTGTGTACTCCTCTGGGTACATGCGGTGTAGTGCCGCCGGCGACGTGACGACGCCGTCTGTAACTGTCTGAGAATCGTCGCCTCTTCGCGGCTCAGGGCCCGATGGGGCGGGGGGTATTCTCTTCTGGACAGTCGCGCGTTTTTTAATGCTTCACCGTAACCTCGGGCCCTATCTTTGGTCTCTGTCCACCATTCCCACTCGGGGCGGCTTTCCATTCTGGGGGCGCGGTGTGTTAGCGCGTGCGCCTCCCAATGGGCCGTCTCGTTGTGGTTCGGTGCGTGCGACGAGCATTCGCCCACGTGCGCCGGAATCCACCTACCTGACTTCCACTCTCCGGCCTTCTCGGGTACCCGACTTCTTGATGATCTTGATTGCTTTGCTGCTTACGCGTCCGTTCGCCAGGTTTCGGACGGCTTCTTGGGAGTCACTCAATATTGTGTCGCAGTCGGCTTCGGTCATTGCCAGGGCTATGGCGATTTCCTCGGCCCCCGTGGCGTTCTCGCACCTTGCGCTCGCTGCCGTGGCTATTATTCCTGTTCTTGCATTGATCGTGACCGCCACGTATCTGCCTTTGGCGTAGTCCGCCGCGTCGACGTATCTCGTTCTCGGGTCGTCGCCGTGTTGTCCGACGATGTACTTGGCCCTCGCCCTTCTCCTTTCTCGGTTGTATTCTGGGAGTACATTCGTCGGTATGGGGCTCACGCGTATGTTTGCGCGCGTTTCTGGGTCGAGTTCTTGCAGTTGTCTTCCCATGGCTCGGTGTCCTTGGCCCAGTGTCTCAAGAATGGTTCTGCCTGTCTTTGTTGACGATAGCCGCTCTCGCTGCGCCTCCAGTTGCGCCTCGATGAGCTCATCGACCGTGTTGTGGGTGCCTAGTTGTAGGAGTCTTCTTGTACTCGTTGACTCGCTCAAACCCAGCGCTCGCTTGTGCATCCTCCGTATCATGACGTCGATTTTGGCCTTTTCAGTCTGTGTCCACTGGTGGCACGCGACCGTGTAGGCGACGTGGCTTATTGCGAAGGTCTGCACCAGTCTCGACAACGCCTCCTCACGCATGCCCGTATTCTTGGTGGACACTCGTTGTAGCAGTCGCATCGTGCTTGCCGTCTTGGCTGCCAACTTTCTCATGAGGCTTTCCTTGTTGCCTTTGCCGTTGATGTACAAGCCCAGCACCCAGATCTCCTGCACTTCGGGGATTCGTTGGCCCGTCTTTGTGATTATTTCTAGGCGGTCACATTCTCTCGGGGCGGTGGTTGTTTGCCGGGCTTGCGGGGGGAGTACGTCAGGAGCTCTGACTTGGCCAGTGAGCACTCTAAGCCCGTCCCTTCCAAGCTGTGCTCGATGGCCGTGATCGCCTTCTGATTTCTTCTTTCGATGCCCGCGTCCGTACCACCGGCAGTCCATAGGGTAATATCGTCTGCATAGACGGTGTGTCGGACGCCCTTGATTTACGCCACTGCTTTGGCTACGCGGATCATTACGATGTTGAAAAGTAGCGGCGAGATTACCGACCCCTGGAAGGTTCCCACGCCGCTCGCGTCTTGTTCTGGTATTTCGATTTCTCCCGCGCGGAGCTCGATCTTGCGGCCCGTCAGGAAGTCTTCTATGTACTTGTAGCTGCGCTCTCCCATATTGAGCCTCGAAACTTGCGCCAGTATGGCCGAGTGTTTTACTCGGTCAAAGGCGCTTTGTATGTCCAGTCCCAGTATCACTTTACTGTCTCTGGTTTTGTTTTCGATGATTTGCTGTTTCAGCTGCAGCATGGCATCTTGGGTGCTTAAGCCTCTTCGGAATCCAATCATCGAGTCCGGGTACAGCCCCTCTTCTTCTAAATAATCCTGCCACCTGTTCGCCAGCACGTGCTCGAAGACTTTCCCCACGCACGATGTCAGCGAGATGGGTCGCAGGTTTTCGATGCTCGGTGGTTTGCCCGGTTTCGGGATGAGCACCGTTCTAGCCGTTTTCCACTGCATCGGTAGTTTGCCGCTCTGCCAGCACTTGTTGTAGTATTTCGTCAGTGCTTCTATCGATGAGTCGTCGAGATTCGTCAGGGCCTTGTTAAAGATCCCGTCTGGACTCGCCACCGATCTGCTGTTCAGCTCTCGTGTGGCTTGCGTTACTTCCGGCGTCGTGATCTCTCTGTCCAGTTTTTCATTCGGGGCTCCTGCGTATCCCGGGTGTTTCTCGGTCTCCGTTTGCGGCATGTACTTGGTTTTGAGCTTCTTGATCAGCTCTTCCTTGCCTAGGGACTTTTCAGCTTCGTGCATGACTTGGGCCATGCGGTTCTGCTGATACGACTTAGTTTTTGTTTTGTCTAGTAGGTGTCTGATCAGGGACCAGGCTTTGCTCTGGTGCAGGCTGCCGTCGATGCTGTTGCATACCTCGTCCCATTGCTGCCTGCATAGCAGCGCGCTTTGCTTCTCGATGGACCGGTTCAGCTCGGTTACCTTCTTGCGCAGTTTGCGGTTCCACCGCTGCTTTTTCCAGCGCTCCTTGATTGATTTCCTTGCGTCGATTAGGTGCGCCAAGCGACTGTCCACGCACGGGACGCTCTCGTTCGTCACTATCTTTGTGGTCGCCCCTTGTATCCCTTCCTTAGCTCGGTCGTCCAAGCTTCAATGGCTTCGATGTCCGTTTGTCCCGGGCCGTTTCTTCTCTGCAGACGGAAGGCGTCCCAGTCGGTCCATTTGTGTTCGATTGTGCGTCCCCCTTCGTTCTTCAGCTCGATCTCCAGTATGTAGTGGCCGCTCCCCAGGTCTTCCCCGGTGTTGCGCCACGTGACTTCCCCTACGTTTTTGACGAAAGTCAGGTCCGGTGTGGAGTCCCGCTGGGTCGACGTCGGGGCCGTTCTCGTAGGCTGTTTGTGGTCCGTGATTAGGGTGTACCCTTGGTCCGTTGCCTCGTGCATTAGGACTCTGCCCTTGGCCGTGTCTCTGTTGTAGCCCCACGCCTGGTGCGGTGCGTTGAAGTCGCCTCCCACCACCATCGGTGCGGCTCCTCTGGCCAAGTTGTTCGTCGCTCTGAGAATGATCTTGAACTTTTGGCAGTAGTCCTTTGGGTTGCTGTAGACGTTCGTTATGTAGAGTCCCCGCTTACAACCTTTTCCCGGGGCGATTTCGATGCAGACGAGTTCGCACTTGGTTTTTTTACTCAGTTTTTTTTCTATTGCGGTCAGGCCCTTTCGTACGAAGATGCAGACGCCTCGTCGACCGGTCGTGTCGGCGTGGGCTCTGTACCCCGTTAGTTTCGTGTCCGGCACCACTGTCTCCTGCAGCGTGATGGGCTTTTTTGGCGAGCTCCGAATGTGTTGCTGCAGCGCCGCCTTCTTGTTTCCGAAGCTTTGACAATTCCATTGCCAGATGGTAAAGGGCTCGGTTTCCGGCTTTCCTGTGCGTTGTCTTGGCATTGTTATTATCGCATCGTGGGTTGCTGCACCTGTTCTTGGATGTAGGGATGATTGGCGAACTGCACCGCGAATATCGAGTTGCGTATCATTATCTTCTGCGTCTGTTCGACAATCTCGAAGCGCTCGCACAGGTTCCTGTGGGACGCCGTCAGGGTGGAGAGCATCTCTTCCAGCCTTGCGAAGCGCTGTTCCGTTGCCGTCGCCAGGTTTTTGACTGTGGTCGTTAGGTTGCCCACCGTGGCCGTTAAGTCGCCCACCGTGGTCGTCAGCTTTTGTATTTGGGCGTCGTAATTCTTCTTGGTCGACGGTCTCGCTCCTTTCTTTGGCGCCTCTTCGTCTTCATCCTCATCTTTCGAAATTTCCATCGCCGTGCCGTTCTTTGGCTGCTCCTCTTGCTGATGTTGCTTTTGCTGCTGTTGTCACGGTTGTACCTGCTTCTGCTGGGCCGGTTGCTTTTGCTGCTGTAGCTGTTGCGTTTGTGGCGCGCTCGTCTGGTCCGCTTTGTTTCCTTGAAGCTCTTCTACTTGGCCGTATCTCTGTTGTTGCTGCTGTTGTTTTAGTAGCGCTTTCATGCTCCGGAGTTTCTTCTCCATATCTTCGAGCTTCCTTGCCATAGTCTCGTTGGCCGCTCTCAGCTGTTCGCAGCATTGGTTGCCTCTCTTGTGCCCGTTCCCGCTGGCGGCGTCGGCCCAGCTCACGCCTTCCCACGGCTGTTGCTGCTGCTCGCTGCCGCGCAGGTGCCTCGTTTGTGAAGTCCCTCTTTGTGACGCACTCCGGGACGCGGGACGCCGGCGCGATGCACTTCGCGAGGCGCTGCGCGACGTGTGGCACGATCCGTTCACCCCACGTGACGTCACGTCGCCCAGCCGAGGGAAGGAGTCCGGCGATGGCACGCGCTGTCTCTCGGTGTTTCGGCGCTCCCATCTTCGTCTTCTCACCACGAAAGGAATTTTAAATTTTACCTTGCAGACCTTATCTCCGGTGGGGTGACCTTCGCCGCACAGTTTACATTTGGGAACACACTTGTGTCCATCGATGGGGTTGCTCACTCCGCATGAGAGGCACACTTTCGCGTTGGGCGTTGGGCACACGTCGCCCCGATGGCCGACCCTGCCACAGCACCTACACACCTCATCTATTTTCTGTACAAGCTGAACTGGTATAACGTCGATCGGTATCTCACGTATCTTGGAACCTTTTCGCTCTCGAAGGCGACGATGACCGTCATAGACGTTCCAATGCGCTTGGCTCCCACTGCCGTCGGATTGTGCTTGGTTAGAATCTGCTCTAATATTTCGGCCTCGCTGTCTTCCGTTGGTATCCCTTTGATTACTCCCTTCACCGTGCCGTGGGCGGCAGTTCCGTATGCGTTGATTTCATACTTGTTTCCCTGCACTTCGATCTCGCGGTTTCGGACGTATTTTTCTGCGCGTTCTCTGCTCGGAGCGCTGAGCACCATGAGGTTTTGCTGGTAGTTGGGGCACGCCATGTCTTCGGCTCGCTCCTGCCTCTCTATGCCCGCGGCCGCCATGATGGCTGCCGCGACGCATGCGGCTCCTCTTCTCGCGATGTCTAGTTCGCCGCGGGGCCTCAGTACAATCTTAAAGTCTTCCGCTGGCATATTCGGCATGCGGGCGGCCCGAATGGCCTCCTTTCTTGCACTCGTGCCTCTCGAAGCCTTGTTATTGCGTTCGATTTTATAGGCGTTGTCTATCGGCTCACCTGGGGCACCTTGCTCCTCCGGGTCCTGCTGCTGCCTCTTCTTCCTGTCGTGGCCGCCGATGTATAGCCAGCCGACCGAGCTCTTGAAGTCATCTGGTGAAATATCCTCTCCTTCTACTTGCACGCAAATTCGGTTCGATGGCCCGTCTTCGGATGCCGTCGCCGCCATGTCTTCCTCCATCATGCTCGGCGAGAACGCCGACTGTTGTCTTAGCGAAGCGCTAGTGCGTTAGGCTTAGCTTCGCCATGCCGGCGTCGAAAATGTCACTTTCGATAACTCGGCGAAGAACGCACCTTTTTGTTGAAATCCGGTGTCGGTCGATAGTTTTCGACTTCGCGAAAGCACTAGTAGCAATATCTTCGTGGTTGAGACTATTGGCACTACTTAATTTGGCATAAATTACGGAGCCGATGTAAGCACGTTCGCACTCCTTGGCGACCGCAGCGCCACCCTCCCCGGAGCTGCGTCGCTTTGGCCGGAGTAGAGTGATGTTCGCAAGTTTGAATGTAACCACTGTTCGTCATTACCAACTGCGCAAACGAAGTGTCGGTGAACCGTGATCTCTAGATGTTAGCGAGGCTATGTTCGGACTACCGACGGAAAAGCCATATCGTGACCTATGGACGTAAAAAAAAATTCACGCATCTCCACGAAGTGAACCATGACGAGTGGGTTAAGCACTGGGGATCTTTCTTACCGGAAATCACGCGTTACATTGTCCACTCGCGCATGTAAATGACGGACAACGCGTACGTACAGTATATACTGCAAGGTAGCTTGTTGTCGGCGTTGCAGTTGAGCCGCTGCGTCCCGAGCACTCAACTCCGGCTCCGCTTGGTGTTCTTGCCGTTTTGCCACCGCTTCCCGCTTTCGTTTCCGGGGTATATTGTCTGCGTAGACGTTGAGCCACCCCATGCAGCACCTTACGTTCGTTTTCATCCATGGCAGAAAAAGAATGTGTGGCCTGGAACGCGCTTATGTACGCATTTGCACTGCAGCGCTCTCGCTCTCTCTCCAACCTTTTGTGAACCTTTTATTTTGTTCTTGTTCACGTTTTGTGAACCCTTTGTTCACAGATGTTTCAATTTACACGGTGCTGTGTCTCTCTCTCTCTCTCTGTCTGTCTTTCTCTCTCTGACCTTTTGTGAACCTTTTATTTTGTTCTTGTTAACATTTTGTGAACCTTTTGTTAACAGATGTTTCGATTTACACGTTGCTGGACCGTGAGCACGGACGTCGGACGGACGCCGGAATGACAAGCCTTAGCCCTAACGTGCTTCGCCCCTCGAAAGATGGCTCCGGTTCACGCTGTGAAGGTGGTTCGAAAGCAAGGCGCTTTAAACGACACCCACAAAAATTGCCGATGCGGCGTCACTCGAATTCACACATGTGGCTTTACAAAGAGCGAAACCAGAGATTCTGCCAGCCGTTACCTGGAATTCACTGTGGCGCCATCCCGAACGAATGAGCGTCGGCCACGGACGGGACAGAGCAGCGGACGACGCCGCTGCTGTAAGCCCAGCCGTGAGTCGGAAGTGAGAAAAAACAGAGAGGAGCGTCTTTCGAATAGTGAGACAGCGGAAACTAGACATCCTGATATGCTACCTTGGAGCTAAACCACCGGGCGACAAAAGCTCAGGCACCACAACAATTCGGCATGTGAACTTATTGATTCCCATTTATAGCGATTTAAACTAGTTAGTGTAGTAAGTTAGAGAATTGCGAGAAAGCTGAGGGAACCTGAATAATCGCGATGTATCAGAACCAGTTGCGCCTTTCGCCTGTTTATTACTTCTTAAAACACAACCAAATTGGTATTCACCAATTTAGAAAATGGAGTCCCATTCTTGGCAAGCACTGCGCAAAAGGTAGGGTTTCTGTAGTGGCCAGATGTCTGTATGTGGTCTCTACATTTTGTTTTCCGCCCTGAAAACCAACCCTTAGCCTATCTTTGCTGTAAGACAGCTTAATTCCTTCGGATCCGGGTTACCTAGAAAGTGCTCTCGAACAAGCTAATCAAGCCGTGCGAGGGAAGCGCGCAATGGACGCGAAGCACGCCAGAACAGGCCAAAAACAACCGTGCCTAAGCAGATGACAAAGCCATCCCTCGAAAGCGCACGCCGGTGCGAGCAGACAGCTGCGCTCGGGAAACGCTGGGTAATAGCGCCCTATCGCTGCGCCATCTACACTGTGCTCTGGAAGTGAAAACCAGTCTCGGCCTCCTCATCCGCGTTCGGAGTTTCTTGTCCCGCACTTCCGGAAGGAATCGTTGGCTGGCAAAGGTAGAAAGCTTTGCGTTAAAATTGCATGCCACGCAGTTCGGTCAGCTTATGCGTGAAATGACGTCTTTGTTTAAAGTTATTACGACAGTTGCGGCAACAGTCTGAACCCGGCTTAAGTAAACACCGGCGTTTTCCGCATTCGCGTTGACTAGGCCGGTGCGAAGATCGACACCGGCGATAGCAATGCTTGAGGGACAGTTGATACGGAGTGCGGATCTTAAATCACACTGATCTCAGAGGCCATACTTAAAGGCTATGCTTTCGTTGGTTGACCGCCAGGCTTCACTGGCTGACGACCAGCTGACCGCCAGGATTTATGCTCCCTAATTTTTTTTTCCTCACTGCCATTGTGCATTTTAAGAAATTCCTGGAAAGTGTGTGACCTCGGTCGCGGCATCTGAAATCTGCGGGTGGTGGTCGCCGATCTGGGATGAAGCTTCATTGTGATTAAACTGAAGCGGTGAACGCAGCAGCGCACCGCCACTCTCATGCTTTAGGACTGTTTTGATTTTTTTTTTCACATTTTATGCGCCATATTTTTCCCCTTACCGTGTCGGAAGGGTTCGTTCTAAAACAGGACGCTTGTAAACACGTTCGGTATGTCTGTGCGCAGTTCCAATGGGTATCATAGGAAATTCATAAGTGGACCAAAAATAGGGTCGTCATAACCGATAGATCGTTATATCTGGGAGCGTTGTAACCAGTTATGACTGTTTTTCAATCGGTACAGGGTGGTACAAGCTGCGCGACCGTTTTGTCTTGTGTCACAAAGCAGAAACAGAGACTCTTACTGGCCAAAAGAAGCACGAAGGGGTGAAGGTAGCATCTAAGAAAAGAGCACTTGTCAAGGGCTCTTTTGCGTTATGCCCATAATCGACTGGCCAAACAGGAACCGAAGTGGTATTACCGAGCTGAACCGCTGTCTGGAGTTTGGCAGCTGCCGATGCGGCTACCGTAAACACCGGTGTGAGGCGAAGGCCTTAGCGTCGTCATTGTAGCTCGTACATCGCTGACCGACTGCACTGCGTTCGTATGTCTGTCAGTTGAGTTTGTTTCCCGGAAAACAGGAATGCCACGCTAGTCACCTGGTTCGCCTACCGCGAGTCGTGTTTTGCTTCTCCTCTAGTGGCACGCGAACGTACCAGTGCCCGGAGCCTTGCCCCTGCTCTTCCATTTTGCCCTCTTGGGGTAAAATGGGTGGCCGAGGCCTACATAATCGCGTTCGTGAACCGTTGATAGACCACAATAGAGACTGCAAAGAATGCCAGAAATTTCACTGTAGTCGAAAAAATCCCGCAAAGGATTTGAGGCAAATCAGTGTCCGGTTCTTTTTTTATAGGGGGGGTGGTGAGGGGGACTAAGAGCCGGTACTTTCTGGTTAAGGGGCCATGGTCTTTACTGCAACAATATGTAAACCCTCCAAATTTATTTTTCACGTGGGCACGTAACACAAAGCCTGACGTGATCCTTACGTGTGAGCTTACACGTAGCGTACGTGAGCAAGTGAGCCTAGCGCTACAATGGCATGCATTTTTCTCTACCCAGGCAATTCCGTCGACACTTGTGGTCACATGTTCTTTGTAAACGTGATTTGCGGGAAAGCCAAGAAATTAATAAAATCTCGAAACCGAAAATTATAACAGGCCATAAACTAAGTTACTTTACATGTTAAAAAAACAGGGCACAAAAAATGGGAATGTAACGCGAGACAACAAGAGCGTTAGCTCTCTTCTTTTTGCCGTCTTTCAAGAGCTGGTTTTTAACAGCGCAGCTGTTTAAGCTTCGGCTCTGTCGTCTTTGATCGTTAATGCAAAACTCCGCTCAGCGAAGTGAAGAAGATGAAACTTCTAGGACAAGAAGTGGGGTGGAAAGCGGCGACGATGCAAGACGTCCACGAGCAGGAAGTGAGTGCGTGCCAGAAGAAAAAGTTAACAGTGGCTTAGCTCGGCTATGCCAGGATATACGTAGCGTGCGCTAATGTTCAGCTGGTGACTCTTAGGTTTCCTGGTTGTCTAGGATTAGCTGACTATCATTCTTACTGCTGCTAAAACGATTTCTAATCCAATCCGATCCTGTGTAGTCCAGTGCAGTCACTGCTCCTCCCGCATGAGCAGCACTGCTCTCCAGGAGCCACGCGAAACGGCTATCAAGCGGCTCCGGTGCAGTGACAGACTTGGCTACTGCGCAACGGAACCGACAGCTAAGCACGCGCCGGCGCCAGTGCGTCTGCCGCAGCTATGACGTCTCTCCTCTGGAATGCGAAGGCTGGCAAATGTGGAGACCCAATTATCTACACACCCGTACTACAATTGGATTGGATTTACAATTCAAATCCAATCTAATTCAATCCGATTGAAGCCAAACCAAGCCAAGCCAAACCAATCCAATCCAATCTCATGCTGTTCGCGCTTGCGCAGTACGGTCCTTCACAGCCCACGCTGAACTTCTCTAACTCGGCCAGTGTAGCCGAGTTAGCTTACGCCACAAAAACAAACGCTTCCGTTGTCGGAATTGAACCTCCGTACTTCGCGTTATAACTCCGGCGTCTACTCGATTGATCTATCGTCAATTTCACGCAGCATTTCCTTGGCAATCTTTACAGCGAAGACACACGAAGGACGAGCAGGAACGTTAGACGTCAAGCGCTGACTTTTAACAACATTTATTGCAAGGAAGAAAGCATCTTATATGGGAAACTTCCAATGAAATAACACCTGGCGAACCAGAGTCAGCTGTGAGAAATAGCGGATAAAATCATGGGGGCATGCAGGACCCTGTAGAACTTTTTCTGATAGGACTATCAGTACTCTTGAAATTTGGCGATATCGGCGATCTAGGGGGGCAAGCATGCCTGCATTATCGCCCGGACTACCTTATTGGTGTGTCTTGGTAGGATTCTAGTGCACGCCAATTTATGGGTGATACGGCAGTCACGGCAATGTATACCAAGATGTTCACTCCCTGCGTTATGAACGTTGCGGTTGTGTTTGCGAATCCTATCGTTACAGCACCTGGCTGTTGGGCATACATGCTCAATATCACAATGAGTCAAGGGAATCAGGTAGACAACGCATTCGAGAAGACGACGCCAAATTCTTGGCTTCGTAGCACAGGTGACGGCTCTGGACTTTGGCTGAGTTGAAGCGGACTTCGGCGTCATACTTTGGGAGTTTGTATTTCGCACTCTAGGAGGGTGGATTGTGGATTTATTTTAGTTTGCATGGAGAAAGCTTCCCTTTTTAGCGTCTTGGTCTTAGTAAGGGGCAGATCTAGGTCAGGACCAGTTGATGCTAGGGATGAACACCAGCCCCGCTGTTTCCTCACTTATCGCGTCTCGATTTCGAAGGTGTTAGAATATGTTTTTTTTTTTAAATTGAAATGCGGAACAACTCGCCCAACTTGTAAGCTTGGTGTAAGCTCCCTTTCATTTATTTATCTTTTCAAAGAGGGAGGCACAGCACAAGCTAAAATCAGCAAACTTACCAGGGTTGTGTGAAGTCCAGTTATTCTCGGCCAAGGGCGTTCACTGCCTCTATAAGACTATATAAACTGCGGTTCATGTTCACGTGAGTTATGTTTTTAGCCTTCTTTCAATTCGAAAATTTAACCCCGCAAACAAAGAATTTCATTTATTTTACAAATTCTCCATTTTTGAAGGTGCGTAAGTCGTGGAATGGTGCTGTCCATACAAACATGTTAAAAAAAAACATGTTGGAAGATGGTTAAAACGCAAAGCTTTCGGCGTGCGATCTTAGAAAATCAAAGTCGGAAATCCATGCTCACAAAGTAGCCAATCCAAACTGCCTAGTCCAAATCCAAAGTCTACTTCAAATCAACCAAAGTCGAAAGTAAATGCCTCAGACTTTGTCTTCGAAGTAAATGCCTTAGACTTCAGTAACTTGATCGCCTAATTGAGAAAACGTTTCTTGAGGCGCTTGATTTTTAAGGATTGGTTTTCCTGTACGGAAATGAGTTCTATAAGCCTGGCTTTCTGCAGTAGGTTTTGGCGCAACATCAACGTTGGGGGAAAAAGTGTTCCAAATCAATCTCTACAGAGTGACAGATGGGTTCCCACGTTGAGTCCATGCAGACTAATGCTAAACCTTTGTGTGTGGCTGGGTAATGTGTGAGGAGCGGTAATATTACGGTGTAATAATATCTGTCCGTTTAAAAAAACTGCTGTTGATTCCTTTTTCATCAACACCAGCCTATCTACGTCCACTGGATGGCAAAGGCCTCAACTATTAATCTCCAATTACCCTGGTCCTGCGCTAACTGCGGTCAATTTATCCCCGCAGACTTCTTGATCTCATTTGCCCATCTAACTTTCTTCCGCCCCTGCCATGCTTACCTTCTCTAGGGATCCACTCTGTTACCCTTAATGACTAAAGGTTATCTTGCCTTCGCATTACAAGCCCTGCCCACGTCCATTTCTTCTTCTTAATTTCGACTAACATGTCCTTAACACGCGTTTGTCCCCTGACCCACTCCGCTCTCTCCTTGTCCCTAATGTTACACCTATCATCTTCCGTTCCATTGCGCACTGAGTCGTCCTCAATTTAAGTTGAACCCTCTTAGTGAGCCTCCATGTTACTGCCCCGTAGGTCAGTACCGGTAAGATGCAGCTGTCATACAGTTCCTTCTTCAGGGAGAATTGAAGGCTGCAATTCATTACCCGAGAGTGCCTACGGAATGCACTCCACCCCATTCTTATCCGGGAATTATCTCTGCCTCATGATTGGGATCCTTGGCCTAAGTAGATATATTCGCTTACCACTTCCACGGCCTCGCCACCTATCTCAAACCGCTGTGCTGTCCACACGTTATTGATCATTACTTCAGTTTTCTGCATTTCAATTTTCAAGCTCACGGTTCTACTCTGTTTTCCCAGTGCGGTAAGCATGCTTTGCAATTCCTCCCCCGAGTTACTTAACAAAGCAACGCCGTCAGCGAATCTGAGGTTACTGGGGTATTCTCCATTAACCCTTACTCCCACATATTCCTAATCCAACGTTCTGAATACTTCTTGTAAACATGCTGTAAATAACATCGGAGAGATCGTGTCTCCTTGCCTGACGCCCTTCCTTATAAGTATTTTACTGCTCTCCTTATGGAGGATGATCGTAGCTGTGGACCCACTGTAAATTTCCTCTAGTATTTTTACATAATGCTCGTCGACAGCCTGGTTCCGTAATTCGTGAATGACGGCTAAGGTTTCGACCGAGTGAAATCTTTTCTCATAGTCTATGAAGGCTTTGTATAGCGGTTCAGTATACTTCGCGCACTTTGCTATCACCTGATTGATCGTGCGAATATGGTCCATTGTTGAATAGCCTTTACAAAACCATGCTTGCTCTTTAGGTTTACTGAAATCTAAGGTGGCAGAACTTCTGTTAGCAATTACCGGTTGTCATAGGAATCGGTAAAATACCAAAGTTAAATGTGCAGCGATATCTGCAGCCGAGCATGATTTGCACGTCGCCGGCTGCCTTGTGGGTGCGCTTGGTGAGCGATGTCCTGATGGCGGGTCGCTTCGGCAAAGGTTTAATGGCGTCATTTCCGTGGGGGACACGACGTCAGTGAAATCTTGGTGTATCCCGGCATAGAACAGTGTCGTGTAAAATATAAAACATGAAAAGAAACAACCCTAAGTATAACGTACTTTTTACTACTATATGTTGCTTCCACGAAAGAAGATGCTGTGTGCAGGGGTGCACACTTTACAGGCCGCTTGCTTCGTTGTAATGGCGTCACTTCAGGGACGGATGACGTATGTGAAATCTTCGCGTATCCGGGAATGAAACACTTTCGTTTTAAAAATTCTGAATTGGTCACGCAGAGACACGTAAGTGGTGTAATAGTACAAATGTAGATTGACAGCTCCCAATTCTGTGCTGAACAACTGGACAAAATCAAGAGTCATTCCGAGGGAATGTGGATGACCAGCGAAGCCGTGCTTAGCACGCGACACGGAGGTGCCGTTAAAGTTAGGGGAATGGTGTAAACAAAATCTAATTTCTCTTGACACTGTATGACGGGCATCCTCAAGAAAGACACATGCATTTATTCACACACTTGTACTTCGACTCTAATGATTGCGGAAACGGTGGATCAGGCTAAGTAATCTACTCAGGATGCGTGAGGAGTGCTGAGACGTATAAGGGTGATGCCCAGAACGGCGAACGACTTCGCAGGGGACCGAGTTCCCAGAGTACGTACACCGGGACATTTGTTTTCAAACGCCCCGCGTTATGGAACTTCTCACTCTTAGACACTTGACTTGTTCTTCGCGCACGTGACAAATACATGAAACACTATATGTTCAACTAAGCTTCGCTAAAGACATGTATATGTCATGAGGCGGCTCGCTCTCATTGTATGGGGATCCGGTTCCGAAAAGAGGGGGTGCGTGTTATAAATGCAACATTTTGCTCTTTTCCTGTAATGCCATAGTTCGGGATTCTCAGATTTGATTTGGTGTATCCTACATGAATTTTTACTCAAATCACTCCTTTTTGGGGATTGTTTTCTGCCTTGTCACTTCACTACACATATTCGGGGTGATTAATATTCAGAAACTCACTTAATAAATTTTCGAGTTGATATACAGTAAGCAGTCACGTTGGTACTGTGGCCTTGTTATACTTATACCGCCCCTAAGGCGTTTCGCAATGGTAAATGGCGTGTTGGAGGCAGTCAGTTTTATATCGACAAAAAAGGAAGGAGAAGGTCGTTTATGTGCAATTCTTTTTAAAGCGTAGAATTCTTTGCGAGTATCCCCTAAGCCAGTAATGGGTAAAGCCCTGCATTTTTACAGTAACGAAGATTTCGCGGAAGTTCCACCTTCCATCGTTATAATAGCGTGAATGGAGATAATTGGTCGCACAGAATGTTGAGAAAGCAAAAAAGAAGAAAAAAATATAAAAATAGCAAACAGGGCGAACAGTGCAAAGTCTTGAATTTCCCCAATACTGCAGGTTTCTTGGAAGTTCTAAATTTATTCGTTATAAAAGCGGAAATGGAGATACGGTAATCCCTCGTTAACTCGAACTCCGATATCTCGAAGTATCGTTTAAGTGGAAGCATTTTCTCGCGGGGAATTTATTTCCCCATTTATTCTGATTATGTTTATTTCCCCATTTATCCTGAAACGTTTCTAAGGGGAACCACAGATATCTCGAAAGGTTGACAGAGACAACACAACAAAATAAATTGTCGGACCATCTCTCATAATGTCAAACCTGGAGAGGGGCGAAGAATGCAGTGTATAAGTGCATTCGTGGCTCCTTGGCGTTTTTGCGAACGGAGATGAAACCGATGGGGTTGGAGCTATACAGCTTTGCTGTAAAATTATGGTGTCTTTGAAGCCCGAAGAGTTTCAGCGCGAGGCGTAAACGAGTGTCCCGGTGTTTTTTTTTTAGTACAGGTTACGAAGCGTTTCAGTGCGGGGCGTAAACGAGTGTACCGGTGTTTTAGCACCGTGACTGCATAAGATGACGATTACGACGACGATTACGACGACGCCAACAGCCCCAGCCCCTAAGGGGATTCGCCCCTAAAAGTCCGCTGCAGGGAGCCCATAAAGACTCGTTTGAACGTTTAGATCCAACTACGCGCTGAACGCGGTCGTGAGCGGCGCATTTATGCGGAGTACACCCTGTACGAGACCAATGTCCGCATTACAAGAATGCTGTTCGCTGCCTGCATTGTTGGGATAGGTGTGGACGAGACACCTGATTATAAGGATGATGAGGAGCCTCGAGAAATGCGTACATCGGCAGAGACAAGGAACATGCTGCGCCTGCTTCGCAACAAGGAAGAATGTCACCATGTATGGTGACCTACGAGTGATGCTTTGGTTTTACCAGCCTGACAACGGCTTTTCGTGGCCAGATGCGCACGCAAAACATGGAACACGCCGCGGTTATTTCTTACACAACAATTCAAATTCACTTTTTCGGTGAAGTATTTTGCCGCCTCCTGTGCAGTGAGATTTTCTTACCAGCAAGAGTTCTTATATCAGTGACTTGAACACAAATTTTCGGCATGTCACTTAACATACAACCCCGTTCATCTCGAAATTTCCAGCGAATTTAATGACTTAGTTTAATGAGGGCATACTGCAGTTGGTTAAACAGAATTTTTAACATCTGAAAATAAAATAACATATAAAAATTGCGGAAATGGTGAACCGTGTAACGCCCGGAATTTCCGCGAAAGTGCAGATTTCGCGGAAGTACTATATTAATCGCTATAATAGCGTAAACGGAGATATACGGTGGAACAAAAATTTTGAAAAACAAAAAATACGAAAAATAATTAAAAACATTGCTAATGGTGACCGTGTAACGCCCTGCATTTGCACAAAAATGTAGGTATAGCGGTAGTCCCACCTGCAATCGTAAATCGAGATAATTGGTTGAACAGAATTTTGAAAGGCGAAAAGATAACAATAATATAAATATACTAGCGAGAATGGCGTTTTTTCGGCATTTTTTTTCGGCATTTCCACAAAAGGACACATTCCCTGCAAGTTAAACCTTTATTCGCTATAATAACTCAGACGGACATAATTGTGGAGTAGAATTTTGAAACAATAAAAAAATACCTGAAGTATACACATACTGCAAATGACCAATCATGCAACGCCCTGCATTCCCACAAAAATGCAATTTCGCTGGCGTTATACCTTCAGTCATTATACTACCATAGACATAGATATAATTGGTTCCAGATTATTTCGAAAAACGAGAATAGGTAAATTATTAAAATATAGCCAAAATGGCGATCCGTTTAAATAGCTGCATTTCCACAATAATGGAGATTATGCGGAAGTTTTCCCTTTCTTTTTAAGAAGAAGAAAAGAAGTTTATTGTAAAAGAGGAAGGTTACATGTGAAGATATATCCAGACGAGGTTCCATAGTTGATACTGCACCGGACCCTTCGATACATAATTACATAGAAAAATACAATGAAAAAAGAAGACAATTTCAATAATCACAAGTCTCAGAGTTGCACTTGCAGAGCCAGAATGACACAGAGCAATGTAAACCAAGAACTGATGTAACATTACCAGACAGACTAAATTAAATTAAAAGAAAAGAACGAGAAGAAAAGAAAAAAAAAAAGGATGGAACGAAGAAAAAAAAAAAAGGAAAATAGGAGAAACTGGACGCACTACACTGTATTGTATTCAAATCACAATTTAAAAGCTAAACAACAGTTCAGAATGTGCAGGAAAAAACGAATAGACGAAATAAGTGCATTCTAAGCGAAATCTCTAAAGAATTTATGCCAAGAGAGACAAAAACTAACGCAGTTCAAAGGGCGAGTATTGCGCATGTTTAAAGAAAGTGGGAAAAAAATGAGCAAAGTGAATTGGAATGTAGCTGACACTGAAGAAAAAAAAATTGTATCCTAGTAGCAATACAAAACCACAAACACACGAATATTCAATAAAACCGCGAACAACCATGCAACAACAAAAAAAAGATAAAACACACGCAAAATTACACATTCGTACAACTACTGTGAACGAATCAAAACTGCAAAAGAAACTCTTTAAGTGCTTTTTAAATGGCGATAAAGAAGAAACTGACTTAATTGCATCCGGCAGACTATTCCAGCTTGAAATAGCGGAAAAATGCGAAGTCATTTTGCCATAATTTGTGGAAACTGAAGGAAGCAAATAATTGTAGTTTGCAGAGAATCTGGTTGGGTTGGTATTAGTGAGACAACTTAACTCAATAAAGTGGAAAAGAAGTTGATTAGTCGGCAGCAGTTTGAACAATAAAGTAATAATGTTATATTGGAATAGTTTGCGAATTGATAACACGTTATTTTGAGCAAGAAGTGTGCTAGCGCTGGAATAGAAGGAGCTATTTGTGATTATGCGGATGGCTTGGTTCTGGATATGTTGGACGTATGTAATGTGAAAATTATCGTATTACCCCACGCAACAATTCCATATATCAAATGACTGTGAATAAATGCAAAATACAAAGATAGAAGCGCGTGACGTGGAAAAAACTGACGAGCCTTAATGAAGGCTCTAATGCCATATGCAGTTTTTCGTCTTAAGTAATTGAAGTGATTGCGAAATTTGAGATGAGAATCAAGGTGAACGCCAAGAAAAATGACATGGTCAGAGACATGAATAGTGTCGGTACCCAGATTTATCGCCGGTTTAAAGGAGACGCGCTTCTGTTCGATCTCATCTAAATAACGTAAATTTAGTTTTTGAGGGATTTATAATAAGGTGATTCTTGTGACACCAATCCATGGCTTTCGTTAAAACACCCATTTAGCAATGAAAACAAGGGCGGTAGGGTAGCGATTTGTGGGCACAAGATAATGTGGTGTCGTCGGCGTAAAGAACACAATGATCTGATTGAAGATGATCCACGATGTCATTAATATAATTATAAACAATAAGGGGCCAATAATGGACCCTTGAGGGACCCCTTGATTTATAATTTTGGTATCAGAAGAATGTTCGCCATTGTAAACCTTGCCTTCCCTATTAATTAAATAGCTCCTCAAAAAAGAAAGTGCAGGGCCCTTATGCCATACATATCAAGTTTATGAAATAAAATATTATGATTAATTGTGTCGAAAGCCTTCGTGAAATCTATAAACACTGAGCCTACTAGCAAGCCGGAGTCTATTGATTTTTTAATATAATCTGTTAGGGATAGGAGTGCGAGATTAGTCGAGCTACCAGCGCGAAAACCAAATTGATTAGGCTTAAGGAGGTCAAATTTTGGGAGGAAATCATTCAAACGCTGTACAAATAACCGCTCAATAATCTTACTGATACTTGATAGAATAGAGATCGGCCTGTAGTTGGAAATTAGTAACCTATCTCCCTTTTTGAACACGGGAATAATTTTGGCCTTTTTTAAAATTTGCGGGAAAATTCCACCTTCAAAAATGCGATTGATTATTATGCATAGCGTACTAGAAATAACATCAGCAACAGCTTTTAAATGACTTGCACGGATATTGTCTAGTCCTGCACTAGTATCTTTCAATCCAAAATTGTTAAGTATACCTCATCAGGTGACACAGGAGAAAGGTAAAATGTATGACTAGAACGGTATATATCGGAATATGACGAAGAAAGCTGTGGTTTCGGAAGCGAGAAAAAGTATTCACAAAATGCATTGGCAACGTCGCCAGATTTGTGAATGACGCCGTTGTAGTTTACTTCCGATACAGGCACATTGCATGCGGACCTGTTTAGAAAATTATTGAAAACTTCCATTGTTTTTTAGATTATTTTTATTTTTATTAATTCACCTACGTAGTAACGTTCCTTAGCTGCCCTCAACAAATTATTCAAAACTTGGAATAATTGTGGTAGCGCCTAGCAAGTGATGAATTGAAGGTGTCTTTTTAGTTTTGCGGTATAAATTTTCTTTCTTGCGCATGCTTCGTAGTAGCCCCTGTGTAACCCAAGGGTTGCCAGGTACTTGTACCTTTTTTTACATTTCACTGTAGAGGTGCTAGTGGATATGGCTTTATGGATAATGTTACAAAATTCTTCTATAGCTTTACCTCCATCCTGTAGGGCGTCGATACGGGACCAGTCAGTGGAGGTAACGATTCTACGTTATAATAGCGGAAATGGATCTAACTGGTAGCGCAGGCTTTAAAAAATCAGAAAAATCACGCCCGCCACCGTTTAACGACGACGGTGGTGGTGGAAGGCGAAGCTATCTTGTGATGAATTATTTGGTTGGCCAATTCCACACTGCGAATATGTGCTACGCTTGAGCTAAACACCTTTTTTATAGAATATCCAGCGTAACTCTCGAGTGTGCGATTCCTAGGCCTGACGTGTCGGATTAGGGTTTGCGGCGCTGATCGGCACCTGCTGCTTGGCGTTCGCTTCGAACATGTCCAAATAGACTAATCAGAGTAACGGCGGCTTCATAACGCCACGGACCGAAATGCGATTCCGGCCGCGGGAAGCGTTTTCAAAGCAAAGCTTTCCACCACTACCAACCAACGGTTCCTTCGTGGCGTGTGCGATAATAAGAAACTCCTAAGGCGGCTTGGGCGTGACAGGGCGCTTTTTCAGATTGTTTCGTCGTCTGCTGTAGTGACGGTTGTTCAGGGCCTATCTTGGCGTTCCTTTTCGTTCATTGCGCGTTTCTTTCGCACGGCTTGATTCACTGTTCGACAGCACCACCTGGGTAATCCGGACCCGACGAAATTAAGTGATCGTACGGCAAAGATGCGTTAAGGATTGGTTTTAAGGGAGGGAAAACAAAATGTAGGGACCACACACACACATGCGGCCGCTAGAGAAAAGCTTCCTTTTGCGCTCTGCTTGCCACTAATGGGACTCCGTTTTCTAAATTGGTGAATCCCGATTCCACTGTGTTTTAACAAGTATTGCAAAAAGCGAGAGGAGCAACTGGTTCTGATAAATAGCGACTACAAAAGTTCCCTCAGCTTTCTCGCAATTCTCAAACTTACGAAACTAACTAGTTTAAATCAGTATAAATTGTAATCACTAAGCTCATATTACGAATTGGTTCGGTGTCTGCGCTTGTGACACGCGGTGGTGAAGCCCCAACTAGCACATCAGGATCGCTAGGTTCCGCTGTCGCACCCTTCGAAAGACGCTCCCCTCCGTTTTCCTTCTCCCGACTCAAGGCCGGGTTACAGCGGCGGCATCCGCCGGTCTAGCCCGGCCGTGGGCAACGCTGCTGCGTTCGGGACACGGCCCCCATGATTCCCTGGTAACGGCTCACAGAATCTCAGGCTTCACTCTTTGTAGAGCCACGTGTGGGAATTCAAGTAAAGTCGCACGGGTTGGGTGTCGCTCAAAGCTTTGCTTTCCAACCACCTTTCACAGCGTGGATTGGAGCCATTTTTATTGCTTTAAATGCACCCACAACATACATCATCGTCGTCGGAAAAAGTTGGCTTTCCTGCAGCGCATATTGCTCTACAAAGGAGTCTGTAGGGAGAGTAAAGCTTCTCTTTAAAATATTTATAAGAAACCGAAAATAGCGAACATGGCACGCGTTGAATTTCCACAATAAAGTAGATTTCGCTCAAGTTGCATATTTAATCGTTATAATCGCATAAATAGGTGTAATTGGGCGCACATAGATATGAAAAACTAAAAAAAAATACAAATAATCATGGAAGCTTGCACTCACGCGCAAGACTTGAATTGAGAAGCTTGTGTAGGGGAGCACTCCCCGACACATTGTTAAGTTTCAGTATCATTATTCGTTGCATAATTGTGGTGCTAGTAAACGTCCTTATATGTATCAAAGAGACCATCGTCTTCCTCGCGCCGAGTGGTACATGCAAATTCATCCATACCATTCTACACATCCACCAGCTCTTCGCCATCGACTCGACGCAGTGGTGGCGGGATCTGCCAGTCGTCTCTGGAAGGATTGGAACACTCGTAGCCGCGTCTACAATTTGTCGTAAAGGTTTCAAGACAATGCGACGGTAGCGGTGACCTCTCCCAAGCAGGGTGCCTTTTCATCTATAGCACTAGCGCTGGAACGTTTATTTACATGCACGGTCGCGCTTTTACGACAGCGCTGGTGTTTTTTGTTTGGAAAAGTTACTGCGAGAGCCGGGGAACCGGCGGCCACCTCGAGGCATGCGCTCATGAGCGCTGGGCATTTTTTCGGCCCTTGGGTCTTTTGACAGTTTGTTTATTTATTTTTTTTGCTAGACCCACTGCGCGTGCCGGGACCGCTCGGAGATACGCGCGAGGCACCCGCTCAGGAGCACTCCGCACTTTCTGGTATTCTTTTATGCAACGGCGAACTTACAGCTTGTGACAGCTCCACTGCTAAATAAAATCATGGACCATTCAGGCTAAAAAGAGAATGATGGTCTAACGCGAAGCTTTCTCGTGCGGCCACCACATCCCGTAACCAGGGTGGGCTCAATGAAGTTTACCTCTCTCTCACTCGCTCATGATGGATTCTTTGGTTAGGCAGTCCCACACTGAGAGTATGTGCTACTCAGGAGGTACGCACTACTTCTCCAGAATACCCACAGCAACTCTCGGGTGGGCACTCCATAGGCCTAACATTTTGGTTGGGAGTGTACGGCGCCGAATTGCCATCTGCTGCTTTGCGTTTGCTCGAACATCCTATTTTTGCGCTGACAAAAGGAGTGTTGAGGAAGCCCTTACAGTATGTCTTTACATTCAGGAAGCCCTTACGGTCGCAGTTAGCACAGGACAGGGAGAATTGGAGGTCTATAAGAGAGGCCTTTGCCCTGCAGTTGGCGTACACAGGCTGATGATGCCGATGGTGCTGATGGTGCTCAATTGCAGATTACAAAAAAACGTTTTTTGGTTGTTTGTTAAGTGCACTTTTAAGTGCGAATGCACTTCTTAAGCGACCCTGAATCACGCGTCCACCGCCGTCCGTCCATCCGCACCACATACCCACTTAGGGCGATTGGCCAAGAAGAGTTCCTAATTTCTTTAGCACATACCCATAGGGCGATTGGCCTAGGGCGATTGGCCTCAGTCCTCCAGCGCCACCGCGCCCGCCGCCCCGCCCCGAGCCTGCCCCCAGGCCACCGACGCCATCGACGACTGCTGCTTCGCCAGGAGCGGAAGTCGGGGCGAGTACTGCGGCGTCTACCTCGTCGGTCACGTCTACGCGAACCTCGTGTCGCACGCCGTGTCCACCTCGCCGGTCAGGGACGAGTCGCCGTACAGTGCCGTCTACACCGACGCGTACTCGGGCGACGGAATCGTGGTCGTCACCCTCTACCTCGCGCCAAACATCTCGCGCGACGACGTCGCGCCAAACAATATCGCGTGGACGCGGCGATGACGAGAGTGTGGCGCGGCGAAGAAGGCGCGTAAAGCCCTCGGACCCGGTCGTGGTTGTTGGGGACTTTAACGTGGACGTGCGAAAGGGCGGCGAGTGGTTGATGGAATACATGCTCGCCAACCACTCCATGTCGTGCCTAAACACAGAGCAGCTATGCTGCTCTGTGTTTTAGAGCGATAGCGGTATTTGGATCATTTTTCAAAATTTTTTGTGTTGCCAGCTATCCGCTATAAGCCGTGCTCATGACGTCCGCGGAAATACGTAATTCCTGCCAAGCTAAAGGTACAACTAAGGCAGATGCAGGCGAAGGGTCGCCTGCATTTGGAATGCACTTAACTGAAATGCGGAATGGAGAACAGTGAGAGTAGAGCTGAGACTTACTAAAATATATTTGATCTCAGCAGGTGCCATGCCTGCACAGTGAGGTACGGTTTACGGGATGTTGGTGGTAGACTGCTAGGCGGACTGTCGCGAGCGGTGGCCGCGACTGATGTCAGCGCTCGTAGCGGCTTTCCTATCAGAACTCACGCCGGCCCTAACTTTTTGTCACCGGACTAGTAAGGGGAACAGAAAACTTTCTGCATGAGGGGTGGCACAAGGAGGACAGAAGGCAGACAGAAAATTATGAGCCGAAACGAACTAAAATGTCTCAAAGTCAGAAATGAAATTCAGTATATAGCGTTTAGTTGCACAAGCTTTCCAATTACGTGTCATATTTTCCGCTGCTCTGCCGCCTCCGCAAGGTGTCTGGGGCGAACAACTGACGGCGCCACGCGGGAAAGTTACAAGCAGGCCTAGAAATACGAAGCGACCTAATCGCAAAGAAAACTCAAGCAGGAATTCTCGGCATGGGCCTACTGAGAACGGGCAGCGCCATTCTACTGATCCCCGAAGCACAGAAAATGTTTAACAAGTTGGACGATGTTTTAAAGTGTTCCGTATCGTTAAAGCTATTCGTTCCTCCTCCTTTTAGGGGTGAAGTCCCTTAGAGGCTAGGGCTGTTGGGGTCTCCTGTCGTTGTCGTTGTCGTAATCGTCGTCGTAATCATCGTTTAATGTAGTCACAGTGCTAAAACACCAGGACACTCGTTTACGCCTCGCGCTAGAACGCTTCGTGCTGCAAAGACGCAAGTGCTCCAGGTGCCCTAAATGCAAGTCGCAAGTGCCACAAACCAGTGAAACTGGTTTCGAGGACTTGCAGCGCTGTTGGTAATATTTAGATCATAGGTTCATATATAGACTAAGAATGAATGCAAGCTCACTGGCTGGTCACAAGCTCGCTAACTTAATGGCAAAACAAATAGACATACTATAACGATCCCGGGCAGATTACTTGCAAAGAAACTGGATAGAAACGTCCGATACTCGGTAAAAATCGCTATAGGATCAATTCACGACGTCTCTCAACGAAAATTCACTCAGCGCTGAACAAAATACGAAAAAATCAACGGGTGAGGACAGTGGCCGAGAAATGTCCCATTCCCAGAAGAACTATGTGTGCATACGCGTTGGGCTGCAGAAGGCACGGAGGTAGCCAGCTAGGCATGGCAGCTACATAATAGTCATAATCATGTACCCAGATACCGCTTTAGTTAATTTGCTAATGAAACTCACCTCACGGTGAGCATCTCCTGCACAGGCGGAAATCTCCAGGCCCTCACACAGGCCGAGCCCCACTGTCCTATTCCCATTGTCCAAAAAGGGCCATTCGAAATTTCGTCAGAGGCATAAATTACCTCAGGAACCCAAAAATATCCATCAAAATTGAACCGGTACCAAGGTAGAGTTTATATACGCACCCTATCCTACACAGGCGAGCTGGGAAATGAGGCAGCAATACAGCGGCTTGAGAGCTCATCGTCCGAGCTGAATCTAGCGGCTACCCCTTCCAAGGAGGCGCTGTCATCTAAGCCCAATCTCCTGATGTACGAGGGGATTCCAGCGTATACCCTCCCCGGCCACCGCCAGCTGTCACCACAAGGCCTGAGGCTGTTCAGCACAGAGAAAAAGGAGGGGAAGAATTAGGGGAAGAATGTGAAGTGCGAATGCACGAGTTGAATTTGCGCGGTTCGGTAATGTTCGCGAAAGAGAGATCACACACACACCCACAACTACAAAGAAAGAAAGATGCATTTATTCACAGACACCTATTTGTGTTGTCGTTGTACTTGATTGCTAGAGCGGATCTCAGCTTTGAGTTCGTGTCAGTACTCCTTTACGCGGGTGCATTAGCCCTTATAACCACGCCCGATTCCTGGCCAATCCCCCACGTGGGTATGTGCCATGTCAGCGGCCAGGCAGCGCGCGCCCACTCTCCCCCCGTTGCCAAGGAAGACGAGGAGATTCCTGGCCAATCCCCCACCTGTGGGTATGCTATGCGGACATCGCCGGTGGACGCAGGTTTCAGGGTCGCTTAAGAAGTGCATTCGCACTTAAAAGGTTATGCCAATTTGGACAAACCTATACTTTCCGATGCAGATATAGAATCCGCTTACTCTACCCGCCCCACCGAACTGCCCAGCTTGCGGGAATCAAACTATAGAACACATCAATGCCCCAGAGACCACTTACCCCAAATACAAGGAGGTGAGCCTTGGGCTAATAAAGTGTTTGGCAGTCCCACACGTGAAGATCCAACGGAGTGTCACGGTGACAGCAGCCGAGGCCTCCGGTGGTAGCATCATAGGTCATTACGCAACACTAAGAGCTCGTTCATTTCGTTTAACCAAGTTTATTTCTTTTCCTCTTACACTTTATTCCCAAAGTTTATGAAGACCACGTTTATCGATGCTTGTGCAGAACACTTTTGACGTCTTCGGGTTAGGGCAATGTTGTCAGTGTCTTCTTTCGCCGCAATATGATTCACCAGAAAGTGCATGTTTCATTGCGGTTTGGGTTCATCCGTTTCCCGGGTGCGCACCTGAATACACTTGAGAACTGCTCCATCTTTTGCATGGGCGTGTTGACTACAAGATAACAGCAGAAAATATTCAATGCTATAAGGGACGCCCTTTCTGTTTATGTGTTGAAAAAGCACTCGTTACGCTGTAAAAAACATTTCCAAACTACAGGTTCAAGAATTTGTGTTCATGTTGTAACGGTATTTGAAAATTACTCACCTCCACACAGGTGTGCGAAATATCGTAAATACATTAAGGCAACTTTGCCGGTTTTATAATGCTCTCGATGACGCCGCAAAGATATTTATTTTTCAAAAGTAGCCCACATGAACTCCTAATATTTGTTAGCCTGAAAC
This sequence comes from Haemaphysalis longicornis, assembly GCA_013339765.2. Classification (NCBI taxonomy): domain Eukaryota; kingdom Metazoa; phylum Arthropoda; class Arachnida; order Ixodida; family Ixodidae; genus Haemaphysalis; species Haemaphysalis longicornis. The sequence goes on from CM023456.1 coordinate 89,984,772, forward strand.
TGTCTCCTTTATGTCTGGTTCCCTTTTTCCGCGGTGTTTTTTTTTTTTTTGGCGCTTCCATTTGTCTCTGTTGAGGTGTTATAAAAGGAGGTTTTACTTTCAGGCATGGCAATGCGACGAATATGCACAAATGTCCCATATATCATCAAATATGGTTCCCTGTAGACTATTTTAAAGAAACGAAGACACGAGGTAAAGACTTGGCAGCTTGGCAATCAGTGTATGTTCTCACCACCGTGAAAGCGGTGCTAGTTATGCAAATTTATAAATACGTCGATTCCCACATGCCCACTGACGAATGCACTCTTCGCTTTTGTGCGCATGACGTAAGACACAGACGAAGAGCTCGTGTGACACTATATTTAGGTGCTGCCCGAACATGTAAACTGCACTTGCGCGCAGGTGCTCATTGCCTAGCTCGTGCCAGAATACCTCGTATTCTGACACGTATATAACACTCTTGAACTGCCGCTCCAAAGAGAAACAGAAAACGTGTCCCTAAACAATGACAATTCAAGAAAGACATTCGCCAAACTTCAGGTGAAGCACGGATCTGTGCTAGTTTTCTTCGGTCTTGTCGTGAAGTCATGCTGAGTGCACTTGTTGGCTACTGTAGGGTGGAATATAACTACACAAAGCATTTTCGTTCCTATTCGGAGAAAAAGTAGGTGATTTGTTTAAATGTACGGGGGGAACAGCGTCAAACCAATTTGCAATGACGTTTCATGCTTTACTCCCGGCCTAAAACATTATATTTCTTCCCATGCACTGGCTAAACGCGAAACGGTTCGCAGATAACGACCCCCTAAAACGATTGCGCCGTTTCTGACGATTCGCTAGTCCCCGCACAACTTAACAATCTGGAAACCCAAGCTTGTTGGGAAATAGCACTTCAAGATATGTTAAGGATCGTTTAGGCGCGCGTCGCGGCAGAAGTTAAGACGTTTGAGACAGACATACTGCATTAATATAGCGTTAGGATTTTACAGCTGGTGTCTATGCGAAGACCCTAAATTTCTGCCTTTTTAACTGCGGTTAAAGAGGCACAAGCGGCCCTAGAAAAATGTGGGAAAATGGCACAAGGAGGTTTGAACTATTAGGCGTGAGGGCCTCAGAGTTCTGAATGTCGAATTATTGCAGTATCTTTTTCAATGTCCTCATGGGTATTTTTAATTTGTGCTGGAACCCACATTCTTCCCTGTGCACAAAAATAAGGCCAGTGAGGGCGGTCTATAACATAGCATGTTTTCATCGAAACCGTTTGGAAACGGCACCCGTCAACTTCCATTTGTTATTAAAGTCAAAATCGTAGCCTAAGATGGATACCAGATATTAAAATCAAAATGAAATAGCTTAAACAACGAACAATCACTTGTTTAATTCACCATATGTAAACATGCAATTTTCTAGCGTGGTGTACTTTGTGAGCAGATTTGACACATGCCCTTTCTACTTAAAAAGTCCAAAAGACAAAATACAAGTTGGGTTTATTAGAAAGACTGTCTTGTCCCGATAACAATGATTACCAATCATCGCGTCTTCGAAACAAATAACGGAAGTGTAGAAAAGGTGAAGCAAGTCGGAGGACCCCCTAGTGCCAATTTACCCGCAACTTTTATATGACGCACGGAACCTTGTTTGTGC
>CM023456.1:89986515-90036515 GCA_013339765.2 Haemaphysalis longicornis
TGCTATTACCCGACTCTCTTGAAATAGAGATGCTTTGAGTGCCTGCCTCTGCGGACCTTCAGCGTCAGGTTTCTTTGTTACACAACGGAATGAAGGCGTCTGTGGGTCTGATAGGGCGGCACTTTCCGTTCGCGCACGTGGTCCTCGTATTGCCTCTAGAGGTTATTAACCCCTGTATGCCCCTAAAGAAAAACATAAACATGGAAAAGGTTGTATAAGGGGCAATGCCCCCACCGCGTGTTTCTCTCCGAATTTTTGTATTTTTGTTACCATTTTCAGGTAAACTACATTTTCAGCTGTTCTTCAGTCTTAGCGGTGGTGTTTTAAGGCTTTGCGATTTTTAAAGAGGCTCCACCGCTTTCGGACTAGGTCGACGCTGTCCTTATTTGTCCAAAAAAATCGCCGCGTTCAGGTCGTTTCCCTGTTAAAATAGGAAATAAAAAAATGGAACAGAGAGGGACGCATCTAAACGTTAAAGGAAAGAGGATGCCGGTAAAAGCATTTTTTAACTGGTACCCTAAAAAAGGGTAACGGTAACTTGTTTTTTTATTTAATGATTGTTATTGGCATAGTTAAAAAGCCAGTTATGGCAGCACTAATCGTACCAGTTATAGGACACCGCGCCAAAAAAATGGCGCCCCCGTTTCTGGTATTTGGCAGTCGTGACGAGTGAGTTCGTGCCTACATTTTTCGGTCCGCGAATGAAGAGATATCTTAACAAAATAGTGAATATTTGGGGCTCTTTCTTGTATACAGCATTCAGACTCCGGTGAAGGTGGCAGTCGTAAGTTTCAGCAACAAATTATATCAAGAAGAAACATTACACTCTCGTCGAGTTCCTGGAAGCACGCTAACAAATAAGGATGTCTTCCGTATTTTTTGCAGATTTTTAGCTGTCAAATATTAACATTCTGGCAATCATTTCCTCCGTGCTTTTGTCACCCAACTGCTGTATAAGACGTTTTAGGTAATTGTTTAGGTAGTGTTCTCATCTACATTGTTCCCTTATTTGTTAGCAGAGGTGACACAATCCCACTGAAAACTGAGTAAACCATTCAAGTAGTGGCGATAACGTATATTTTATATTAATTTTCTTCTTTTCATACGAAAAAATGCCTTGAATACTATTTATTTTTTAGACGTGGACGGGAGATAACACTGTAAGATATCACCGGAAGTGGTCTTCACGACAACTCCCCAGAAAGAACCATCGCAGCACCTTTTTAGACCTATGCACGGGAAATGACCATCAGCCACGTAGGCCTGTGTCCTTAAAAACGCAAGGACCACGCGTAAAATCTCTGTCCTTGTAATCCAATGACCGTTAGGAAATATGACGTCTTCCAAGGAGGCGTAGGGGCGACTCTCCGAAGTTCTTTAAACGAAATATTTACTGATACTACGATTGGCTGTGCTTCAATTTCTTGATCGTCGCTGTTGTCAGTAACGGCCTGTTTAGAAGCTTCAGCCTCACTTGTTCACTTGTTTTGGGAAACGTAAAAGTGTTTTTCCACGTATAGAAAAATGGCACGTTATTGCTTGAAACAAGCACATTTTTCACATAACGCTGGAAAAAGACACACAGAAAGCGCACAGTCCTGATGTCTTCCAGGCGAATGCTTCAATAATAACGTTCACTAATGTTTTCTATGTTTTTCGTTCCAAAACCGCTGTTTTATTTATTTACATAAACTACAAGACAACTGTTGTCCAACTGCCACCAATCGCAAGATTTCGATCTGGGTCACTGTGGTGCTTAGCACGGTTTCGTCCGCCGTGCGTACCCTTCTCCTCGCAAAATGATTGTACAAGAAGCCGCGATTCTACACGATGAATTGTGTGTCTCTTGTTCGGGTGATCATTTTGATGGAGGGCATTGTTTTTCTTAGGGCAATATGAATTGTGCACCATCCGCAGGCCCCGCCGTCTGGGAGCGATGGCAACAGCTTGCGGCGGCGCCATTCAATGGCGCTCCAGCCGCGAAGCTTATAAGAAGGAGCACCTGTGATCCATGGCGTCCTCAACAATTATAATAGGAGTTCAAAGTACTCTGCAGTGAGAAACAAACTATCCTGCCCTCACATTTTTTAATGGTGTGTTAAGATAATGGGTATTACTTCACTCATTGGTGAGAGTAGTTGCCAACCGGTGAGAACGCCAGCTAACAACCTTGATACCGGGGTTATATCTCAGATAGAAAAAAAATTTGTGGACCATCGCTAAGACGTAACAAGCTTTACATGTTTTGTCTATGGTTCGTATTTACGACACTAAGTTGTCGAAAGTATCTTAAAGGCAGCTACAGAACTGCTTTTAGACCAGGTTAATACTAGGCTATGAAAATACGTCTCAAGTTTTTCTGTCTTTTCGTTGCGTTCACGCAGAGGAGAAAGTGCCAACGATTTGGATGCCAGAAGTTTTTAGGTAGGCGGGCACACAACACAAAATACTCCCCCACTTTCAAATGGACATGATTCTCAGAAATAAATATCGCATCCCATGTTCCTTTTATAACTGATTACATTATGGGCGAGGATGAGAAAGAAAAGGAGGGATAAACTTGCGGCAAAAATGTTTAAACGCGTTTTTCTATGACGGCGGTAGGTTAGCTTTGTATTGTGACGGGGGGTGAGGCTTCGGGATGAGGGCAAAATTTAAAAGCATCATAACGTATTCTTCCTTATTCACGCCATGAGAAAGTGAATGGAGCAACTATCAGCGCCACGTAGAAGCACGGCAGGAACCCACCGCGCATGAACTCTGCAAACCCAGCATTGAGTAGCCCCTGCTTGTGCAATTATTCACTTTAGCGTTGGTATGTAGTCGGCTACTTTTGTGATTTCAATGGTGCCTGAACTTACGCCCTGCCCAGACAGCACCATGCTCCAAATGTAAAAGCCACCCAGATGCATTCTGTTGTATTCAAAATACATAAAATACCGATGAAGAATCTTAGTGTGTATTTTCAAGATTCAAAGATTCAATTATTTTATTTCCTAAGAAGTACGGGAAGGCAGGCTAGGAATAAAGACTACAAAATCCTGGAAGAGGCCACAGTACCCTTTGGTACAGTACAATTAACATACCAATATTAAGAAGCTAGAAAATCTAATGTTCGAGTAATAAAATTAAAAGCAACACGTAGAGCGCCAGATAACAAAGAAAAATAAAGAGAACGTGCAATAAAGTACGCTAGAGTACATAAAAATAAAGGGAAATAAAGTACAATTGGACAATCAGAGCACAACGTTTATTCCGTTTTACATATAAATACAATTAAAACACTGCGCATTAGGTAAGTCTAATCAACATCTATAGTTCTAGCCTTTGAAGCAGAAAATCGGCCACGAAACAAACTGCATAAAGCCTAAGAAAACGTTAATTCAATATCTATGAACCGACTGCCATGTAACACTCTAGTTTGTTCGGTTGACACACAGAACACAACAATTCAGCACCTCCAATCGTGTGTTCCTCTTTGATCCCGCTACCTTCCCAGCCGGTGCCACCGCTTGCTTAATGCTTGATTCTCAATCGGAAGCTGCTTTTACGCCTGGATGAGTGCACCTTGTACAGAAAGCACCCGCAGCCAAGCCAATCCATTTCTACACATTCAGCGGAAATCCTACATGGTTGTTAGCGCAATATGGTGGAGCCGCAGCTAAAGCAGGTGGCTGCTCGTTAGCCCCCTTTCCCCAATGACTTTCGGTTGTTTATGTTTTTTACGTGGAATGACGTCATAGAGGAGCTCAGTGGACGGTGGGTAGATACGGAAGGGGTTTTGAACTTCTCGGTTGTTTTTGGTTCTTGAACTTCCGGCGTTGCGTGGCAGGCATACTGCAGCCTCTATGTGCTTGCAGGGGAGGTTTCACTCAGAGAACCACGGTGCAGGACGGACCCGTGATATAATACGGCAATTTTTATCTTCCGTCAATTCTAAAAAAAGCTGCGTTCTTTGGTAGTCCGATTTCTCACTGCTTTGAACAGAATAATTGCTGTAAACCTTGCATTTGAAATCCCGATAGTGTTTGTTAAATATTTTGTCTATTTGTTCCGTCTAGGTTTGCCTAAAATTTTTATATTCATTCTGTTAATTTTCGAGGTGTAACCGTTTACCGTTCATTGACGCGTCTACAACAAACCCATAGTGATGAACACCATACCGAAAATAGAAGCATTGAATCCATCCACTATTTCATTAATGGCTTGTTGAATGTTTTGCCTAGCGCTGTTTACTTTTTTTCTTTTAAGTATTTGACACCTTGAAGTGTACCACTGTTTCCTTGCGTTGCCTTGGAGATACTTTTGTACACCATGATATCAGGAACTTTGCCCTTTTATGGGGAGGATAAAGCTTAAAAGGGCCGCCCTTCTCTCTGTGTTAGTTTTCTACTGTAAATGATAGTTGTTCAAACTTCACAGTTAAGAAATTTGTGTCGTGGTTTTGAGCGTAGTGTTTCCTATTGAGATCTTCAGGCACTAATTAAAAAGAAACTTTGAGACTACTGCCATTATATATAAAACGGGCAAGGACAAGTTGACAAAAGCTTCACACAATAAAACCAACTACATGCATATACAAATCGGCCACACCAAATAGGTTTGCAGAAGTTACACTCCCGAAACCGAAGATAGGACATAGTTACGCTTTACTCACCGTATACATATTGAATGGTACAAAGAGATCGGTGTGTGGGGGAGGTGGAGGACCGCCGTCAGTCCTCCGCGTCCAGGTCAAATAAGTAGAAAACAGCGCAGACGTACGGAATCATTCAGCAAAATAGGAAGACATGCTTGCTAATAAACGCGTCCTTGAATTGTCACCTCACAGTGGCTACTGCAGACTATATAATTTCGCCCATAATTCTTTTGCGATTCTTAGTACTATCATAATCACGTAGAATGACCACCCTCACACTTTTTTACGATCATTAAGCAGTCATGAATCACTTTTAATAGCATGTCATCTATTCAACTATTTTTAGTCATTTACCCCCCAATAAGTCTACCTATTATTGACAAAATTGCGCTTCTTGGCCTTTGCTGCCTCTGAAGAACGTAACAAGAACGCACGCAAACTAGGAATGACAAACCTTAGGGCATCTAGTGTAAGCAAACACGCGTAAGAACATTAAAAACGACGTTGAATCTTATGTCTTTCTTTAAAACACAACCTCTCATACTCCTTGATTTCCGGTTATGTTTAAAGAACCTCAAGAACTCAACACAGCATTTTTCCTGGATGAGTACGAACCCCGACATGCATTTCCCCGCAGCAGGACACGTTGTTCCGTATCAATTTAGTATCTGCTGAAAGAACACTCAGCAAGCAACAAAAAGCAAAGGCACACTGTTTCAACACCCTAGAGAAAAATGAGGGTGTTTGAATCGGTCAACACGTTTATTGATGCACAAAAAAGGTGTAAAGCTACAAATTAGAGTGCTAAAACCTATGGAAATGGGTGTAATGACTTCCCAACACCCTTATTTCACCTATACTACACCTAGTTTGAGCGATAAGGGTATAAAAAAGTTTAATGCGTACAAAACGGCAACAGGACAAGGCGTAGGGACCGATGCATGTGAGCTGCACGTGAAGGCTCGATGGAAGTGCGCGTCGAGCTCACAAAAATTTGGAAACAAAAGAAGAAATGTACACAGAAGGTTAATCAACTGAACGGGAGGCAGGTGTCGACGGCTACTACACGAAATAAACGATGATTGCAGTTGGTGTGTTAACCTGCGTGGCTGAAGGGAAACAATAGATAAGATGCACAAAAGAACAAACTAGGAAGGGCAGGTGTCAGCGGGGGAAGTAGCAGGCGTCAGCGGAGAATATACTCGCCAGCGCGCTCCGAAAGCGCGATGTAATGAGACCTTCTTTATAACCCGCTATCCCACGACCCGGCCGTGAATCGAGCGTCTACAACTTCAGGAGCTGGCACCTGCTATACTGTAGGTAATGCCATAAATCGCCCGGGACGGTACTTAGTCGTGCGCTGGTTTATGTCACCGACACGACGCTTTTAGTGCTTGCTTTTGATGAAGATATGCATGTCTTACATGCTGGGGTCGTTGTCGTGAGCACGATAATTAATTTCCCTCTGCCAGCGTGGCTTTTATACGGGCGGCTCAGCAACATCTCGCATGAGGATAGCCGGAATGTGCAGTGAAGAGCAAGCGGCTGTGGGAAGAAAAAAAAAAACATTTGTTATAATGACTTCATTCTAGGTCATGTTTGCTCCACAGGATTTTCGAGAGTCATCCTTCGTAACCACGTATAATGCGAGTTTTGTCTGTTGCAACGAAACCATATATACTATGCAGAATCGTTGATGGGTTGGATATGTTTCTTTGTCGTTGATGTTAAGTGTAGGCAGTTGTTCTGCTTCAATAATTGCAGAAGAAAAGCAGCTCGAAGCCATCGGGGAAAATCCTTATGCCGCAGAAATCAAGCTAAGCATGATGATTGGTGGAAGTGCTTAAAAGGTGGAGATAATGAAAACGTTGCTGTTGCTGACCACATTTGAATGGTATTAGTAAATTGGGTTCAGAATACATGAAAGGAAGCAAGCATACGAAGACATTGCTGATTGTGCTTCATCTCCATGGCTATTGAATCAGTCTTTCTGATAAGTAGGCTACAGTGAACCGGTCGGAAAATTAATTTATGCGCCTTTAATCAAAGCGTCAAAATATCGGAGCATCCCAAAGTGTAGGCATCAAGATTTCGCTTACTTATTTTGCGCAAAGCAGTGGGCCAATATTACGTTGTGTAAGTTCCGAGCTTCTGAGTACTCATCCTTAATCATGGTGGTTCCCATTCCTGCGTGAATGGCTAAGTGGCCGCAAATGGTGCCTCAGACAGGATTTGTTTGCTTGTGCGGGTTGGAAACGTCTTAGAATAAGGAGTAACGGGCACACTAAGGGAACCAATGCCCCACATAGCCTACAATTGTACGACGCAACCGGCAAAGATTGTAGCAGAAAAAATAGACATAACGATAATCCACCCTCAAATGGGCAAAAACAAGCCGCTTTGTTTTCCGCTTGCACCATCCGGGGCACGTGAAACTGCCTTGCACTTGGCGCTTTGGTGGTGCTGCCTCCATTCCGACTCCCAAAAGGTACACCCCTGTAGTGAAATCGGCCGTACCTGTTCAATTTGCATTAATAAAAAATTACGCCAAACCACCCTGTGAATGTGGTTGGAAAGCAACGCTGTAAATGGCACCCACGACGATTACCCATGCGACGTCCCTTAAATTCAGCCACGTCGCTCTAGAAATAGTGGAACCAGGGAGAAGTAAAATGCTCCTAACCACACCCTTTATTACTTCAAAAAGATATTCTTGGTAAGGTTAAATCAATGATGATGCATGAACGGTGTTTGGTTCAGTTGTATAGGTGGAGAACATGAGTGGAAACTTTTTTTATAAAATTAAAGGAAGATAAAACCCGGTGTTAGACGATTTCACTTCTCAATCTCTGCCGCCGTGGACGGCGGCGACAAGATCGCAGGTCGATACGTTGGAGGAGGACGAGAAGAGGAAACGAGGAGGATGACGAGGAGAAAGCGGAGAAAGTGCTTCTGTTCAGATTTCTGAACGGACCAGAGTTTCGCCCAGGGGAGTGGTTCTTTCTTCACTGGAGCCCATATGCAGTCCGCGCCGCCTGTGCTCTGTCCACCAACTGAAGCTGGGTAGGCAGACAGTGGCTGGACAGCAGCATCTCCCATTTCTCTTGTTGGGTAGTTGACGGAAAGAGAGGAGGGTGCTCAGGGCTAAAGTCGTACAACCCGATTATGTGGTGGAGTCTTTCTACCTCTGAGCAATATTTACATTCAGCGTCGTAGATTCGGATGCATTAAGTGAAGACGCGTCTGGTGTGGGAAGGAGCCGGATTGTATTTGCCGTAGGGTAGTTATTTTCTGGAAAGGTCAGGGTAAGGCAAAGGTAGGGTCTGTCTCTGAAGGCGATAATGCTGGGTTATGTCCCTGAACGAGACAAGCGGGTGACTGTCCTCGTGCAGCTCCATAGCACGGGGGGTAAAAGCGCAGGCTTGTTGGTGGGCGTATTCGTTGCCCTCCATGGAAGCGTGAGCGGGTGTCCAGATGAGCTGAATGGAACCGTTTGGGGAGTGGGTTTTAGCACACGCAGTGCACGTCGGGACACCCAACCCGACTGGTAAATACGACAGGCTTCTTAGCAATTGGTTACTACCTTCGCAACCCCTGGTTGAGTGAGAGCCAAGGCGATGGCTGCCTCTTCTGCTGCCATCATGTCTTGGGTTTTTAGTGAGGCACACGCAAAGAGGTTGTTTCTGGAGGTAGCCACGATGATGGCGTACTACTGCCCTCTATGTTGGGTAGCGTCAGTGTAGATAACTGCATGATTCCCACAGAGGGTGGTGTTCAGAGGTTGAGCCCGTGCTTGTCGGTCGACCCTCGTCGTGTGAGAGGTTCATATTTCTAAGCAAAGGGAAAATCTTTAGTTCTTGTCGCCAGGAGTGCGGGAGTACATAAAGCGGAGTGACATTCAGTGCTGCCCAGCCAATCTGGTGAAGGATGCGGCAACCCACCGCAGTTATGATCATTCGGAGCTGCTGGTTCGAAAGATCGCCCTCTATCAGTTCTTCCACCGTGTTGTGGAGCCTCGTGCTAAGCAGCCTTTCTGTGGACGCACTCAGTTGAAGACGAATGGCCTGCTCACCGCCTTTCTAATTAGTATATCAAGCATCTTCATGTACTCCTGGCCGAGAAGTATACAGGGTATCGACATAAGTCATTCTCGAGATGACAAAATGCTTGAATTATCGAAAGGTATCGGATTTCTTGAGGCCTCGCTTCTTGGTGGCAACTTGCGTAATCATGTGTATGATTTGAATAATGCTGCGTATGAGGCGCTGCAACGATACGTCACTCTTGGTGTTGGCCTGGAGATGGAGGCCCAGGATCTTGATGCTGGGGCTTGGAGTGATGGCCTGGCCATCAAGGAGCACTTGAATGTGTTCCTTGATGTGTCGTTTGGCGTAAGGCGGACGACAAGGAGATGTGATTTTTTAAGTGAGCACTAGAGGCCACAGGCTTTAGCACATTGGCGTACAAGAAGTGAGGTGTCATGTATTGGTGTGAGCTTCTTTTAATTTGAGCTTCTTTTAATTTTTGTAAGTCCGAGCACACGCGCAAGGCGCGCAGAGGCCCGCTAGACGTGCCGTTGACGGAGCGCACAACGGCGCGTGAGGTCGCGTGACGCTTTTACGTGGCATTTAGCGAGAATGCAGGGGGTAAACCTGTAGATGTGCTTGATCAACCCACACCTGTCTTCCCGTCTCCGCGCGGGCTCGTAGCTAAATCGTTAAGACAACGGTCTCTCGCTTTGTTACGCTATTAGTTCCCGGTTCGATTTTTGACGGTGCCAGTAAATTCTTTTATTTGTTCGCTGGAGTTTTCTGTGGACACCAATGGTCGCGTAAGAACCCTTGGGAGGGTAGAGGTATAAAGCTTTGCTTTAAAACCGCCTTAGAATCACAACCATGCGGCCATGGCTCGTGCTAAGGGTGTTGGGCCGCCATCAGAAATACTATTGCCAAGGCGGGGAATCTAACCTGCAACTTCATAGTGAGTAGCTAAAAGACCGGCACGGGGTAGCATTGGCTGGTTAGTTCCAAGGCTTGCCCAGTATCATCGTTGTTTCTACAGGCGTTTCACATACAGCGAAAAACGTTTAAAGCGCGACCATATTCCGCGTACAGGGGTCTGCTGTACCCAAACCTTAAACCAAATAGAACACTTTCCATGGCCATTTTGTTCAATTGTTTTGGCCCTCAGAATTGCTGAGGAAGCCGTGCCCTAGTGTCATTACTTCAAAAGGTACTATTGCTGGAAAACGCGAGAAAAGTGCACTGAAACTCTGCACATTAACAGAGTCCTCGTATGACCCACTGGGTAGGTTGTCCTAGTGACCCGTATCGCCTTCCTTTAGTGCTTGACGAACAGACGTTGATCAACACCAGTAAACGTTATGCCGGTCGAGGCCATAAATGAATTATATTACCCGGCTACCAATCTAGAACACGAGAACCAAAGCTCCAATCCCCACCGCGATGTCGTGGGGACGCCGCTGAGGGTTCGTTCGACGCACCTGGAGGTGCCAATGGAGGCCGGCGATGTCGGAGGCCGGCGATGTCGAGAATCCACGCTTTATTGGTCGGCCATAGTATGGAACAAGCACTGGACATGCTTTCTCAAGCTTGGGCGGGAGACGGAGTCTCCGAGACTTCAGTAAGCGGACCATAGGCGCCGAAAAGGTCCATCAAGTGGTGGAGGGCTCACCTCGGCTCGGGGTCGAGGAACATCCGTTCCTTTGTCCAACCCGCGCTGTTCCAGACCTTTGCAGAAAAGCCCTACGCAGAGCAATCCCGCTTTTTGACGTCGCCTCGGATGCTAGAGAGGGTCTCCAGATGAGGAGGGGGGTGTCGGCGGGGAAGCCTGCCGCTAAGTGGCCGGTGCTCCGTGTGCGCGCGTTCACCGCTGGAGTAGCGCGCGCTACTCGTGCGTGAGGGGTGCGTGCGCTCGAGCGCCCATTGTTGCCGAGGCGGCATCCCCATGTCGGCGGCTCCGAGCAGATAGCCCTAATGGCCCTGCCCTGCTGACTTGTGGACCCACGTGATCCCCACAAAGTAGGCGCACCGTAGTGCAATACTTTTATATGTTTGGAAGTCGACATTGATGGGTGTGCCTTTTTGTCACTTGATCCGGCAAAGGCTTTGCAATCCAAATCTGTGCAATTATTAATACCTGTACACCGCAGCACCAGTCACACCAGTGTGTCGGGACCATCTGCATGTTTACATGAAGGTATAAGACCAATCTTGGTTGCTTTGATAGCACTTGATATCATTGTAATTGCCAGTAATAATAGCCTGCAGAGGTTCCCCTAACAAAAATCGATGAACTGGTGCCGGTGCGTGCGTCTGGAAAAAGTGAGGCCGATTCAGCGCCTAAAGGTACTTCGTCGATTAAAAATTTCAAGCACAAACCAGCAAAAATCTTCCCCACATAGTTCTAAAATAAATGCGAGTTTACAACCTTCCCCACAGCCACCTAATTCTGTACATTCGGACTCACGCAGCAGGAAGGAAGTCCCACAACAGCTCACGAAGACACATGCGGCAAGCTAAAGCTCATGCAGTACGACCACAAAAACTCCTGCGTTTTCTTTTCGGTTGAAGGGACAACGGCCGCAAAGCCGAACGGAAAGCGCGAATGAAAGTACGCTGATGTTATGGAAAGTCAGAAGTAGCGACCAAATGGCGCCTAAACAGTAAAAAAAAAGAAATGTTGGTGAGGAGAATAAATTACTCCACCACCGCCCAGCTATCTTGTGGGGCGCCGTAAAAGTAGGCTCTGGATATCAACCAATGGAAACAATACTGGCTCTCGGTAGCTCGGCGATCTCCTTCACTTCGAGGCATAGCCTCAGCTGCTCCGTGTCGTAAAGCGAGAAACTTGAGGCTCCGTATTAGCAGAGGGCGTATACAGCCAGGCCTCAAAAGGATGCTTCGAGGAGAACTGGGGCTACTAGATTGCCAAAGTTGTTGCAAAAGCGAAGGTCTGCAGTCAGAAGGGAAAGCGCGAAGGAAAGTTTATGGAGGAAACAAATGAACAAAACCTAAGGGGCCATTTAGGCCGCGTACCAACGGTGCTAGCGGTGCTCGAGAATATATTAGGGCGCAAGCCACGGCGGGTGAGGAAAACCAGTGGCTGTTCGACTTCTCCGGAGGGGGGGGGGAGTGGTTTATCTCGAATACTGCTCGCTTCAACCCAGCCAGCTTCACCCGTGCTGGTGCAAACAAAAACTAGCGTGGTATTTATTCAGTGCGCCCGCATTGACGACCAGGAAGGTGACCATAGCTTCACTAAAATTGCGCCGAGGATTTTTTCGTACCGAAGAGTTTGAAACAAGGAACCCCCAGTTATTTATTCAGACTGCATCACGACACGTGCCGCTAAAATTAAGGCTGTTAAAAGATTAGCAGTTTGCAATGAACACAACGAAGTGAGTGGTATACGCCTGGTTCAGTTAGGTTGATATCCCGCCAGGACGCAAGGACCGCAGTCAAGTTTATGTCCTTATCACCTTATTATATATGTGGGAAGTCATATAAAACTAATAGAGCCAAATAATAAAACAAAAGCTGTTATTTATAGCCATACTATTTCTTTTTTTAGGGGAGGAATTGATGGTCGCTGTTGTGGAAAGAAGGTTTTGGTAGGACGTTGGCAACCAAAAAGTTACGCGCGCCAGGCCTCTAGCTACGGCCTGGTGCGCGTTAGCAGTGGTTTAGAGTCTTCGATTTTGTCCTTATGCGCAGCTTCGACGTCACAATATTCAAATACACTACGGTTGTACTGATGGGGATCAAAAGCACAGCAGTGCAGAATAAGATGTTGCATGCTATCTTCACCCGCAAATTATGGCGAAAGGTGCATCCGCGTAAAGCGGTCGCATCAATGCCCTTCTATTCAACAATGGTCCGCCGTTATATGTTGTATTTTTAAAGCAAAGCTTTTTACCTTCACCCTCCAAGGGTTCTTTCGCGACCGTTGGTGTCACCAGAAAACTCCAGCGAACAAATAAAAGAATTTACTGGCACCGCCAGGAATCGACACTGGAACTAATGGACTGAGCCCGTTGTCTCACCGATTTAGCTACGAGCCCACGCGAAGACGGGGAAGACAGGTGGTGTACTCACCAAGCACATCTACGGGAAATGCCACGTGAAAGCGTCACGCGACCACTCACGCCCATCTAGCGGCCCTGTGCGCTCCTTGCTCATAGGCTAAGAGTTGCATTAAAGCAAGGAAAATTAAACACCAATGCATGGTATCTCACTTCTAGTACGCCAATGTGCTAAAGCCTGTGGCCTCCAGTGTTCATGTAAAAAATCACCGCTCCTTGCCGTCCAACCTCACGCCAAATCAAATACTCCTTGATGGTAAGGCCATCACTCCAAGCCCCAGCATCAAGATCCTGGGCCTACATCTCCAGGCTAGTGACGTTGCAGCGCCTCAAAAACAGCATTAATCAAATCATACACATGATCAGGCGAGCTGCCACCAAGAAGCGAGGGGAATCCGCTACTTTTAGATTAATTGAAGCTTTTGTCTTCTCAAGAGTCACTTACGTCAACCCCCTGTCTTCTTCTTGACAAGGAGGACATAGAGATGCTTTATATAATCATTAGAAAGGCGGTCGAGCAATTGGTCTTCTCATGAGTGTGTATACACAGAGGCTGCTTAGCACGGGGCTCTACAACACGGTGGAAGAGCTGATATAAGGCCATCTTTCTAACAAGAAGTTCCGAATCAGAACTGGGGTGGGTAACCGCATGCTTCACCAGATTGGCTGGGCAGCCCAGAATGTCACTCCGCTTGACGTACTCCCAGACTCTTGGTGACTGAAACTAAGGATGCTCGCTTCGCTTAGAAATATGAACCCCTCACACGACGAGGGTCACCAAAAAGCACGGGCTCAAGCGTTAAACACCACCCTCGGTGGGGATCATGCAGTTATCCACACAGACGCCTCCAAACATCGAGGGCAGCAATACGCCATCATCGTGGCTACCCCCAGAACCAACCTCCTTGCGTGTACCTCGCTTAGGACCCAAGAAAAGACGGCAGCAGAAGAGGCAGCCATCACCTTGGCTCTCACTCAACCATGTGTTCGGAAAGTACTCACCGATTCCCAGCAAGCCTACTGGAATTACCATTCGGGTTGGGTGTACTG
Organism: Haemaphysalis longicornis; assembly: GCA_013339765.2. Lineage (NCBI taxonomy): Eukaryota > Metazoa > Arthropoda > Arachnida > Ixodida > Ixodidae > Haemaphysalis > Haemaphysalis longicornis. The sequence goes on from CM023456.1 coordinate 90,000,309, forward strand.
ATGTGCACTGCGCGTGCTAAAAAACCACTCTCCAAACGGTTCCATTCAGCTCAACTGGACACCCCCTCACGCTTCAATGGAGGGCAACGAATACGCCCACCAACAAGCCTGCGCTTTAAACCCCGTGCTATGGAGCTGCACGAGGACAGTCACCCGCTTGTCTCGTTCAGGAACATAACCAAGAATTATCGCCTTCTGAGACAGACCGTACGTTTGCCTTGCCCTAACCTTTCCTGAGAACAACAAACTACCCTACGGCTCATACAATCCGGGCTCCTTCCCGCAGCCTACGGGTCTTCACTTAATGCATGCGAATCGGTACGACACTGAATGTAAATTTTGCTCAAAAGTAGGAACACTCTGCCCCGTAATCGGGTGTGCGACTTTAGCCCTGAGCGCCCTCATCTCTCTGTCAACTACCCAACAAGTGCAATGGAAGATGCTGCTGTCCAGGCCCTTTATATCTACCCAGCTTCAGCAGGTGCACAGAACCGAGGGCGCGCGGACTGTATATGGGCAGAAGAAGGAATCACTGACCGGTGCTACACTCTGGGCCGTTCAGAAATCTGAACAGAAGTAATTCTTCCTGCTCTACCTCCTCCCCCGTCTCTGCGGCAAATCTCGTTGCCTCCATCCGCGGCGCAGAGACGGAGAAGTCAGATCGTCTAACACCGTGTTGGAGCTTACTTTAACTTTATAAAGAAAGTTTCCACTCTTGTGCTACACCAACACAACTCAACCAACCACCGTTCATGCATCATGCATTGATTTAACCTTATAAAGAATATCTTTTTGAAGTAATAAATGGTGTGGTTAAGTGCATTTCACCTCTCTCTGGTTTTGCTACTTGTAGAGCGATGTGAGTGAATTTAAGTGACGTCGCATGGGTAATTGTTGTGGGTGCCGTTTATAGCTTTGCTTTCCAACCACATTCACGGGGTGGATTGGCGCGATTTTTTTGTATTATAACAGGTGTAGTTGCCGTGTTGCCAAGAGCTTTCTTGATAAGTATTTCTTTGAATCAACTTAGGGGTAACTTCTTCGAGATTTCGGGAGTTGTAATGCGTTCGAGCCAAGGAAGTGGAGGCAGAATACCCACGCCCTATCCAAGAGGCGGGCTGGCAGCGAGTCCGCGTAGAGGCGATCGCGGATAATAAAATATTCCTTGTAGGAAGGCTTGCGATAAGCCGGTAACGATGCACATTGGGAAGTGCAAGGCCATGTACCACCCCGTTACCTCTTTCACAGGACCACACGTGCACCGGCGTTCAAGTGGTCCTGGCGCAAACAACGGTTTTGAGATCATGCTTGAGAATGCGGTAAATGCGTTCAGTGGTAGCACTCTTTTTTTAGGATCCTTGGTGTTGTATAGTGCTGCAGTTAAGTGTGTGTACGTGACGAAAGGTCCGATGCTGTCTTGTAGGCCTGCCGAAAGGGCGAAAGCATTGTTCACCAGATCCATCTCGCCTATCGTGGCTCGGCTCACTTTGCGACGACAGTTTGGCTGAACAATTTATATTCGCTGCCATTAGCAAAATGATCACGGAAGTGGTAGCGACAGAACAAAGCCGTAATCTATGCCCGGAACTTCGGTACAAGTACGACACCAACGATTAGCGACAGAGCTGATCTGCGAGCAGTAGCGTGCATCGCTGCATGTCGTGTTCTCGCAGCCGATTCCGATGGTTGCCGGCGGCTGCCTTAGATTGTGGTAGCATGTCGTCGCTTGCATGAATGAAACTCCATACGAGTTGTTCTTCGCAGCATGTCTAAAACATCAGCTGTCGCTTGACAAATAAATTTAGTTACGAGCCAAAGTAATATCGTAAGTACATTCATTGAAGCGGTTCTCTATAACAGAGATTTTTACTTTGACTGGCTATACCTAGAAAAACGCTGACGAACACTTCAAACTTCAGCTGGGGGCTGACGTGTTCGGCGTTATTTTCGTAATGGTGGACTACATTTTTGAAGCTAACGCAAAAAAAGGCCCGAAGTACAAAACAGTAATGTAGAGAAGCGCTTTGCCGATCGTAAATTCTTCGGTTCTCGAATCTATGGCGGCGCAGATGAAGAAAGGCAAAGTTTGTGCCTTGGGCAGAACGGTAGCGTTCTGAATAGAAGGCTGTCTGTTTGATCATAACTTCGCTTCTTGGGTTAGCGCTGATATGACAGCTTCTTTCGATAATTTGACAACTTCTTTCTTTGCGTTCAACATCCGGACGAGGAAAGGGAGCAGGTGCTGTATGTCCTGTTCCGAAAAACACTTGGCTGCTCGTAGAAACTGGGCTCACAGCAAGATTCTAATTTTACTAAATAATTGACAACAAAAGTTGGCAGGTATGACCTTCAATAGCACTTTATTCAGCGTAAGCGCGTATGAATGCATAAAAATGACAAAGCTTTCCAGACCACTTCGGTTGGTTTGCACGCAGTTGTGCAGCTTCAGCGGCTCAAAGAATATACAGGGCATCCATAGGTTTTACCGTTGCTGAAAATAGGCAGGGTATTGTAAGCACTAGATGAATTGTGGATTCAGGTGAACAGAATGCGAAAAGATGCCCTAAAAAGTTGCTTTCGCCTTGTCGCTCCGTTAGAACGCAAAATTTCTAGTGCGACAAGACTTCTGCCAAAAAGTCGGTTAGCTAGCATAGTCTGTCCGATCAAAACAGCTGCTCTTCTGCCTCTTACAGCAGCGTTACGCAATGCAGGAACAGCCTTTAGAATCGAAGATCGCCGAAGCACGTACATACGATGCTGAAATAACGGCAGTGTGGTGGATATTGGGTCGTCGTACTCGATGGCGTAAGTGTAGTCTTCGGCAGATTGTTCGTTTGTCATGTAGGCATCGAGCTCTATAATGCTCGACTGCTTGCTCTGAGGCGTCCGTGGAACATACGAATAGTCCAAGAGTCAACCCGTTGATACTGGAGCAGCTGGTCCGCCATGGTGAATAGCTACGTGCTCATAGACCGCCGCAACACGTGCTTGCTTATTGCTCGATATATGGGGGTCACGGCTAAAAAAGAAGCCTTGCCCAGCTTCTCAAAAGAAGGCGCTCCGCAATTCCCGCTCGCTTCTGAAATTTTTAGCACCAAAAAGAGGAAGTGAGAAAGATTATATCCAGCATTTATTTGCGCACAATAAACACGACGCTAAAGTGATGGTGGTTGTGGTTTGTGAGAAAGGAAAAGGAAAGGAAGTGCACTGGGGATATTTTTGAGCTCGGCAAGAAGCTCACCTGCATACAACCTAGTGCGGGTAGTAGAGGGGTACTGAAAGGAGTAGAGGAGAGAGACACAGAAGAGAGAGAGAGAGAGAGAGAGAGAGAGAGAGAGAGAGAGAGAGAGTATAAAAAGAGGATAAAGAATAAGATATAACGCTGTTGTTCCGGGAACATCAGTCAGTCACTGCAGTCCAGGCTACAGCCGCTGCGTGAGGCCGGTCGTCTTCAGGTAATGGAGCAGATGGGCGAATCCGTGCTCAAGGAAGTCAAAGCGCCCATGTTCCCATCTCGTGCACGTGCCCAACTCACTCACGGGGTATTCAAATCAAATTACAATAAATCAAAACTTATTCCATCATTGGTTACAACGTTGTGGACTGTCTGGCAAAAACTGCAACAACACCTTGTAGAGGCCAGAGCGCGGTGATATTTGAGCAAACAACAGCCCATAATGGTACATTGAGCTTGTAGTTAAAGTTTTCATTGCAACAATAGAGCAAAAAGTTACATTTCGGGAGAAAGATCACATAAATAACTACCATACGTGGATATTTTCATGATACTACATGAAAATAAAGAAATGCCGATTGAAACTTAGACGTACATTAAAATATATAGAACTGAGTTACAATACTATGCAGACACAAATTTCGAGCTCACTCTTGGCATGTAGAATCAAAACAAAAGAGGCAATGCATTGTGATGACCAAAAATACAGACATAACCATCATAACCCTCATCTTTATTGATCGCTGAAACAGACGTTGCGCCATTCACGAAGTGTGAGCCGGTCACATTGACCTAAATGACGTTTTTTGGTGCAGATGTACTGTACTCTGTAGTGTATTGATCCTAAAGGGTAGTCTGTTCGCGACGAGGAATGATGTACTGTTAAAATTCCATGGTGAACCCCGTAGCAGGACACAGCGTTGCATTCGTCAACGCTAAGTTGTCGGTATCAGTCAGCTGAAAATTGTAGTTGATGCAGCAAGTGGAAATTCTAAAGCCACTGAGTGCTGACGATGGGGTGTTGGAGGAATATAGGTATACTCGGATGTGTCACAACGTATTGGAGCGTGTAACTTCGTTTTCGGTGCCTCTGTCAGCATTACGTTGGCGGTAAATTCGAGATGACGCAATAGAAGCATCCACGATTCTTTTCTAAATTACGACAGTGAAAAATTGGACAGCGGTGTCTGTAGTAAGGAGCTGCACACACTCAGCGTCAACAGGTGAGCAAAACTGATTATCATCATTCTCTAGAGATCGCTGGTTTTTGTATCTTGTACCCTACCGGCCAAGCATGCGGATTTTCAGTAGCTAGGCTTTTTGTGGAATATCAGTAAATTCATTTTTTTTTGCTTTTGGCCCTTTATTCCTCCTTTTCACCTAATAGAACATAATTTCTCACATTTTAAATTTATTAGGAATTTTGAGAACGCTGACAGTCCACCCTTACAAGAATTAGGGACACGAGGCGAAGTTTTGGGGTTAGAAATGTGTGAATAGTAATGGATAAAAACCCCCACGAAGAGATTTGCGAAAGAGCGACGGACATATAAAATTTATTTCGCGCGGGACTATGCAACAGTTTTACGTCGATTTTCCACCCTATTTTTCATAGTTCTCTCTCTATCTCTCGCCGTATTCTCTATCTCTTGCCGTGTCTGTGAATCTCTCTGGCTACGTTTTTTGCTTTCCTACAGTACCGCTTCCCTCTCGCTGTTGGCTCCAATATAAAAACAAAAAAAAACGGCGACGAGGTGGCGAAACCACCGCGTGTCAGCGAGCTCAACTCACACGCTTGGTTTCTTAAACCATTTGCGTCTAAGCCAGCGAGCTTTGAAGATGTATAAATGGTTGCCTTTCGGGCATCTAAGCGTAATACTCGTCGTCGTCGTCGCCTTCTTCTTTTACGCCTGTCTCGTAGCAGACACACGTAGGCCTCAAAGACAGAGAGGGAGAAATAGACATATAAACAACGAGATGGGGAAAGCGACGTGAAAAAGAGCTTACGCAGACGCGAAGGTTTTCTTCCAACTTACGTCCCTACGTTATGTTAGTGCGAACCAAGCAAGCCATGGTGTGCCGTCGCGGATAAGCATTCGTCCGGGCAGGCTTACGTTCCTGCTCTGAATTTCAAATGACGAGAGCTCCGAGTGTGGTGATTGGCGGCAGCGGTGTTAGCGGGTGCCCTGCTTCTCGCGACAGCGATGACAGTGTGCCGACATGGTGAAAAAACATAAATCGTCGTGTCGCTTCTGATGTCTTCCTATAGACCAGTTTAAAATTCATGATGCAGCCAGCCACTTACGGCGTCGCTAGACTTCTGTGTCCCTCTTGAATGAAGAGGTACCATAACCCAACGGCTGACGTGATAGTGCTGCGATGGTTTGTTTAAGGCCTGCTAGACTCACATTGAGTCGCCTAATAAAAAAATATATATGGGTGGATGCAGAGTCATCACCATCATCGTCATCATAATCAGCGTGGTTGGGTTCATTGAAGGGCGCGGAGTAGTACTCTGTATGGAGAGCAGTCGTCGGCGCACAGACAATCGCCAGACCATGTGGCACGAAATGGCAAAATATTTTCGGATGTTCTTGCCGTTTTTCGCCGAGCCGGACTTCAACTTAACGCTTCCAGGATGAAATCTAGGAGGCTTCGCGTCACGTTCATGCGCCAAGACGGAGTGAAGCTGAAGTCACAACAGCAACCTCCACCAAAACCTGTTACGTGGAAGCATGGAAGATGTGAGCGATATTGTTGATGGGTAATGATGGTGCCGCAGAGCGATGCGATATGTTCACACTATTTACACTGGTTGCTAATGCAGCAGCGCATAGACGAACGGTTGGTGGTGGTGGTGGCCCAAAAAATGGCGCATACCCACTTAGGGGGATTGGCCAAGAAGAGTTGGGTTTCCATAGTAATCAATCATGCAAGTCAAAATATTGGAGCAGAAGGAAGAATTTGGTCTAACTTCATGAGAAAGAGATGGAAAAAAACACAAAAAAATCAACAGAGAGAAGAGAAGGAAAAGTAGGTAAAAGTTAGCCTAATCGGAATGTTGTTAACACTGCAGACGAGCTGTATCCGAAATGAAGGAGTGGATGGCGGTGCAGACGTCCCTATTGCACCGGCCCAGCCTAGTCCCCCAAACGACAAAAGCACCGGTACAGTTAAAGGCAGTTCACGACGTAGCAGGGGAATCTCTAGCAGCCTTCTCGATGGTTAGAAAATCGGCGCCAAAAAAGAAAGTAATGTTGAACGGTCTGGCAAGTTCACTGATCAACCTTCTCTTCTTCTTTCTCGAGCCAAGCACCGACGAGTGTCTCTCGATGCTTTTACGCCTTCGTCGTTTGCCCGTGTATTTGGAGTGTCACATAACAATATAAAACGATGAGAATGGCAGCTTTGGAGAACAAACAATCATGCACCCCTCCGTCTAACGATGACGATGGTCGAACCCGAAGCTTTGTCGTGATGGATTCTTTGGCTGGCCAACACAACACTGCGAGTATTAGCTACTCGGTTGGTACGCAGCACTTCTATAGAATAGCCAAAGATACTCTCGTGTGTGCACTGAGTAAGCTAACGTTTGGGTTTGGTGTGTACGGCGCAAATCGGTACCTACTGCTTCGCGGGCGCTTCGATCACGTCGAAGTGGAGCAATCGGATAGACGCCGGCTTCATAACGGAAGGGTCCCAGGTTCGAGTCTGGGCACGGGAAGCGTTTTTCGTTCACTTTACCGATAATCATTCACTATCATCGTTAGAGAAATTTGACTTCCCTGCAGGTCGTATTGGCGGACAACAGTATCAGTAAGGGCAATAAAGCTTCTGTTTTATATAACGGCAGCCGGACTGACTATAACAGAAGGGACATGGTTGTGAGACACCCAGCTTTGGTGCGAACCAAAAAACTACAGAGTATGCATAGAGGATAGGCAGGCTGTAGTGTTTGGTTATTCGTAGAAAAAATATTCGGCCTATTTGGCTTCAAAATAACGGTGACTTAGCTGTCTTCATGCGATATCTGCAGCCATGTTTGAATTGAACGTAAAAATGTGTTTAGAAAAGTACCAATAAAAAATGTTTACGCATGAAGCTTTAAGAGCATAAAGAACCGCAGACAAATAGGAAACATGAAGATGTGAAATTCATTAATAAGTGTCGTTAGGGTTATCTTTCTAAGCACGTAAGCCGACTAGAGAGTTTTTTTTTATTATTATATTTTCCACGTCATGAAGAGCAGCGGTAAGCAACTTGCCCGGTTCAAAGGTTGTCGATGCAAATCTTCCAAAAATATACGACAGCAATAAGAAAGCTGTGTAATGGACCAACCAAACAATGAATTAAAACAATTCCTTAATGGACGCTGGATCGACCAATAGGCCTATCTAAAAGGCATATGATATATGGCTATTTTGCTATTTTATAAATTTGCACTCCTTCATTTTACGCAGTGCTCTAACCGGCTACGCATAACGTGTACTACCAGCAAAAAATTGCACATTTCTGACTCAGTCCCATAAATTGCGCTAAGGCGAAAGAAATGATTTTCTTCCTATAGTTGTCGTCTAATTTACTTGAGTATAAAATCACTACTCACAAGGAATACATCAAGTGAGCAAATCAGCAAAAAAAAAAAAACAGAACTTCGAACAAAGTTTTTATACAGGACTATTCATCTATTCCCTCACGTGCTGTAAGGTAAAAAAAGGATTCGCCTGACCTGCTGTCTCTGTTTCTGTCGGTGATAATACCGGCCACTTCATCAACGTGCATTGGCTGATTGATTATTTGTAAGTTTTCACGCGCCAACGCAACGCAGGCGATGAGGTGTGCCGTTGTGGAGGGCTCCGGATTAATTTTGACCACCTAGGGATCTTTACCGTGCGCCTAAATCTCGTACACACGGCCGTTTTTGCTTTTCGCCTCCATCAGAAAAGCGGCCGCCGCGGCCGGGAATCAAACCCGCGACCTCGTGCTCAGCAGCGCAACGCCTTAGCCACTGAGCCACCCCGGCGGGTAACGTGCATTGGCAGCGTGACATAAACTTTCTGATAAAAAGAAAGAAATGTTCGTTATTGATCGAGCAATACCTATTATGCGGTCTGAAGTACCGTTTCGTTCCTCCCCTTTTCCGTTTTTACTGTTGCGTTCGTCCATAAATTTTGCCTGGGTGCTAAATGAATGCCATGGAAGCGATGTGAGAGCCCGAGCAACTCTACAAGTGAATAAACGACGGAGAAAAACGTGCTTCGAAATTGCATTACTTTCACTTTCTAAAAACGAGAGGGATCAGTGGGATTTGGAAGCGTTAATGTTCCCTTCCATCATCCGGCCTGCGCTCCTGCAGCCCCGCCCCTTCTCGGTGCATGAATACGCCGCACGAGAACGAACCAGAAAAAAGGCAACGCCGGCCCAACACTCCAGTGATGAGAGCGGCTGAACATCGTCTTTCCACACTTACTATTTTTTTGTGCCGATTGGCAACATATAGTGAACTGTAGTAGCATTTTTGTTGCACGTTCCAAAAACAAACAAATGGCAAATCATTTTTTCGCAAGACCGTGGCTTCATACTGCTCGAGCATGCTTGGTAGTACAGTGCTAGAATATTGTAATAGTTTTGCGGAAACTAGCGAATACTCGTTCATAGAGTGTCCGCCTTCCAATCACCATTTGGGTTCGAATCTGGTGTGGGCTAATATGCACGGAGCGCACGAACAAGATGCACTTAAGGTCAGGATAATATGTCCTTTTTCATAGCGTAGCTGTAGTACGTTATGATATCATACATTTTTCGGTGCCCTTCGTCGCGGGCACTGCACGTCGCGGCGGCAACCTCCGCCCCCCCCCCCCCCCGTACTAATGTGCTAATGCGCATGTTTTTAATGCGCGAGGCGGAGATGGCTGTGCGCCTAATAGCGACTTCAGAGGCTCCAAATGCATTGAAGCGCAAAGCTTATTGAAACACGCGCTTGAACCCGGCCGTTACAGTGGTATAAGGTGTAGGAGACTGATCAAATGCATTTGTAACCGGAAGGTGGAAGGAGAAAAACGAGAACTCGGGGCGGTTAACGATGATTCGAAAAATAAGGAATTTACGAAACGATAAATGAAATCAATTTCAGAAAAAAAACTTTAATGTTTTCTTAACACGTATTCGTTCATTGGCGCTCCTCCGCGCAGATATCTTTGCGCCCCTAACAAGAACGTTTTGCCGGATCAAATTGTGGTGGAAGTGAATCTAAGCTCTCTTTTGTAGCGATTTTAAAAAAATAGGTCTTGGTCGTCATAAGGAAGGGTGTGCCATTCCATCCACCCCTCAAAAATTTCGGGAAACACAGCGGTCACTCCTGCAAAACTAATCCTCCATTAGGTGAACTCATCATATGCTCGTGCCCTATGGGATGTCACAACGAGCCTGAACGCGCGTGTGCCCTGAGCCACCATTGCCGCGACAAAGGCTGCGCGGCCCAAAGTTTCAACGCGAGAAGGAACGCCACAGAAAACGTAGGCCATCCCGAATGAGAGCTTGTCATACGGGGTCTTGAGTATGAATTTTCTTCCGAGCGTGAAAGCTGCTTGGGAACAGTTCAGAGATCTCTTACAAGTAGTAGGGGAAGAGAATTGGCAATTGGGGAAAGCGTACAACGTCTTACGCCCCTCTAAACACTTACAATGTAATAGCATTCTTTCGTACCTCCGCAGCCAGGCATTCCACAAAAATGATTTATCGAAACAAAAAACAGCTTTAATTGTTCCAATAGCGTGAATGTGGTGCATTTTAAAAAACGTCACAAACAGTGTGCATCTTATACATTTTCCCACAAACGAAGAATAAGCTAAAAAACCCCGCAAAAGAACGTCAGAAATGTTAATAAAAAAGTTAACGGTTCAACTTTGCAGTACGCCTCTTCGGAAAAAAGTATTTCAGCCGACATAAGGCTCTTCATCACTGTAAAATTAAATTTGCATTAATCGAGAAAAGAAACAAACAAAACTTAAAATAATAATAAATTAAACAAACGATACTTATACTTTTTTCGAACAAGACCAATATGATTTTTCGCAAGCAGGGCACATTTTGCTCGAGCATGCTACACAGTGGTAGCTATCCTAGTGGTAGCATCCTGGTAACATCGTTGTCTTTAACCTGCCCTTAGAAGGAACCTCATATTGTCACGTAGCGAAAGACGGAACAGTTGTCTTCAAGGAAAACAAGTTTATTGGAGCGAACTTGTGTTCCCCTAACAAGTCAAAGAATACATAGGCGGCGAAGCAGCAGCCAACAAAGTGACGTGCGTAGGCGAGATTCGGTGAATCGAAAACCGCCTCGTCTGCTCTGCAGGCTTTATTCTCTCGGCGCAAGTGTTTCTCGAACCGTAGATTTACATCCAGAACATTGTAGATCATGAAGATTATTCTAGGCTGTTGATATTAGTTGGAAACGCTCTCCTTCACCGAATGAGATAACCCGTGCGGCATTAAAAATAAAGAATGGAACGTGTGCTTCGCTTGGGACACAGATAACATACCGCCGGGTGCAGCCGGGCAGTAAAAACAAACCACAAATAAACAAACCCAATGAATCATTCGCGGCATGCCCCTCTAACAGTGCATCGACCCTAATCTAAAATAAAATGAGAGTTAGAGCAAACAACAAGACCAAAAAAAAGTCCATAATCTTGCTCAGTAAGGTTTGAAACGAGCCCCGTGGACGACTTCGGGCCGCGTGCGTCGTCGTGATGTTCTGGAATCACCCTCGGCGTCCACATCGTATGTAAGTTCGCCAACACGTCGTAGAATCCGGTAGGGTCCGAAATACCGCCGCAGAAGCTTCTCACTAAGTCCGCGTCGTCGAATGGGAGTCCAAACGCACACTATCCCCAGGGTGGAAGGCGGCGTCTCGGCGTCGGAGATTGTAGCGTCCGGCATCTACCAGCTGTTAATACGTTGTACGAACTCGAGCGAGCTGGCGGACCTCCTGCGCACGTTGAAGGTATCCTTGGACGTCGGCGTTGAGGTCGTCATCTTCTACGTGCAGAAGCATGGCGTCGAGCATCGTAGTCGGCCGTCTTCCGTAGACAAGCTCGAGCGGTGTCTTCTGCGTAGTTTCCTGGGTCCCTGTGTTGTACGCAGACGTGACCTATGGGACGACTTCGTCCCAAGTGTCATGTCCAACATCGATGCACATAGACAGCATATCCGCGATCGTATTGTTCAGACGTTCCGTAAGTCCGTTCGTTTAGGGGGTGGTACGCCATCGTTCTTCGGTGATCCGTGTTGCTGTACCGTGATATTCCTTGCATAAGCTCCGCAGTGAAAACCGTTCCGCGGTCCGTGATTAGCACTTCAGGGGCTCTACGTCGCCGCAAAACTTGGTCTACGAAGAACTTCGCGACTTCTTGTGCAGTCCCCCTCGGAAGAGCGGCCGTCTCAGCGTAGCACGTCCTGTAGTCTGTCACTACGACAATCCACTGGTTCTTAAATCGTGACGTAGGGAATGGGACGAGAAGGTCCCCTCCAATCTGTTGGAAGGGCCAAGATGGGACGGCGATTGGCTGCAGAAGTCAGTCGGCGGCGTTTTTCGTCGTTGACAGTCACGGCAGCTCCGGACGTAGTGGGGGACGTCAGAGGTAAGTCGAGGCGACTAATACCTCTAGTTGATTTTTCCAGTAGTGCGAGCTGTGCCGAGATGCCGAGATATCCGGAGAATGGGCTGTCGTTGCACGCTTCCAAGATTCCGTCACGAAGGCCTGCAAGGATTACAAGGTAATTCGTTCTCGTTCAGGAGTTCAAATTTTTCTTCATGAGGACGGAGTTCTTGAGGCTGAATGCTAGTAAGTTTTGTTTGAAGGCCCTCGGCACGGCCACATTGCGTCCTTCTAGGTAGTCGGTCGTGATGCGTAATTCTGGGTCGGCATGCTGCTGGGCGGCTAGGTTGCTCTCCGTCACGACTCCGTCATGTCTGCACCAGAGTCTTGAGGTTGTGGGTCGATGGTGGCGCGGTACAGACAGTCGGCGTTGGAGTGTTTTCTGCCGGATGTATAGACGATTGTAACGTCGAATTCGTGTAGGCGCAGGCGCCATCATCCAAGGCGGCCAGAGGGGTCCTTCAAATTTGTGAGCACACAGCGCATGCTGGTTTGTCACAACCTTGAACGGTCTACGATACACATATGGGCGAAATTTCGAAATGGCCCTCATGATAAACAGGCACTCTTTCTCGGAGGCAAATCAGTTTTTCTCCTGCTTTCGAGAGACCACGGCTGGCATAGGCGATTACCTTTTCGCAACAGTTTTGCTTTTTGACGAGGATGGCACTCAAACCTATATCGCTGGCGTCCGTGTGCCTTTCCGCTTCGGGTTTTTCATCGATATGAGCAAGCACGGGCGAGCTTTCCAGGCGTTGTTGCAGCTAGCACAATGCTTCCTCTTGGGCACTTTCCCAGCTGAAAGGGGTGCTATCTTTCGTCAAGCGGGTGAGTGGCTCTGCAATGCACGCGAAGTTTCCGACGAAACGCCGGTAGTATGCGCACAGGCCGAGAAATCTTCGCACGCCTTTCTTGTCTTTCGTTCTTTGTTAGTTCGCTATGGCTTAAGTTTTCGCCCGGTCAGGCAGGACTCCCGCGGCGTTGACAACGTGGCCCGAAAACTTGAGTTTCTCATACGCGAAGCGGTACTTTTCAGGCTTCAGCGTTGACCCCGGCGTCCGAATAGCCTCGAGTACAGACCCCAACCGCTCAAGGTGTTCCTCGAAATTTCGGCGAATACCATAACGTCATCGAGGTATACGAGACAGGTGTGCTACTTCAGGGTAGCTAACGCAGTGTCCATGACACGTTGAAACGTTGCTGGTGCCGTGAACAGCCCAAACGGCATCACCTTGAACTCGTATAGGCTGTCCGGGGTTAGGAATGCAGTCTTCTCTTGGTCTCTCCCATCCACTTCAATTTGCCAGTAGCCCGTCTTCAGATCCACCTAGGAGAAATACTTCGCGTGCAGAGGTGGTCGTGTGCTTCGTCGGCTCGGGGCAGGGGGCACACGTCCTTTTTGGTGATTTTGTTCAGCCGCCAGTAGCCAACGCAGAACTTTAATTTTCCGTCTTTTTTCTTCACGAGTACGACCGGCGCAGCCCAGGGGCTTTTGGATGGCTGTGTAATGTCGTCGCTGACCATGTCGTCGACTTGTGTCCGGATGGCTTCCCGCTCGGGTGAAGACACGCGGTAGGGTGACTGCCGGGTAGGACGGGCTCCATGTTCAGTTATAATTCGGTGCTTCGCTAGGGGTGTCTGACGTAATTTTGAGTTCGACGAAAAACACTCGCTGTAGCGACGCAGCAAATCCAATAATTTGGCCCGGTTTTTTTGCGGCAGCGCCGGGTTAACGTCGAAGGATGCGGCAGCTTGAAAGCACCGGTGCGTGCGGGTTCAAATTTAGGGACCGCGATCACTTGACTTGTTTCTTGCGTTTCTTAGAGAAACGCCATTACAGCGCCCATGTTTAGATGCTGTTACTCCTCGGTGAAATTAGTGACAAAAACGTAGGATTTTTATTGCTTAAAGCGCACAATGCCTCCTGCGATGGAGACACCGCGGACGAGAAGCAAACTTTGGTCACTCTCTACGATAGCGTCGATGTCAGAAGCAACATCCTCACAATAGACGGCGATCATCAAGCTTGCGCGGTTTGGCAGTTTGATGTCATCGTCGGTGACATCCTTACAGCAGCACAGTGATCAGGGTTCGGTTGCGGCATCATGGAGAGATCGGACGAAAAAGTTATTGACATGGTCTGCAGATAAATTATTGCGCCGTTGTCAATCAAAAAGTCCATTTCGACAATTACGTCGCGGGAGCAGGTTAGGCAAAATGCAGAACAAAGCAGCGTGCGTGGTGCCGTCTATGGTGACGCTTGACGTGCATGTTCCTCTTGCCGTTAGGAGAGGGCCTCCTGCTGTGCGTATATGCGGACCGTCAAACATTGTCGTAACTTTCTTCAGCTTAGACGCGAATGAACCACTCATTACCAAGTAGTCGGCTCCCGTGTAGATGATGACTACTACGTCAAAGCCATCGATGGACAACTGGACGTCGGCCGCCTTACTCGTGTTCCGGGTGCGTCGTGACGTCGCACCTCGGCTTGTGCGTGTTGACGGTCGGGTACTGTGCGTCGTCGTTGTCATCGTCTTGTCAGCGGCAGTCTCGGTCATGTTGGGTACGCGTCGTGCCTACAGCGGTTGTCGTGTTCGGTAGTCGCGTCAGGGTTCGGTCGGGTCGTCGGTATGAGGCCTTGTCGTTAATCATGACCTTTGGCGCACCCTTGCGTCGTTGGAGGGTTTTCATTTTCCCGCCGTTATGCAACTTCACCTCCAGAAGTTGCTGTCTTTAGTTTCCCCTGCGTGGGCTGGGGAAATTTCCACGTGCGAAGTCAGCATTTCTACGGCGGTTGGGCGACTCGTACGGGAAGGGTGACGGCGAACAGTTCAAACGACCTAGGCCACTGCTGGTATGAGATAGGTACTCGTCGATCTCACGTGGTCGTTGGCCAGGGAGAAGGTGAGGTGCGTCGAAGGAGAAACTACGCAGTCCAATTCTCTTGTATAGGCAGCGACGGTAGATGTGGTCGGCCTTTCCGTAGTGGTAGCACAGAGGATGCAGCGATGCAGCGATGCTCAAAGGTTGTTGGTGAGTCTGAGGGAGAAAGAGGAAAACAGAGAAGATTTCAGTTTCTTTATTAGAAAGGGTTTGGTAAAGGCTCCACAAAATATACAGCCCTCTCTCCTTCCCTAGCTTGTCCCAGATGCTTTCCCAGTGCTTAGTTGATAGTACTCGTTTGTATTCCCTAAGCAACTTGTACCGGAGCAGCAGCTTTACAAAGTCTGAGTGGTGTTTTTTCGGTGTTGGCATACCTGACAGTGAGAGTATGCACCCGTTTCCACAAGGTGGCCATATGAGCGCGGACGGCTGGTGTTGAGGAGTCGGATTCACTATTTTGGAATCGGACTATCCAGAGCCGTTTGAATGGAACGACGTTGGCGCGTGCGAAAGCGTTTCCCGTGCATTGTAATGAGTACGGGAAAATAGTCACTACCCCATGTCGTAGAGTAGGGGAGCAGGGGGGTCCATTCGCAAACGATGCCGTGGGATGTAATGGCGATATCCGGGGAGCCGTTTCGCTGGGAAGAATGGAGGCCAATCCGAGTAACCAGAGCATGGTCGTTATGGAGTTTAAGCCCACAATCACCCACCATGGTTTCCAACCAAGCTCCCCGGCAATCCGTATAACCGTAACCCCCAAGTGGTATTGCGGCCGTTGGATTCGCCACCTGTGAGAAGAGCAGTTCGAGGAAACTAACTGAGACACCAGGTGTTGCAGCCAATTATACCGAACGTGCATTTGAGAACCACCAACATGAGTATAGTAACGGATGCCGCCATCAGATCTTTACCATCCAGGAACCGAAGGTGCGCTAGAACGACCTCGTGATCCTTCTAACACTGCCCAGAATAATTCAGACGGCGGCACCCGACACCTGAAGGAAGCAGTATAGCTGCTTGTTCAACTACGAGTAGCTGAGAGTTAAGGCTCTTTTAATTAACGCGAGTAGTGACGGCTCTGTGAAAGTAGTGTATTTTCAAAGAGATGGTTATTGCGGGTTTCTTGAACGAAATCAAGAAAATGAAACCATTGGGCGACACGAGCGGCATGAATAGGTCCTGCTTAAAAGCAGTTGCGGCCATTCCAATGTAGAGCTTTTAGTCGTTGCTTCGTTCCGCAGACATTCTTAGTGGTCGCTCGTCCTTATCCTTCGCTTCACCTGGCACATGTTTAGTAATATACTGGATTATGGCTGCAGCTTGCGTGGCGTATTCCTTAGTAAGCCCCCGGAGTTTCTTCATGTACGCGAGATATTCGTGGTGTTCCTGGTGAAGGTCGGCTCGGAAGAATTTGAAAAATAGCATGAATGCTTGTGGTTGATAGGGTAGTTGAGAGGCGGGAGGGGCACGTTTGCGACTCGTGCTACGGCTGCGCCGGGAAGAGCCTCCAGAGCCGAACGATCCCGTAGGACCCACGTTTTGGAGGGTCTGCTGTTGCAATTGACAACGCTGGCCTCCTCTGCCATGCGGCGCCGAGTTTTATTTTCAGCTGTCGGTTCTCCTCATGCAACTGTTTCATCTCTGTGCGCAGGCCGTCGAGCTGTCCTAAATGTCTTGATTGGCACGTTCGTTTGTGTAGGACTGCGTTGAAACTTCTTTTGCTGGGCAAGAAAGCGGTGCTGCCTGACCTGTGCGAGGCTGATGCGTCCAACAACGCGGTCCGCTCACCTAATGCCGTTCTAGACCCACCAAGTGGCCTGGTCCGCGGAGGGGTAGCTTTTCGACTGGGGCATTTTGGTTCGACAACCAGGCGGCAATCTTTTCTACATGCGGGGCAAAAAAAGCCTGGTCATGTATACGATTGCATTTTTTCAGACAGGATTTCACGCGCCGTATTTAGACATGTGATCAAAAGTGTGGCAGCTAAAGCACACCATCTGCTTGAGTTGATACCTAGCCACTTTGACGATTGCTATCTACTAGTTCACGACTAATGGTGTTGTAGGACAATGAAAAGTCAAAACGGCCCGAATAGTTTTGCCAATACGCTGAACTGCTGGTGCATCTGCTTGCTCGCATCTTATCCATTGCAGTATGTATTCGTTGGTTCCCTCCGACTCGACCGTTATTACGCCACGGGATGTCTCAAAGCGATTTGGTAGGGATTTGCGCTCAATTGGTACAGTAACCTGGCGTCCTGCGTGTTGGAATTGATTACAGTTAGCTTACAATAAAGCATGTTCTTTATGATAAAGATTGAATTGAATGGAGTTTCCAGTGATATCATACCGTTGGGGGAAAGTTGTGCTAATTAATATGTATGGGCTGTGCCTTTGATGAGATCAGCTAGGGCTTTCTTTGGAATATCGCCAACAGAGATTTTAGAGACTCGCCGAAGCAAAAAAAATGTTTCGTTGGGTCAACTCACCGTGTCCAAACGGGGGATGACACTTTACTTGGCCGGCTTGAGACGGGTTCACGCGGGTATCCGTGCGACGTCTTGGTCCGTGTTTGCGGCGTCGTGTTCCATTTCATCAGGGTCCTCGTTGTTGAAGGCTGGGCTCGTAAGCGTCTGGGGTTCATTTGTTGATGGTGCAGGCAGTAATCGCTGAGCTATACCACACGTCGAGGGTCAGATTGAAGACGGTGGCTCCCATCTGTGCTGCGCAACAAGTGCTGGCGGTAGCGGCGTTATGCGCACCGACGCCATCATGGGCACGCCGGAGGAAAGAAGAGCAGCGCTCGCTCGGTTCACCGACGCGGAAGGTGCGCTATCTCGCACAAACGAAGGCCAAGAGCGATTCCGACCGCGTATCACGTGGTAGCTGGTTTTGACCATAAAATATTTCAAAGTACCTGCTACAGTTACACAGAACGTACCTTTTGAGGTATCTAGGCGCTTCGCGCTGGCATACGCAAATCTTGTGTGTGTTGTTTTCCTTGGAAGTATGTAAGACAAAAGCGTACGTAAGAAATAAAATAGCGAACATAAGCTAAAACAAATACAACATATTTGATAAATACGAGGCATTGTGTACCGTGTACACGAGGGGCTTAGTCGATTGAACTAGAATTCTTGATAGAAGCCAGGACATCAACAATTCTCGCAGTCAGGAGGGTACATCCTTGAGAACGAAGTTGCATGTAATGATTCTTGATTGTTTGACCATTAAATGAGCCACGTCATCAGAGAATGAGGTACGCCAGCATCTCAGGGAACAAAGAAAAGAGGGAACAAAAGGACACTTTTCTAAGCGGTACTTATTTGGCACCACTCCTCGAGTTGCTAAGAAGACACGTCAAGTCGTAGCAGGTGTCGCCACTTTCCTGAATTTATGCGCCTTCCACACGCCTTTTAGACGGGTCTGGTGCTTCACGTCACTGTTTTTATGCGTTTGGACGGCCCACGGCACATAGAATGCATTGGTAACACATAGAAAACGTTTTTTTATGAAGTAGAAAAATCAATGCCTTCAAGTTGTCTCTGTTTTCTCCTCCAGAGATGACAACCTTGCCAGAAAAGGCTTGATAGCGATCGCAGAAATATTAAAAATTGTGTGGCCCGCTTGCTAATTTTTCTACGATATTGCTGCGAGGCCAGACCCGGACAATTTCACCGGATTGATGTCCGAAAAATGCCTCCACAGTGGAGCGAGAATGCACTCCGTGGACCTTACGGTCTCGTGTATGTGGGCTGGGGCCTTTTAAAACGGGTCATGGAAAAGTTCAGGCCGATAAACTACGAATTATTGCTTCATGTTTTGCATGCGTGCATAGAAACTGTTTTGTCTTGTATAGGCATATCATTCATTTAAAAATCTTCTTGTTGATCTTGCGGACAATAATGAAGCTGTTTCACCATTCCCTACTTTTCTACTCATTTGTGCCACTAGTTATTATTATGGTCTTGTAGACTCAGCAAGGAGTCCCAACTCGCTCAATGATGCGAAAATACTCGCCCCATGGTCGGACCCGCACGCAAATACCCTCTTTTATTGTTTAAATAGTACTGGTCAATGCGACCTGCCTCACAGATCACGGCCAGGAGTTACAACATACGCGTGTCCTGGCCACCGTTGTAGAGTGCAGGTCTTTTTGTGATGCTTGCAGTCTTTCACTCCCACAATGTTGTACCATATTTATTTAGGATAATTTCAAGGTCAACAACTTAAGGGCCCCTATCTGCGAAGAACCGCCGTGTTGTACCTGCTCATGTAGTTACTGGAGTTGTGCGTTCAAATAAGTGACCACTGCTGTAAAGAGAAAATAAAATAATAAACACAGTAAATATCAATTCGCGCTGCAGTCGCCTACATCGTAACCGCGAAAACTAAGCGGAGACCGAAGATATCCGAGGTAGGGACGAACCGAAACTCAGGCGAGGAAAGAGTGGAGAAACTGTGAGGGGGAGAGTGGTATTGCCGCGTGATGCCGAGACATACTCGTAATGGTGACACGCAGTGCGATAGCGCGAGTGTAACGCGTTAGACTTTGAAGTAATTCAAGACATTGGAGAAGTTTTGATTGGGTAGATTCAAATGCCTTTAGAGTCTGTTACCTGAGCGTGACAGTTGTTGATCGAAGTCCCGAGTGTTTTTTACAAAATCTGAAGGGGAGATGTCAGCTGAAACAGCTAAAACTATAACCTGACCCTCCTGATATTTCCACAACTACACTCGGAGAAATAATGTACGCACAGTAGCTAAAAATTTTTTTGCCAATGTCAGTGAGCATGGCAGTGTGTTTGCAAATAAATGGTAAATTTTCAAACGTTGCTCATTTGAGTTAAACGTTTTAAGTTTTCAACCTGCGTCTTCTTAAACCATAAAAAGCCATTGATCAAAGCCGCAGCTGTATTCACGCTTCAGATATTTGCACACGCTGTTTGAGCGCGAGGCTAGCACTAAAATGCAGCGCTTCCCCTCTCAGTAAACCTGCAATATACTGGAAGAGATAAAGCTTTTCATGTAAAGCATAATGGTTTTTTCGGCCGTGTACAGATGCATCACCAAAACAGGCGCCATTGGCACCAGGATGCCGAGGGGAAGGAAAGCAAACACCGGACAAACCACCGACGATCTCTACAACGTTCTCGTCACTGAAGTTCTGGCATCTGCGTTCTTGCTCGGCATAAAAGCGTTTGGTGGGTTATAGTTCGCAGATATCATTTAACTACGAATTGAAGAGCGGGCTATGACAAATCTTAAGAGTGCGCAAGCACTCATTTGAAACACGCGTTGTTGTCCGTCCAGTTCGAAAACAATTCCTTGTGACAGAGCTTTGGTTAAATGGCATTTAAAATGCGGATTTTGCTAAGTCGCATTCACACTTGAGGCTCGTACCGAATGATCGCTGGAACTGAACTTGCTCTTAGTCATATTTTTTAAACTAGGACACTAAACGGAAGTAATACAGGAAAAGCACATCGTAACGAGTTGACGAGAAAACAAGCTTACAAAACGGGCGTCTGGACAAACCGTTGTAGACGCAGATGCCGGATGGTGATGGGTCTTAGAATTATGTGCGCCACGAGAAACTCAGCTAAACATGACACGCTGTGCTTAGTATTCATGGGCGCGAAAAAAAACGCAAAAAATGTCATTCAGAAAGGTCTTCTCTGAAACATAAAATCTCAGTCACTGACCCATTGAAAAATAGAATGATTGACATGTTAAAACTTACGCGGTTTCTTGTTGTTGCGCAGTTTTCCCACATAAAGCATACCGTAATTTTATGTTGTTTACGTTCATTGATTATAATGAATCTCGGATGTAAATTTTTGCAGCCTTTACTTTAATAAATCCCTTACTTTATCTCGCATGTGAAATTTTGCGTCCTTTACTTTATTGCCTTAGCCTTTTACGTATGCCAACTAAACCATTAGAAGGTAGTATTAGGTTACCGAGGAGGCATATTAGCGGCACTTACTTACTGCTTGTGCTCATTACTACAATTACCGAAGATGATATGGGCGAACACCCAACAATAGATTTGGGAACGTGATTTCCTCGGCGCATTTATTGCGCTTCTTCGCGAACTAACAAAACCCCTTTATACAGTTCCTTGACAGAGAGTGATAGCGAATATGAGCGAGTCTGTTGTTGGCCGCACTAGCTATTTTTAGCAGTTTATATTCTGGATACCACTGTTTGGTCGTCGAGGCCACACTAACGAGCACCCGTAGTTATGTATTCATGGGCACGCTCAGTACTGAACCAGCCCGTTTATAACATGTTGTTCTCCGTAAGCCCCGCATGTCGGCACGTTGTTTGCCGTGGCCAGGCATGTGAAACTCCTCAGCAGTGTGTGATGACTTGTGGGTGTGCGTGTCCACACCTATGCATCGCCTGTGTCGTTTGTGTCCGTTTAGCGAACGCAAAAAGGGTTATCGAGACAAATGTATCGCTCGCTACAGTGTCTGGCATCACAATAAACGGTGCCAAGTGTTACGAATGCGGGCGGAAAGGGACATATAAGCAATGGAAAAAGAAGTGCTCAGTCTGGGACAAATTTGCAGCAGGAGTCAGTAACCTGCGGCCTGCGGGGTAGTTTTATGCGGCGCCCCAGCAAGTCACGAGCCCAGACCACCCTCCCCCCTAACCATGTCACTTACCATTTGAAGGATGACAAGTCAGTTTGAACCTAAGGTTAGACGAACTAAGAAAAATGAATCTATGGCTTCCAGTTGGCCTTGCCCCAATGAGCCAGAGAGCAGTCAATTACTGTTAGAAATTATTGTGAATTCGATGAATATTTTTCTCGTTGCCTGCAAAACACCCCACCCCTCGTACTACTCTACTTGGCGTATGGCCCCCGCCGTTTCGGCTTCATAAACTGGACCTTCTATCTCAAAAGGTTGCCGATCGCCACTTTGTAGCATGGCTAGTTTGTCCGAGTTGTTACGTTTTCTACATGACACATCAACCAAACACTGAAAAATGTTTTCAGGTATAAGGTGGACGAAACGGCAAGTTAGAAACCAACCGGATGCCACATAGTAATTTGTTGTTCCCGCAGGGGTGTTAAAATTGACGAAGCGACGTATATTACTGGCACAAGCCCCTTGCATCGGCTCCAAGTTTCGCTCGGACTCACGCTGGCTAACCGCTATCCAGGCCATCGAGAGTGGTACCACGGTAGTGGGCAAGTCACGAGGATCCCCTGGACACCACAGTCTCAGTCATCGAGCCACCAGGAGGTTATATCGGAGTGCCCGCCACCGCAGCTGCTGCGCTGGGGAGTTAGGCCTCATGCTAGGCCAAACAGAACACGCCATGGGCTCCACGACGACAGCAATGGACACATTGCCATCGACGGAAGGAAAATCAACCTCCGGAATACAAATTGGAACCTAGGAAATTATTACAAGCATCGAAGTCCAAGGAGAAGACTTCGATCCCTCAGACACAGCCGGTTTGACTACCACCGTGCGACGTGAGACACAACAAGCCAAGTCAACCACTGGGAAGTCCTCAATCAATGCACGTCAATCAAGACCACGAGAAAGAGTCACTTATGCCAAGAAGATAGCCAATGCACTCACCAAGGTAGCCCGCATGCCACCAGTTATGCCGCAGGAGGATATCAAGATCATGGTTCGGCCAAGCGGTGGACTTAACCTAGCAAGGACAGAGGCTACGATAACAATGGCTGCCATTTTCGCTTCATCTGTGATACCAAGACAGGAAGCTAGTGCTGATACCATATGCACTAATAATGCCCAGAATATTATAGTGATTAGCACCCCAGCTCACTAACGGGCAGTGCAATACGTACGAATGAAGAGCCTACTGATTGGAGACAAAACCCATAAAATATTCACATATCAGGCTACGCAGGAAGATACAGTAAAAGGAGGGATCAGAGGAGTGGCTATTGAAGACACCCAGAGGGATATAAATGCCAATATTGTCAATGAATCCAATCCATTTGCACCGCAGGCTCACAGAATTGGTACTACAACTACAGTCATAGTGTTTTTCGAAGGACATAAGGTACCGAACTATGTTAAATACGGCCCCTTGTTGCTCAAATGCAGCATATAGCGAAAACATTTTGTTGTCTGCCGGCAATTCGGGAAAATAGGCCATAGAAGCGATGTATGCCCATTTTCAGACACAAAAGTTTGCATAGCGTGCTGTTTAGCAAACCCAAACGCTGAGCATGCCAGCCATTGCCAACCCAAGTGCAAGTTGTGTGGCGGAAGTCACATGACCGGGGCTATAGAATGCACCAACAAATTCAAAATGTCTTGCGTCGTTAAAAAAGACGATGGGCCCGCAAGCTCTCGGATGGTCAACAGCTGCGTCAACAACAGCTGCGCGAATTCAGCGAACTTGACGCAGCAAGCTTCCCACCTTTGAGACAGCAGTCAACTGAAAAGAACAGTAGGAGTAGATCTATAACCAGGAACAATAGCAAGAAAAGAGATGGTAGCCAGAGCAGCAGAAGTGCAAGTAGGCAGCCCTCTCAAACACGAGAGAAAGTAGCCTGGGCAGACACCCTTGAAACCCCACCAAATACAATGGCACCAAAAAGTTCCGACGAATCAGCCATTCTTAAAGCCCTTGGAGCCGAAAATGAACAATTGAAGCAGAGAATCGCAAATCTCGAAATGACAAACAGATCATTAACGAAAAGTTGGATAGACTCTTGACGCGTCAAACCCGCAAGCAGCAAGCGCCACCTGCTCAGGTCCTGTTCCAAAGCAGGCGTTCACGACTGAAACAGAGCCGACCAGCAAGCGCAGGGCTGTTGACCCAGCCCCATCGAATGCTGCTTTGTCTACCCAAGACCGTAAGGTGCGATTCCGGCAGGATAAGCTAGAGGAACGACAGGCAAAGATGGAAGATCGACTCGATGAATTCATCAAGACCACAAACGAAAAACACCGACAAGTACAAAGTATCTTCGTCCAAATTCAAACACAGCTGGCCACAATTACGGGAAGACTCAACACCAACGCACAGGCAGCAGAACAGCACATAGCCCCGGGATCGCCGCCAATGTCGGTCATTCAACAACCACAGCCACTACCCATCGCCTACCAGTCATGGCCGCCCCAGTAAAAGATCTGCTCATATGACAATGGAATTGTACCGGGTATAAAAATAACGTAGAAAAATAAAAATAAAACTAAAATAACGTCACAACGTGGACGTTATCATGGTCCAAAAAACACTCAGCGAGACCCCACCAAAGCTCTCTGGCTACCGCACGTATGCAAGCCCGCCAAGCGCCCGTGCAGACGCCAAGGGAGCCGGACGTGGGGTCTGAATTTTCATACGAAAAGGGATCACCTATATAGAACACGACTTAATCGGAAGAAGTGCCATTGAACACTGCGCAGTAGAAATTGTCACCGGAAAAAAGCGAAAGGCCAGCACCTTTCTCGCCACCTTATACAGTAACCCTGCACATCACCAGCAACGTTTCAGAGCGCTTCTGTACAAGGCGTCGCGATTGGCCCACGATAACACACTGATCGTCGGTGGAGATTTTATCGCTCCACACCAGGACTGGGGATACCAGACATCCACCGCCAAAGGCCGCTTCTTGATGGAGGAAGGAACGGAAGCCGGTATGCACCTGATCACAGACGCCACTGACCAAATGCGTTGTGGCACATCTGTAACAAGGGACACGACCACGGACCTCACTTTCGTCAAGAACAACGCACGGCACATCCACTGGAGAAACACTCCCGAAGACTTTGGGAGTGACCACTACGTCCTCGAAATCGTCGTCCCCCTTCCTGAAAGGACGCCTGCACTTTGAAAGCACAAGATCACGGACTGGGTCGCAATCCGCAACTCCCTACCCCAAGAGCGCATCGAAATCGACGATATTGAGTGTTGGGTGAAAGTGGTCGTCCAAACGACCTCGGACGTAACCAAAGAAATAGAGACTGACGACAACATCACACAGATGGACAGTCGCCTGGCCCATCTTCTTGAGGCCAAGAAATCTATAAAGGCCTGCTCGAAGACGCATCGTACGAACCGTCGACTCCGCAACAAGGTGGCAATCCTTAATAGACAAATAGAAGGCCATTGTAAGGTACGATGCACCCAGCAGTGGCATGAAGTCTGCTATGCAGCCGACGGGCAACTCCACATGAGCAAGAGTTGGAACCTACTCAGACACCTCCTGGACGAAACCCGGACAAAGAGTCACCATCACAACACGCTCAATCGAATCCTGCACAGAGCCGTGGTAGAAATGGGAGAAAGTGAAATGGAATGCCGGCTGGACGAAAAGTACCTGCCGACAACACCTACAGACAATCACCCGGAATACGCTGGAAACGTCAACGAGGACTTAGATCGCGATATAGAGGTCTGGGAAGTTCGAGCGGCCTTTGAGAAAGTCAGCTGCAAATCGGCAACGGGACCTGACCGGGTCACTAAAAAGGCACTCAAGAATCTCAACGACCCTGCGATCGATGCACTCACAAGGTATTACAATAAGTGCTGGCGCGAAGGCTGCCTCCCAAGACAATGGAAGACTGCTCGCACTATCCTAATACCGAAACCCGGGAAACCGCCCAGCATCGAACATCTCCGGCCTATCTCTCTGACCTTATGCGTAGGTAAAGTCTTGGAACATGTATTGCTGAATCGTTGGCAACGCAACTTGGAAGACAACGCACTCTACCCCAACACTCTTGTGGACTTTCGAGAAAAGCTGAGTACCCAGGACGCAATGCTGCTCCTCAAGCACGAAATACTGGATAACACCTCCAACAGAGACAATAGAGCAACACTTGGACTTGACCTACAAAGTGCATTTGTCAAGGCTCAACACTCTGCAATCCTTCACCAGTTGTCCCACCTGAGCGTAGGCAAACGCACATACAATTATATCAGAGACTTCCCCACTGAGCGCTGCACTCAGATCTGCGCGGGTCATCTAGAACTACCCGAAAAGCAACTGGGCAGCGTGGGGACCCCGCAGGGGTCTGTCCTCTCCCGCTTCTTTATAATCTGGTCATGATTGGCGTCGCCAACCGCCTCGAACAAGTGGAGGGTGTTCGGCCCACCATCTATGCCGACGATGTCACCCTCTGGGTCTCGGGAGGCAGCGACGGTCACATTGAAGATGCGCTACAGAAAGCGGTCGATACAATAGAGGAACAACTCGAGGGGTCGGGCCTTGTCTGCTCCCCGGCTAAATCAGAACTCCTGATCATACCGCCAAAGGGTCGGAGAAAGAAAGGCTATGCCCATAACATCCAGGTGCACACAAAGGAGGGACAAACAATCCCAGAGGTCTCAAAAATCAGAGTTCTGGGGCTTCTATTGGAGCGCGGCTGCGGTAACGGCGCCATGGTCACCAAGATCTCATCAAAGGCAATATCTGCATCCACCTAATCCGACGCGTTTCAAACAAAAAAACAGGCATGAAGGAGAACAGTTTGCTGCGACTTATACAATCCTTTGCCATCAGTCGCAGCCTACGTAGCCGCGTTCCACAATTGGAGACGGCAAGAACAGGACCGACTCAATGCCACAATCCGCTAAATATTCAAGCTCGCATTAGGCCTCCTCGAGAGTGCCAGCACTAAATGGGTTCTCGTCCTAGGTGTACAGCACTCTCTGGAGGAAATTGCGGAGGCACAACGAACTGCACAGCTCGAGAATGGCTATCAGCAACACAAAGTGGTCGATAACTTCTCCATCGACTGAACCTCGCACCCACAAGAGAAAGAGAGACAACTAAGAACAAGATACCGGAGGAGATACGCCAACACCTAGTGGTGCCCCCGCTCCCGCGAAATATGCACCCAGAGCACAACCGGGAAAGGAGGCTGGCCAGGGCTAAAGCTCTGGTCGACCTTCACGCCAACGACAACGGGGCTGTATATGCAGATTCGGCCCAGTATCAGCAGAGAAACACGTACGCAGCCACTGTGACCGCGGCAACGACGGGTAACGTCAAGATCGCATCATCCATCCAGGCTCCAAGTGCAACGCACGCAGAAGAGATGGCTATCGCCCTGGTCATCGCAATTCCCACAACCACGACAATCCTCAGCGACTCCAAGTCAGCGATAACGAACTATGCCAAAGGAAATGTGTGCGCGGCGGCTGCCCATATTCTCTCTCAAATACGGGAACGCAACCTCGCCATCTACCTCAAGTGGTTTCCCGCCCACATGGGACCCCACATCTCTGGGAAGGGGAACACCAACCATACCGAGACTGCCCATGCTGTGGCGCGAGATCTTACCAACTGCACTGCAGCAGAAGTCGACACTGATACTTCGGAGACGTACAACGCGTGCAAGGAACTCATGACTACCACCCACCAGAAGCAGCGCCCAGGAAACCACCAGAAGTGTCCGGGACCTGCATCGAGTCGCTCCTGGGATGTCCATAGACCCCTCTACCGAAGACTAACCATCGGCCTGTATTGGCGCCCTAAAGGTTGCCTCCTGATGTGCTTGAACATGAGTGTTCAATAAAGTTTCACTCACTCACTCACGTATTGTTACTCGGTTCAGAAATAGTTCGATGTGACACTTCGGTTTGTAGGAAACGAAGGATGTTTAAAGAAATGTACAAGAAATGGCTTCGGTCCCTACTGAAACGTGCCGTATATACGGAATTATCGGAATACGGAGTTCATACGGGTTATGGCGCCCCCAAGCACTCGAAAGTAGATGTTAGTATAAAAAACAGGGGAACCACATTATTTCGCGCAATAAAAACGTTTGGCACAGGTTTCGTGCTTTTGTCTTCCATATTTAGAAAAATGACGCTCCGTATGTTTTCCGTATACTCCGTATATACGGAATTCATACGGACAATGATTTGGCGGTTCTAGTAAACTTAGAGGCATAAAATCGGTGTCAAATTTTTGTACAAATATGCAGTATTTCGTTCACCTGTGTTGCTCAAAAATATTCCGTATTTTGTGGCGGCTTTGTGTCATTCTAGGAAAGTACTCCGTATTCCCTTATTTCCGTATATACGGAACCTTTCAGGAGGGGTCCCCCGTAATATCGTTTCTTTCTTCGTTTCTCTGTTATAAAGCATGAGCTGATGAAGCACGTATAATAGTTAGTACAATGGAATACAAATTTGCGAGATATGATTTAGAGATATTGTTACGAGGAAGGCGCAAGGAATACTGGTGTATTAGCAGGTATTTACAGGAAAACCAGTCCGAGTGGAAAGAGTCACCAGTCCAGCAAGGTGGCCGCAATACGAGCGAGAGACCAATCCTCGTCTTCCTCTTCGTTCCCTCTCAGCGCTAGGCGCATAGCCGGTATGGCGCAGGCACATAGTCCCACGGTCTCTCAGGCGGCAACCATGAGGTTTCACCACATCATCCTCGCAACACAACCCCCTGGACGAGAAGCACCGTCCCGGTGCTAGGTAGCAGGAAGAGGTGTGGGGGCGTGGTAGGGCTTGAGTCGTGTCACATGGACGATGTCTGATTGACGGCCACTTGGTGAACCCGTTGGAAGTACTGGCGAAATCTCGTAGGTCACATCTGTTACCTGGCGCAAAACACGGTACGGACCGTTGTAGCACCACAGAAGTTTCTGAGACAGGCCCAAACGACGATTGGGTGACCACAACAAAACGAGTGCTCCAGGGGAATAGCTAATACTCCTGTGGCTGCGATCATACCGGATCTTTTGCGACGTTTGGGACGCTGAGAGTTTTGCACGAGCCACTTCGCGTGCGAGATGTGCCCGTGTGATTGCTTCATTAGCGTATTCCGTAGCAACCGGGCAAGAAGGAAGCAATGTGTCCATCGGTAATGTCGGCTCACGTCCGTAAAGAAGATAAAACGGTGAGAATCCAGTCGTGTCATGCCGGGAAGAGTTGTAGGCAAATGTTACATAAGGTAAGGCATTGTCCCAGTCTCGATGGTCAGCTGACACGTACATCGAAAGCATGTCCGTGAGTGTTCGGTTAAGACGTTCCGTAAGACCATTTGTTTGAGGATGGTAGGCGGTCGAAATCTTGTGGGCGGTAGAGCAGGAACGAAGAATGTCGCTGACAACTCGAGACAGAAAGTACCGACCTCGGTCGGTAAGAAGCTGTCGAGGGGCGCCATGCTGGAGAATGACGTCACGGAGTAGAAAATCTGCAACGTCAGTCGCACAGCTTGTCGGAAGGGCACGGGTAATGGCGAAACGCGTGGTGTAATCCGTTGCAACCGCAACCCATTTGTTGCCCGAGGTAGATTCCGGAAAAGGACCTAGTAAGTCGACGCCAACCCGATGGAACGGTTCATTGGGGACGTCTATCGGTTGTAGCAGCCCGGCTGGCGGCACAGGCGGGGTCTTGCGCCGTTGACAGGAGTCACATGCTTGGATGTAGCGGCGCACTGACTTGTACAGACCAGGCCAGTAGAAGCGCCGGCGTGTGCGGTCATAGGTGCGGGTTAAACCAAGGTGACCAGCTGTGGGAACGTCATGGAGCTGCTGTAGTACCGACAACTGCATGTGCTCGGGAACAGCAAGGAGCAAGGCGGGACCATCAGAGCGAAAGTTCCGGCGGTACAGCACGCCATCCTGGAGTAAGAAGGCGTGAAGCGACGGGTCGGAATTTGCAGACTCAATCTGTTCAATTATGCGTCGCAATGAAGGGTCGCGGCGTTGCTCCTGCCCTATGTGCAGGAAATCAGATAAGGCCATGACACACGCGTCGGAATCAAACGTGCACGTATCAGGTGGGTCGACGGGGAGGCGGGAGAGACAGTCGGCATCTTGGTGTAGACGGCCAGACTTGTACTCGACGGAGAAGGTGTATTCTTGAAGGCTTAAAGCCCAGCGGCCCAGACGTCCTGTCGGATCCTTCAACGAGGAAAGCCAGCACAGTGCATGGTGGTCCGTTACAACAGAGAAAGGTCGGCCGTAGAGGTAGGCGCGAAATTTGGCAACTGCCCACACCAAGGCGAGACACTCGCGCTCGGTGATCGAGTAATTTTGCTCGGATGTGGACAGGAGACGACTCGCATAGGCAATAACGCGCTCGCGACCATGTTGTTTTTGTGCTAGAACGGCACCTATGCCGTGGCCACTGGCGTCTGTCCGGACCTCCGTTTGTGCGGATGGGTCGAAATGCCCCAATATAGGGGATGCTGTAAGCAGAGAAACCAAGGTTGAGAATGCTTCTGCTTGATCGGGGCCCCAAGAAAAAGTCGCGTTTTTTCGGAGAAGCTCGGTGAGGGGACGGGCGATAGTGGCGAAGTCCGCTATAAAGCGGCGAAAGTATGAGCACAGGCCGACAAAGCTGCGAACATCTTTAGTCGACTGCGGCTTGGGAAAGTGCTGGACGGCGCGAACTTTCTCAGGATCAGGTCTGACTCCATTGGCGTCAACAAGGTGGCCAAGAATGGTTATTTCGCGGTGCGCAAAGCGACATTTCTTCGAGTTTAACTGAAGACCCGCCCGTCGGAACACGTCAAGTACGTCGGCAAGTCGGTGAAGGTGAGTGTCGAAATCGGGGGAAAATACGACGACATCATCTAGGTAACAGAGGCATGTGGACCACTTTAAGCCATGTAATAGGGAGTCCATCATGCGTTCGAATGTGGCGGGCGCATTGCAGAGGCCGAACGGCATGACTTTGAATTGATAGAGGCCATCTGGTGTTACAAAGGCTGTCTTCTCTCGGTCAAGGTCGTCAATCGCAATCTGCCAGTATCCGGATCGGAGGTCGATGGAGGAGAAGTATTTTGCACCATGGAGGCAATCAAGGGCATCATCTATACGGGGCAGAGGGTACACGTCTTTCTTGGTAATCTTGTTTAAGTGGCGGTAATCGACACAAAAACGCCAGCTGCCATCTTTCTTCTTTACTAAGACGACGGGAGAAGCCCAAGGACTCGAAGAAGGCTCTACTATATCTCTGCGGAGCATGGTGTCCACTTCCTCCTGGATGATTTTACGTTCAGTGTGGGACACGCGGTAAGGCCTTCGGTGAATGGGGCTGGCATCGCCGGTGTTGATGCGATGTTTCACAGCGGTTGCCTTACCGAGTGGACGGTTGTCAAGGTCAAAAATGTCTCGGTAAGAGTATAGGAGATTGAGGAGCTCACCGGCGTGTGCGGGTGGTAAGTCGGTGGAAATCATCGCAGCGTAATGGTGGTCGGGTTTTGGAGTTCGTGATTCGTCGTTCGAATGATGAAGGTTATCATCGATGGTCAGGGCGGCAACGTGGTAGTCTTCGAGAAGGGAAATCGTTGCGAGAGACATGCCCTCCGGTAGGAGCTGCGCAGAGGAGCCGAAGTTGATGAACGGTAGCTCAACGTGGTTGTCAATTATAGTGACCAGGGTGTGAGGCAGCGCCACATTCCGCGTGAGGAACACCTCAACAATGGGCGAAACCTCGTATACGCCGTCTGCAACCGGAGGGCTCGGTGTCAATGGGACATAAGCGGCAGAATGCGGTGGTAACCGGGTGTGGTCCGCGGATACGCACCGTGGCTTCTGCTGAATTTCGTCAATCGCGGCGTCGGAACAGGGTAGCTCAAGATGGAGTAGGCCTTCGGAACAGTCAATTAGGGCAGAGTGGGCGGAAAGGAAATCAAGACCGAGAATAAGGTCATATGGGCATTGGTCCAACACTGTGAATAGAACAACAGTTTGTTGGTCAGCGATGTTGACACGGGCAGCACATACTCCGGCAACCGAAGGCGTACCTCCGTCAGCAACACGCACAGCACAAGAAGGGGCAGGGGTCAGTACTTTACGAAGACGACGACGAAGGGCAGCACTCATAATACAAATTTGCGCACCAGTGTCAATGAGGGCCTTGACGGGCACACCATCTACCTGTACTTCAAGTAAGCTATGTTGAGCCGGTATCGTAAGAAGAGGATTTCGGTCAGGGGTCGAAAATGCAGCGTCACCTCCGGGAGCTGCATTTCTCAGTTTTCCGAGGAGGTGCGTCCGCCCGGAACCGGTGACTGGAAACGGCGAGGCTGCGGCGAGCGGGACTGGTGGCGCTGCGGAGACGGAGAACGGCTGAATCGGGAAGCGTGGACGGAAGTTTCGGCATACGGCGACGATTCGGGATTCATGAAGCGGCGAGGTCTGGCGTCGACGGGAGAAGAATCAACAGGGGGCTGTAGGCGCGACGAAAACCAGCGGGACCGGCAGTAACGGGCCACATGACCGACCCGACGGCAGTTAAAGCAAATGGGCCTATCGTCCGCTGTGCGCCATTCAGCGAGGTTTCTTGTCCGAGAGCGAGGAAAGCCGAAATCAGCCCGCGGTTCGGCGAAGGCGGAGTTGGGGCGGACATTGCGGCAATTCGCGGCGCAGGTGGTAGGAATGCCCATGGTCGCAATTTCTTGGCGCACGACGGCCTGAATAAGGGGCAGCATATGCATGCCGCTATCAGGCGCTTGGGTGGAAAGTGCCGGGGCCATTGCCTCCAGCTCCCGACGCACGACCTGAGTAATACTTGGAGTTCGGGTAGGGCTAACCTCAGCCGCCGAAGCAGGGCGTGGGGAAAGGTCCTCACACGACGAAGTCGCGGCAGTGTTGGGGAGGCGGGCGTACTGCGGCGCGATGCGGCGACTTTTTGCCTGCTCGAAGCGACGGCACTCTTTAATTATTGCGTCGACACTCGTGCAGTCCTTGCAGACAAGCAGATGGAAAGCGTCGTCGGCGATGCCCTTCAACACATTCGCTACTTTGTCGTCTTCAGACATCTGGTTGTCGGCCTTTTGACACAGGGCGAGAACGTCCTGAATGTACGCAACATACGATTCAGTAGACGTTTGCGCACGGGAGGCCAACTTGTTTTTGGCAGCAAGGCGGTTAGCTTCGGGCTGGCCAAAAATGGCGCGGAGCTTCTGCTTGAAGTCGTCCCAGCTTGTTACCGTGGCCTCATTGGTATCGAACCAAGTCTCTGCTGCGCCCCTCAAAGAATAGGAGACGTTCGCCAGCATCAAAGTGTCGTCCCAGCGATTGTGAGAACTAACTCGCTCATACCGGCGGAGCCAGTCTTCAACGTCGAGGCTATCTGTTCCATTGAACGTACCGGGTTCTCTTGGAGGGGACACGATGACGACCGGTGCCGTGCCAGCCGGTGCTTGAGTCGATGACATGGTCTGTAGACCGATGTGGCGACCGCTACGCAGCTCCGTGTCGGGTGAATTCGACTGATAGGGATCGGACCGCAACCTCCACCACAAGATGTTACGAGGAAGGCGCAAGGAATACTGGTGTATTAGCAGGTATTTACAGGAAAACCAGTCCGAGTGGAAAGAGTCACCAGTCCAGCAAGGTGGCCGCAATACGAGCGAGAGACCAATCCTCGTCTTCCTCTTCGTTCCCTCTCAGCGCTAGGCGCATAGCCGGTATGGCGCAGGCACATAGTCCCACGGTCTCTCAGGCGGCAACCAAGAGGTTTCACCACATCATCCTCGCAACAATATAAAGATGGCGGCGAAGTCACAAAAGGGGACCTAAAAACTACAAAAACTGTGCAGTCAACGCCTCAACAAATGTTCATGAATAAATATTTCTTAACGGTAACCATAGTACCTTCATGCCTTTACAAATGAAAGGGTCCCTACATTGTCAGTGTCACCGTGAAAGAGACTTGAATGCCTTTCGAGAAGCCTGGATCTTTTTCAAGCTCCGTGAATACACTCATACAGCTGTCTATCCTATGTCTCTATGCTGACCGCATCCACAACAAACTCTTTCTGCAGATTGTGCGGGCCCGCTTTTCTGCTTCCAGTAATGGCTACGAACATTTTTTTTTGTTCTTTGCAAAATCGCTGTCGCCAGCTGGTAATTTTCCGAAGCAAAAACAAAAATATAGGCGGTGATTTCTAATGTAGGGAATGCTAAAGCAGTCCGTTAATACCAATAATAAAGAACCAACAATTTATATAAAGCGTTTGGAGGATACACAAGCAGGAGCTTAGGCTATGTTACGATGTCTTAGAAAACGCATTGTGTTAGCACATTTTTGTCGTGCGTCCGGTTTAGTTACAAACAACAATCACGGTACAAAAAGTCAAAGATGACACTGAAGTGCTGTGGCTTTGGTTTCAACCTCAATTTGTATTTTTTCAAAAAAAGCGTTTTCGTTTTTGAAAGATGGCGCCAGGAATGTCATTTTTTCGATACTAAATTTTTTTCAAAAATTAGAAATTATAATAAGTGATTTATTTCAGCCGTTTTATTTGGGCCTTGTTACTTATTGATTATCTGACCCTTGTTAATATTTACACTCTAGATTTGAACGGTTAATTTGTGCTGCAATAAATGCTCGATTGAACTTCATTCCTTCTCCTTCTGGTATGTTTAAAGTATACTGGAAATAAAAAAGTGGCGTTTTCAGGGTATTTCTATTGTTGAGATGCTTGGTGTTAATAGCTCTGTATAAGACTTAACTAATATTGTGCAGAGAAGAAGGACGTTCATAACGACGAACTCTGTGTAATAGGATAATTAAATTTGGGGTATTCTAGTCGGGCGTTGGTAGCCAGCTTGTACGTTCAAACACTACAAAAGACTGAGAGCTACCATTAGCAATAATTTAGAAAGGCAGACACAAACTCACACCTGTCTATATTTTTGAAGGAATTGTCAACCGTTAGCTTCATACGGCAGTTACACAGTCCTCGAAGCGTACCAATAAAAGGGAGTTAGACTAAATGCGTCACAAAAAAAAGGCTTCCACCGACGAAACCAAATGACGTGTAACCCATTATCTGTTTTCCGCCTCACCCGCACGTAAATAAATCAAGAAAAAGTGGCAGAACCTGCCAAAACTGACAAAACTTCCCCCTCAGCTATCGGGTGCTTCAGAGATTACATGGTATTTTACCCTATATGTCACTTCGCAGTGTTAAGGCGAAGGAGTGCCCAGGAGTGCCTCAAGGAACAGTTGTTTTAGAGCCCTTGCTATTCTCATTTACATAAATGACTTGCCAACTAATATTCAATCTACATACGTCTATTTGCTGACGATTTGCGTCCTATATGGTCCCATATAACACTAGTAGCGACAATTAATGCTCCAGCATTACCTTAGTATTAATAAAAATTGGTTTGATACATGGTTAATGTCTCTAAATATCACTAAAACCTCATTACCTGCGCTGTTTCACCGAGCCTAGAACGACATACTTCTCGCATCGCAACGTAATTGGTAGTTATAACGTTTCATCTGCTTCCAGCCTATAAATATCTAGGTGTTTCTTTTAACCTCAGGATCTGACCTTGGTCAACTCACATTGCGAACTTGACCAATGATGCTATCGCGTTCTTGGTTATTGTGCCGCGTAATTGCGCGTTTTGCCCTCATCCGGTGAAATCGCTAGCATATCAAACATTGGTCAGACCTATAACTTGAGTACGCATGTGCAATCTGGGATCCTCACCTGTCTTACTTTATTCCATTCACTCGAATCTGTGCAACCGTGCGGCAAGGTTTTATTTCTTCGGCCTACTCCTAGTCTCCTACCACATAAGCGTCACTAAACTAAAAAGGCAGCTAATCTTCCTCCACTCGAAACAAGGCGTAAAGTTAAGCGGCTGTGCTTGTTCGTGAGTTTTACCATTCACGCATTGCTCCGTCAGTCATTGAAGAAGTTCACCGTCACTCTGACCGCATAAACCACCCTTTGGCTGTTTATCCAGGAAAGACGCTCACTTCTGCCCATCACCATTCTTTTTTTTATAAAAACAGCAAAAGACTGGAACCATCTGCCTACCGACGCCGTTGTACTCTCCAGTCCCATCGATTTTCAGGAAGCAATCATCGAAGACATCTTATACTGACATTCTCTTCTGACCATCGCCCACATTGTTACCTATAAATGTCAACCCCTCATGCAAAAACCCCTGAATAAGGGCCTTTGAGGTAAAACAAATAAATAAATAAATAAATAAATAAAGTAATAAAAATAAATAAATAAATAAATAAATGTGCCTTCTTGAAAGTTCGGAGATCCTTACCTAAATTTGCCACTGCGGCGCAGCAACAGACTGTGTATTCAAGAACATACGAATAAGTCTTGCTGCGAATGAAGAAGTCCTGTCGGCAGTTTAGTTATAAAGCGCGTTAGTGGTGAGTTTAGAAGTACAAGTTCAGTGGTGTGAAATAAGCGATTTCGCGATTTTTAGTCAGTTACCAGAAAATCGAATTCTCTAAAACGCCATTACAGATTCTTGAGCTGTACGTAAAAAATTACGTTCAAAACAAAAAGAACAGATTTTAATGGTATTCCAACTACCTCATCAATGGTGGTTAGAAGAGTACACAAACCGGAAACCCAACTGCCTTTGAGCTGGCGATTCCTGCTTTTATGGGCATGCGGCAAGCTAAATGCAACAGACAAAATAATCGGCCGCGTGCTTCATATAGTCTTGGCA
>CM023456.1:90041515-90294015 GCA_013339765.2 Haemaphysalis longicornis
GACACTGGTAGGCTCCCATTCATCATCCGAGAATTTCTGCCGAATGCACTCCAACCAATTCTTATCCTTCTAAGTACCTCTGCCTCATGGTTGGGATCCGGGGCACAACTTGGCCTGAGTAGATTTATTCGATTGCCACCTCAACTGCCTCGCCCACCTGTCAAATTGCTGTGCTCTCCCGAGGTTATTGATCATTACTTTAGTTTTCTGTATAACAATTTTCCGACCCATGGTTCTACTCTGTTTGTCCAGTGCGGTAAGCAAGCTTTGCAATTCGCCCCCGAGTTACTTTGCAAGGCAACGTAATCAGCAAATCTGAGGTTACTGAGTTTTCTTCATTAACCCTAACTCCCACTAGTTCCCAATCTAATGTCCTGAATACCTTTTTCTGAACATGATGTGGATAATATGGAGAGATTGTGTCTCCTTGTCTTACGCCCTTCCTTATAGGTATTTTAATGCTCTCCTTATGGCGGATGACCGTAGCTGTGGACCCATTGTAAATCTCTGCAGTGACAACAAGGTAAACCACGCTATCACACTCGGCTGGTTATTTGACGTTTCAGTGACTTCTGCACCTCTGCTCATGGTTCTCGCGCGAATGAGTACGTTAACGTGTCATGCCGTTGGCGGAATGTTCGATTGCTTAACATAAAAAACTCTCCAAGCATGTAAAATTCGAGTAATTAAGTGGCGATTGTTCACTTGAGCACCTGTGCTCGCTCGTATCAGAAACATAAAAGGAGCGAAGCTAGTGTTGGAACCCCGCATAAAAAACGCTCTTCGGGAAAGCGTTCTCTGGCGCACTCATTCTGTGTAACGAATTCAACCTTGCGCACAAAAACTTTTGCTATGTAGTGTCTGAGAGACCCTTCAGACTCTAATAAGGAGTCAATTAGGGGCGCATAAAACGAGGCGGGAATAAAATATTCAAAAGGACCGGCGATCAATAAATGCCTCCGCTGGGGTTTGGCTGGGGTTTAGCTGCGAGGACAAGTTCGCCAATAGCACGCCTAAAGTTTCGAAGTGCTCCAACGCCATTTCAGGAAATGCACTTTTCGTGTAATTGGAAGTCGCAGTGATTCGACGCTACAATGGGTCGTCAGCTAAGCGAAACATGCGTTTCACAAATAAATTGAACATCGACTTCTAAGCAAAATCGATACCATTTATACTCATGGAAACTTGAGGCTCATATTTAGTAAAAACATACACTAGATACATGTAACAGATGCACCTCTAGAGCTGACACTTTAGAAATGCTAACCCATATGAACACAATGGTAAGAGGCCTGTAGCGCGTCATTTTGTCGTCTACTACTGCCCATGTCTTCATATTTCCTCGTATTTTATACGAGTCTGTTGCAGAATGCCGTCACCGATGAAGGCGGCTATAAAAGCAACCTATATGTGTTGTTTTGTTGTTTTACTTTTTTAGCATTTTATGCGCCGCACTGTTGCACACGGAAATATAGCTGATCCTTTTGCGCAGTTGACAAATCAAACGTTTGAAGCTGTGCCGGTGCGCTCTCCTTTAGCGACGTCGGAGAAGCATTCAGTCAAACTTATCTTTTGGGTTCGCGTTCTTGGAATGTTTTATTCATTCCCGGTGAATTTTGGATGCGTCACTGATAATTAGTTGTTTTAAAGTGTCGGTGGTCCTGAAACATGTCCTTTCTGCTACGAATGCACGACGCCTCGGAGCAACTGTGCCATGCGAACTACTTACTGCGAATAATAAAAAGAGCGGCTGGTGGGCGAAAGAAATGCGGGGAAAATAGATTACGATACGACCATTTAAAACCCATTTTACAACTATACAAGTTAAGAGACATCTTACTAGGCTACGCATAGCACCAGAAACGTTCCACAAGGCTATGGACACACCAGTAGCTGGCCTCCAGCGCACCATGTTGTCGTTTACCCGCACGCATGACTTCTTATTTCCGCAGAGTTTCTGTGAGCACGTTGCAAGAATGCAGGCAGCGATGAAGGCGGGTCGGAAGTTGAGATCTATGCTACCGGTAAGCTAAGGAGTAGGACATCTTCAAGTTGCCGCTTCGCTCACGAGGAAGGGCACCGTTTAGCCGAATTTGTGAGCAAAAGAAGCGGTGTGTCGTACCACAAAGAAGATGTCCGTGATAGGAAATAACGTAAGTACAAAAATGACCAATGCACATTCCTTGTTCAGTGCCCGCCCAATCTTCCCTTCGTTGAAAGATATCTGTGTACTATAGCTGAGCCAATCCGCGCGCTTTACGTAAGGTAGCATTTTTAATGAGACAAAGCTACACTGAGTGCATATGCGAGCTTCAATATCGTCTATACATCGTTCTCATGCGTTTTCTGATTGATACGACGGTGCATGACGGTGCACCTAATGTTCCCGCCCTGAAGCTATTACAGGTCTAGAAGAGAGTATTGCGGTATAAACAACAATTTTAAAAATTCTGCCGTACCTCTACTGTAAATGTTCGCCGGTGGAAATACATTATGATGTTCCCCGTTGGACAATGCATTTGAAGGAGCCACTTTAAATTTGAGTGGCTGGAACCACCAGCACCGGAAGCTGTCTCAACTGGCTGTTGTCTAACGTGCAGAACAAAACACTGGGTCAGCTATTTAGCAGGGAACAAGTTAAGTATGATAGAATACTGAAGTTGATGGACTGCTGAAGCGTCTCGTCCTGTTTTCCTTCGGTGAAAATGTTTGAGATTTTTAAATTCTACCGCGTCTAGCGTGTTGGCAACGGGTGTTTACGTGGTATTCGCTTTGACAAGAGTTTAGTTGTTACAAGCCAACGGAAGAAAAATGAGGGCGCACTGTGTCGTATTCAGAATAAAAACGGGTACAGTTCGTCTGCTCACGTGCAAGTTAAAACGCCTCCATTTCGTGGTGGCAGATTTCAGCGTTTTACCAAAATGCAGTGCATCAAGATTTTCCAAAAAAAAAGAGGTAACAAAGAGTTGATCTCTTTTGCTTATGCCATTGCAAAGTCCATTGTGCCATTATGCGGGACTCATTGGGGCTGCACACTAAGCACAAAGAGTAGCATTCTTTACTGAAAACATCTACGACAGAAAGCACCACTCACCGCAAAATGTTGATGGGATTTCGGCGCACGTTAAAGATCCCCAGGTGGTCAAAATTAATCCGGAGCCCTCCACTACGGCGCGCCTCATCGCCTGCGTTGCGTCGGCGCGTTAAACCCTACAATCAATCAAATCAAAAATGTTGATGGAGAAGTCAACATAGAAAGAAATGTAATAGTGTATCAAAGTGGGCAACATGCATTTTGCTTGTGGAGGCCAGCGCAAAACGAAGCACGAGAGAAGTGTAAATACGACGCAGTTGCTAGAGAGCACCTGTGTCGTTGCTACTTTTGTGTTGTGGTGTTTCGTTGGCGTTTTCAATAAATAAGGAAAGGGACGCGTCTCACTGAGCCGCATGGCTACAGGGGGCAGAGAAAATAGCGGAAAGTCGGTAAGGGAATTTGTTTCGTACTGGAGGCCAACCAGAACCAAATAATTTTATTTAGAGCAGAAGAATACTGTTACCGCAAATACTAATGGAAAATTGCGTGCGTGCCTGGTAAGTGATCTTCAAATATCGTAGAAGACGGCACTCTTCTGCCGGCGTTGTCACCTAAACAGTGTTCTTGTCCGACCCGCCAACCTTTCACGGACGTCCTCTCCCGTGGCGCTCTTCCCACAATAAAGACGGCGGAGGTTTGCTCATGCCAATGCAATTTTTCCACGTTCCGCTGCTCGCCCGCCATCTATTGGAACCATTCAGAACTCTTGAACGTGACATGCCGCCACGAGGTATGCAGGTCAACGAGCGAGAGGTTTTTCTATTATCTGTCGAAATATTTTTTAGACCCGGACGCTGATGTCCTAGCGAACATATCAACGCAGATGTCTTTTCAATAAAATAACACTGCCTGTTACCAGTTGTAAATTTATGCCCTGCCTCAAATACGCGTAATGTTTCCTTTCTGCTCAACAACGTTGACTCTACAAGATAGCAACAGTTTTAGTGATTCGGAGACGTTTTGTTTCTATAAAGTTCTCCTTTCACAATTATTTTATATAGTGTCCGCATGGACAAATTGGCAGACAGGCACGCAGATCAAAACGTTTCTGTTTAGCTAGCCCAAAAACCACTATCGTCTTTAAAATAGTACACATCTTGCAATGTCACCAGAAAAATGCTATACCTTTACATCTGGCATAACATTATATCTGGCGTAACATGGTTAAGCAGCGCTAGCTGGCCTCACCCTACGCTGCAATATAACCTGTCAAATTACGTTCTGCGGAAAAACGCCCTCAACTCATCCATGCCTGCTGTAAATCGACTAGTGTTTTGTTTGATAGGTTTACTGGTGAATGCCAACTGTTTTACCATGAATTGGAAACTCTGGCGCACTCACCTAATAAACACTGGCGTTCCGAGAGCAATGGTATTTTTAAATTAAATTCTATTCTTCACCTTATTACACGCCTGGATGGGTGCTTCAAGCAAAATCGATTGGCCTGTGGGCCGTCTTTGTTAACTGCTTTCTAGTCGCTTTCTTTTATTCAAAGGCCTCGTCTCGATGGCCGCAATCGATCCGCAAATGTCGGCGGACGCAGCAGCTGCCCCGTAGTACCTGCTGTCTCCCGTCATCTCTACCAACAGTCATCTTATCGGCAATCGGCAGAACTAGTATGATGACTTCTTTTCCCGAAACGCGATTTCTTCTATCGTAAGCAATCTTTAACTACAATGTTGTTCACTTTTTTACGTTGGGACGTCTGATGTGTAGACACCCTTCTTCGCTTCGTTCCCTTTTACATTCTCCCTTTCGCATTCGTGCTTACTACTCGATGCCACATGGCATTTGTTCCTTTGTTTGTAGTGATCCAGTGCCTATTTTCTACTTTTACGCGATACTCTCGCTTTAGTAACATAGTACATTGCTGAGCCTCTGCAAATACTTACCCTCCAGGTTATGTTCTTATGGTACATTGCTGCTTTATAAGCTGTGGCCACGAGCACAAACCACGGCATTGTGTATAGGTATAGCCGCAAGCTTTTGAAGAAGATTTTGGGGATATTCATCGTTCACGTGCACTTGACCTCGCTCGATAATGTTTCAGGGAAAAACAGTGTGGGACTAGTCAGCAGTGTACGTACAAATCTAGCGTAGTCATAGCAGAAAATGACCATACAATGAGGAGCGACTTGAATAGGAGTAACCACACAGACGGAATCACCAGTTTTCAGAAAACTAGTTTAAAGGAGCCATGAAGAGAAAACACAAGTTTGGTTAATTCAAAAGATTGTCTCGTTAGAATCATACTGACACCACTTTTAACGTAAACTTCGCTCAAATAAGCTACATAATTAGGAAAAACCGGAATGGTCATGCGACCCACCAGCTCATTTCCCGCAACAGAACCTATGATGTCACATGAGCTAAGCTCTGCGATTGGCGGAGGCTGGCAGAAGCAGACGCAAAGTAGGTAGAGCTTACAAACTAGACGAACGAGCGATTTGCGCTTAAATTTAGGGCACATTCTTTAGAAAGCAATAAGAATGATGGAACAAACAGTGGAAGTTACGAAAGCACATGTAAACATAGAAGTACTGATGCGTTCTGCTGTTCGTACTGCGCACAGCATGCTTGGCTTAGCTGCACAGCACTACGGGGCTTGGGGTTGTCTCAGA
Organism: Haemaphysalis longicornis; assembly: GCA_013339765.2. Taxonomy (NCBI): domain Eukaryota; kingdom Metazoa; phylum Arthropoda; class Arachnida; order Ixodida; family Ixodidae; genus Haemaphysalis; species Haemaphysalis longicornis. Next base: position 90,047,231 of record CM023456.1, read on the forward strand.
CGACACTGGCCCATTGACGCAAGCAACGGTGTCTTACGTGACCCCATTTGTCGAGCGAGCACTCTTTCAGGGAACGAACATTTTCTCCCAGAACAAAAACAAGCCAGGTTTAAATGCGGGCAAAAACAAACCAAACGCTTGCCACGGTATGGTGGCGCCATCTAGGTTATGGAACGTAAAGAAACGCGGGAACAAACCAACACCGCTGTACAGGGGGGAGACACCCTTGAACGGTCCCGTGCCGCCGCAATTGGGCCAACGGGCTCAACGCGTTATTCTTTTCGTTTCCCACGAGACCTAGCAACGCGAAACAGACAATATGATTCAAACTTCTTCAGTAAACCGCGTTGCGGCGATAATTTTAGCGTGGTTTCGACCACGGTGTAAGATATATTATTAGGTGAGGACACAGCTTACAAAACGAACGTGTGCTCTTCGTCTTGATAAAGTCGCCAAACTGGCGCCGCTGAGACCGTTGATTGCAGCGCCCTCCAGCGGCAGAAAAAAGAAGCTGCCCGAGCGCCGCCCACTCGGAGGTGTTCGGATCCCTTCGGCTCCTTGTCGGGCCTTCTCGGCAGCTTCCGTACCAGGTCGTCTGCTCGATTTCTGCTCGCCGCAGCTTGGCTGGTTCCGCCGGCCGGGCGTGCAGACGATAATTTGAAGAAAGCCGTGCGAAAGCCTTTGCGCTCACCCCAGTGTTTCAACGCGTTCTAAGCATGTGTTTTGAGTCAGTAACAATCAAAAGAAGCTATAAAACACTAAACCGAAGGGAATGTGTGCCGCGGTATCCATTGAGCGCTCACACAAATGAGATTTTATGCTGCGCTTTTTATGCTTGCGCAAAGAAAAAATGGGGCGCAAATGTTTTATTGAGTACGTACTGCAACGGATGGCAAGAAAACGTGACAGTAATTAACGTTACCTGCGATCCTAAAAGAATGAATGCGTGCTCTGCAGCCATCCCCAGCAGAAAATGATGCTACTTGCGGTCAGCATTTTTCTGAGAACGCGGTTGCGCGAAAGGGTTCTTTTTGGTGCTTTGAGGGGATGTACTACTGAATGTCGAAGAGGTGCGTGCTCGCAAACAATGCAGTGCCGTTGACTTTACCGTTGGCTACAGGCCCCCAAACTACTCCGTACAAGCAGCGGCAAAAGAAAGCGTCCGCTGCCGGAACAACGCCCCGACATACAAGGAAAGTAGGCAGTTTGTGAAATGGATTAAACGGGCGGCGAGTACGCTGATAATTCTTCGTCGTAAATGACGTTGCACAACTGGGGTAAGTCCATGAACGAAGCAGCGGAGACGAATCGATGTCGTCAAACTCACTGCCGTTGTCCAATGTTCTGAGGATCTCCGAGCGCGTCTTAATGATCTTAGGACGCCCCAAATATCGCAGCTGTTTAAACAATGTAATAAATTACGCGTTAAGATCGCTTTGTGTGAGCTCACACGGTGAGCTCAAACAATTGTTTTACACGCATGCCGCTGGTGCCTGCGAACCACCTGGCTTCGGGCAGTCGTTGTTCAAGTTGAAGCCTCGGTCGCTTCGAAGCTTAGTTAAGAGTTCCGCCACCAGATGTCCTTTCAATCAAAGGTCCACGCGCGGCGCCACGGCGCCACCAACTCTATTTGACAGATTTTTGTGCTGCTGTGTCCGCACCTAAAAGTATATCTTACACCGTGGTTTTGACACAATGACTTGCTTCGGCGGCGAGCGAGCAACGGAAAATGGCCCGCGCCAGCGTATACGTGTGTCTACCCTGTACGGCGGAATGCGTGAATGAAGGTACTCTAGGCTGCAGAGCGGTCGGTTTCCTGTGATGTCATTTGGGACCACGAAAACGCACGATTGAGCGGGAAAATCAAAATTTTAACCTAAAGTGTTTAATTTCTCAGTGAATAAAGCACCCTTTGTATCCGGACAAGCGCTGGGGGCACTATAAAACACGAAATCTTTCGAATAAAACCAACTTGCATTTTCTCTTCATGGCTCCTTTAAGATACGCAATTCCAGAATTAAAAAAGCAAGGTAGTTTTTAATATGGTATAATATATTACTTAGAATTTGGCACATAAAACTCACATTTTAATGCGTTGGATTGATGTACAGGTTAGAAAGGTAGTAACACGCATGAGCTCATTTTAAATGCCCATAAAACGAGGGTGAAGCAAAGTAGTCAAACAACTATTTTGAGTTGTGGCGAGTCTTAGCCGTCAGCGTCGTGTTAGGCCAAGTGGTGTTATCGCTAAATGGAACATTTTGGCATCTTACAACCGTGGCAATATTCAAGGCGTTTTTGTTGCTGCCAACTCTGATTGATGCGCGCAAATTAAAAATGTAAAAAAATATAGCCGAGAATTCTACTGATTATAGTCGTGTCACACATTGCCAGCTGTGCATGAACTGTCCGCTCGCTCGTTCACTCACTCACTCACTCACTACTCACTCACTCACTCACTCACTCACTCACTCACTCACTCACTCACTCACTCACTCACTCACTCACTCACTCACTCACTCACTCACCCACCCACCCACCCCCGCCCGCTCACTCACTCACTCACTCACTCACTCACTCACTTACTCAGTGTAATTTCAGTGAATCAGCTGGGCTACCGCTACGCGACAATATACCAATTTGCAGGAGGAAACCGCACTGATGTCTCAATCTCTTCGCGAGTAGCCGGGCTCCTGAATTGATGAGGATTCCACCAATAACGTGAGTGGGGTCTCTACTGCTTACGAAAGAGTTGAATAGGAGCGCGGGATGCGTTCTGCCGTTTTGTAGGAATGGAGTTTAAAACAAGTAGCCTTTTGTTGGCGACAATGCATGGCAAAGTGCGACGGCCAGCCAAACAATTACGCGTGCTTGGTCAAAACGCCAGACTCTTCAGAGTTACAAATAGAGAGGATTTGTAGTCAGAGTAGTGAAAAAACAAAGAAACAACCTCTGTTGTTTACCAGTCTAGTTCTCACTATCTACATTTGAGAACATTGTTAGACCTAGACTCGTATTAGTTCTTAACGATAAAAATGCCGCTATCAGACGGGCGAAGCCCGTAAACGTAAAACCGTTCTGTGTTGGAGGTTCACGGACGTACCGTAGCCTGCCACTACGGTTACTTTTGAAAATTCTGTTAGAGCTTTTCTTTCCGTTGAACACTAGATTTTAATTCGAAACGTGCCCCTATACCAAGTGTCGTTAAAGAATAATCTGGCGGCTGGGAGGATGACCCCAGGCTTTGTAACGTTAGCAGTTCTGGCGTGATGACAGCTCATTGCCTGTGGCGTGGTCAGCGCTCATCTGTAAACGACACTCGTAGTGTAAGCTTTAGTCAGGTAATATCTGGTGGTAGTTGATTCCGAGCCCCGTTTTCAAGTCGAGTGAGTCGTCGATAGCATCTGAGCACGCATTTTTATTTCTTTATTGTTTTTTTCTGATGTATTAACCTTGAAGAAAATAGCGCTACTTGGAGGTTATAAATAAGTTATTTCACCTATCCTGGTGCTTCGTACATAACTCTACCAAACGTAACCTCCGCACTGCGCTGACGTATATGTAGAGGCCCATCGTTGATCACAGGTACCGTGTAGTTTTTTTTTAATAGCTGCAGGTCAATTTGGCTTGATCTGTGCTTCTCAAAACTTTGTGCAATGTATATTGCGAGGCCTTCACGGCGTGTTTCTGTCGCTGAGGAGCCAACGTTTTCAACTATTATCGTGAGCTGACTGGGTCACTCTCTGTTAACGACGGTCACAATTGTAATGAATGCACAATAGAAAACTGCACAAACAATGCGGCTCAATATTTGTGCCAAGCACTAACGAAACTTAGGACTGCTACTAGGGTTAAGAGCCATGTTTAAAAATTAGCCTTAGTGCGACAGTAAAAAGAGGTGAAACCTCATAAGACCCATACTTATTTATACTTTATGAATACCCATCTCACGTTGTGAATATGCTCGGCCGATTTTCTCTAGATTTTTCAAGCAAAGTATGTCTGTCATGCCGCTTACTGTGCACCAGAGTCCTCGCGAGATTGTGGTGCTGTCTGCGATTTGGTGCCATCGTATACCACACAACTGCATAGAGCGGCCTCAAACAATGAGGCTGCAGTGAAAAAGAGAACACAACAATTCACGATTTCCATGGGAGAATGTAACGCAAAATTACAAGACAAAATAGTATGACAAAGGTCAGTGGGAAACATTTAACCATAACGCGTAACTGTCGAAGAGATACATTATTGGGATTGGCGGAGAGAAATAACCTGAGGTTAATGAACACATTCTTCCGCAAACGGAAGAATAGTACGGTGAGAAGGCCCGATGGCAGGACAAAAAACGAAATTGGCTTCATTGTAAGTCATTGCCACGGTATTGTGAAGGACATAGAGGTGCTAGAAAAGGCTGGGAGCAGCGAACATCGGATGGTGAGGTGCTAAATAAGGCTAAATGACAAAAGTGAAAGAGGGAAAATAGCGAAACAAGGAAAACCCAGCTAGGAGTCAGTTAGAGCCGAGATGCAGGAGTGTAAATAACCGTTCAGAATAGATGGATGCTTTCAACGGATGAGAAAGAGGGCAGCGTCGACACGTGATATGTTGACCTAAGAATGACAATCACAGAGTGTGCAACAGGCGGCAAGGAGCACCGTACCGGAAGCATAATGGCAAACTAACAGCGAGAACAAGAGAACACCCTGCGAAGCTTAAGGACGCGAAATTGTCGAGTACAGTTGTTCAAATTGAATTAGTGGAGCTGTAAAAATTGATTAATACAAGTAAAAAGAACGAAATTCGTGCGTACCACATGGAAGTAATCTAGGAAACGCTGGATACAGGAGGAAGCTTGAAGGCAACAAAGAAGAAGCTGGCAGAGACAGAATGTACGCACTAAGAGACAAACAGGACAACGTTACGAACGATATGGACGAAATAAATAAACATAACGGAATAATTCTACACCAGGCTATACACCGGGGACATTAGACAACGAAAAACTGCACAACCTACACGTATAGCTTGTGATGTGTCGCTAGTACATAAAGAGGAAGTAGAAATGGTGCCCAAGAGAGTGAAAATAGTGGAAAAGCAGCAGCCGAGGACGGCATAACCATAGTCGTTTTAAAAGAGGGCAGAGGTAGTGTACAGGAAGAACGTGGAAACGTATTGCTCAAGGAATTTAAAAGTATCCACAGCCTGGAAAACTCCAGCATTGTTCTGATTCACAAGAAGAAAGATAACAAAGATCTTAAGAAGTACAGAGCAATCAGTTTACTGTCAGTTGTTTAAAAGCTGTATATTAGAGTAAATGTTCACCCCATAGGCGACCGCCCAGATTTCGAACAATCTAGGGAACAGGCTGGCTTTACCAAAGGACACTCTACAAATAATCACAACCACGTCATCAATCAAGAGTGCTAGCCCAGTTTTACAATTTCCCTGTTAACTACGCTCTCAACTGTTAATATAAAAACTCCCCTTATGGTCATGGTGTTTTTTCCCGGTTACTACGTTCTGGGATAACACAATTTCCGGATATGTAAGCTCATTTTTTTAAACTTTTTCCCAACTACGCCCGGATGATACGTTTTACAATGAATACAAATACGTGCTTACGTGCGTGCTTACTGCGCCTCTGAGTGCGCGGGCGGCGGTTGGTCCGCCTGGGTCACCGTGGCGGCTTTCGCGCAGTTCTGGGTTTGCCGGAGTCTCTTGGTAACGCAACTGTCGTTCGCCAACGTCGCCTGTGTAACGACTTCCCAGCGTGCCAAATGCTAACTCTGGAAGACATCATGGTGGAATCGCGCCATGAAGCAGAGATGGTGCTGGACGAATCCTCCGAGAAAAATGGCGGCGATGACGGCGAGGAAGAGGTGTCGTCTCCGGCGGCCACCTATGCTGTGGCCGTAGTCAGCTTGGAAGCGCTTCGGAGTTGCTTTCGCACGAACGACAGTCCCGGAGCGGACAAAAGTCTGCAATGTTTAAAAACAAGAATCTTCCTTTGAAATGGCGGCAGCATGCCCCAGAAGACACTGGCATACATGTAAAAGTGTAAAAAGCCATTAAATGCTCGTGTTCGGCTGTCGGTTGCGTTTTTTTACTGTGGCGGATGATAGGCTTTTGTAGATAGTACGTTTCTCCCTCGCGTTTTGTAACCTCTCAGCGAGGTTCTACTTTAATAGAAAAACCCGCAGAGTATATTAAAGCTCTTCACATGTTATTTATAGAGCAAGTTTTTTGTATAAAACTCTTCTCGAAGAAATTAACTATATAAATTCCCCAAAGAAGACTTTTGCAGCTAATGGGCGGTAACTTCCCACAAAAATGCATCTGAACAAATATGTTTTTTACATAGAAATGGCATTGCACCGCCGTCATGTCATCAAATCCTTTTTATGGCCTCGGAAAGGCCACCTCTTTATAGGCAAGTGCCAGTGGCGGGGACGTGGTGCACGAACCTTCGGCGCTCAATGAATAAAAGGTTTGCAGTATCTCTTTTGCTATATTTTCTCTGGAACGTTCAGGAACCTTGATATGATTCACATTTCGATGGCGTTTGCAACGCTTGCTATATTCTGCACTTGCCCCAAGGCATTATTATTACCAACGAAAGTGTGCTCTCCTACCCTTTCACTGTAACGGCTAGTTGGTCTGTTGCAAACTTAGTTTTCACTTAGTGAGGCTTTGTAGCCAAGATTCATTGTGCATCGCGTGTAATGTAGGGTATCTTTTTTAGAGCAAGGTTTATCGTCGTGTTGGTAAGCATAGGGTCCATCTGGGCCATTATGCACGCCGCATTTAGTCTTCTTTTTTTCTTTTCCTAAATATCATCGATTTAAGCACAAACATCCAAGTGGCAAGCATCCCATGAAACATGCACCCCGTATACGACAAGAAGCGTCATGATGCCAGAGGGAAAGCACTCCACAGACTTACAGGACCGATCAAAACTCAAGATACGTGGATGCCGCACTGTATCCAAGCCAAATAAATAGACGAGCCCGTACAATAAGCGTTGTAGACTTAAGAGGTTCCCCACCTATCATCGGAAACAATCAAAATGGGAAACATGGACTCGGTGGAGGAGGCAGCGGTTGCGCTTGCCATCACCCCAGCACCGGAAACGAAAGAGTGCATCACACTGCTCAAAGACTGCCAAGCAGCGTGCAGGAACTACCAAAAAGGACGAGTTCCTTAAACGGCGCTTCTAAGGCATTCCAAGCACACCGAAACCCACTCGACATCTGCATTGTGTGAACACTGGTACACGAATCCCTAGACGGTAGCGTAGCGGCCGACGCCGTAGCCCGAGACCTCTCACTCCGGGCAGTTGCCTTGTTGGGAACACACCGCTTCCCTGGGATGCCCACACGGTCATCCCATTGTGACACGAAGTAAAGAAATCTTGGAACATCTCAGGCTTACAAGAAGAGAATACCCACCTCCGAATCCGAAGCCCACCAAAAACGAATCAACACAACTACGAAGACTTCAGACAAATTCATTCCCACTTGCCACACAATTGCATATGATGTACCCCCACTTACACAGTTTCTGATGCCAGTTGTGCAGCGGAACGGCCATCACTCTGTACCATATGGTGTGGGAGTGTAAGTGCGTCAAAGAACTACCGGAGGTCCTGGAGCCATTATCGGAGCCGTGAGAGGACGTGCTTACCGGCGCCGTCCTTGAGAACCAGCGTGGTCTGGTGACCCGGGGTCTTCGTCCTGCGGCACGCCACGGCATCCCCGACTAGGGATGCCAACCATAGGGGACGATAACCTCAAGACCAACGCAGCAGATCATTCCCCTCTCCTCTGCCATTTGTGGCAAAAAATGTCTATACCACTACTACTACTACTACTAAATATGTTCAACCCACTCCCCTACATCAAACTTCTGTCGCAAGAAAATATACTTCTGTACCGATGTTGAAAAAAAGTTATCCGCCAAAAATGTCACCCACTCAAGAAGATAATTCTGCAGGACTGTGGAATTGAATGCCACTTTGGGAATTCCTATGTTTCCCCGTCTGTTCTCTCAGCTGTGGGGATTAAAAAATGTTCAATATTAGTCTACCACTTAACAGCCACATTTTACTGGAACAATTTTTATGTGTAGTAGATTTCAGACCGAAATCTATACTACGCTAAAACACTCAAGGTCATTCATCGCGGTGCAATGACCTTCAGCCGCCGGCGCACAGGCTGCGCGTTGCCTATCGCTTCGCTTGCTCAGTGGTTCACCGAGGCGCATTTTTTTCCAGTCTCCCAATCGATGGCGTGCCGTATTGGCTGTTTGTGCGGGTCGTTTAACGCAAGCAAAAGGATGAATTAAATCATCCAGTAACCAAAACTAGACGCAGGCCACTAGATCTCCCGCAAACGCTAACTTTAACTGAGCAGTGTGTGCATGGAGTTTGTTCTAGCTAGTGATCACTACATTTAGAAGTTTTAAAGCTGGGGGCTTTTTCACGCCGGCAAGCTAATGAGAAAGGCCCACTTTGTAACTCCACATGCATATTTGACAACAGCCTTCCCGTTTTTCTTTTCTTGCTAGTGATGATGTAGCACCCCATTGGCGACTGAAAAATGCAGTGAAGTCTTTTTTTTAATTTGTTGGTTAGCTCTGTAAATGGTCTGTTTTACTTTAAAACCTTTTGTGTAGTATTACGGAGCGCCTTGAATTAATAACAGGTGGAAATATCTAATTACGCTGTACCTGGAACTGTACGAGAACGGAGAAATATGAAAGCCAGTATGGAGGTTGAATAAGTACGAAAACGGAGGAATATGAAAGCCAGTATGGAGGTTGAATACTTTACCTGCGGTTATTCCGTTCTCAGGTCGAAGCTTTTTCATTCTTATAGTCTGTTCTAAATTCGCCTCACCCGCGGATTTCTTGTCGGGGCAAGTCCGCACCTACGAGATAGGAGCACGTGTCGTTTCAGTCGAGCGGCTCAGTTTTAGATTTTCTCATACCCCTATCATAGTGAAACAAATCAGTTAGTAATTAGCATAAGTCCTCGTCTCGCGCTGGCGGGAAATGGTGAAACAGAAGAAAAGGCACTTGCGGACTTGTAGAACTGCCATGACTGTTTAGGTCGTGATGGTTTTAACATACGCTAATTTCCTCTTCCCGCCGCGCTGCTTGTAAACCCGACAAGATAAGCGACAGTGGCAGCATGTTTTGTGAACGATCTCTGGTTACGTTTTCAGGGCATAATTACCAGACACAAAGAAAAAAAAAACAGACTAGGGATCAGGTGTGACCTACTTTGGCAAAGGAAGGACATTCGGGTAATGAGGGAATTAAAAAACACTGCATTTTTCAGCGGCTAGTTCACCGCGGTGATTTGCAACCACAGGTGTTGGGAAACTCGGCCGTCCTCCTTTCTTGGGTACGGCGTGAATCGCAGGAAGGTGGGAATATTCCGGCATGGAGTACAGAAAATTCCGGCGGAATATTCCGGCGTGGCGATTTTGCACTGTGCACTAAGACCTTATTTTGGATCGGCTTTCATCTGCCTTCCAAGACACCGTCCTCGGTGAACGTTGCTGAGGTCTAGGCCTTGAAAGATTTTGATTTAACTACCGACGTTGTTTAGATGGGTACGTGGCGCAATATCATCGATACCAAGAAACGGAACAACAAAGGTGAGCATAATTGTCTGAATTCTAGATTACCACTCATGTTTCCGGATTAGTATAACGAAGAATTCCAGAAATGCCATCAGAAGGCAGCCCTCTTCCACACTATATGGAACTGCCCGAACATATGGCAACAGAACAACTACAATACATCAATAGAGTCCTGGGAAGCGGCACTGTCCAGCTCGGACCTCTCCAGTCAGCAAGAACTGCTGAAAAGAGCCAAGCTAGGGGCTTTCGCGACTGGAGTCCTGGAAATAGGATTCCACCCTTGCCTCCACCCCCCCTCCTCTTCTACCGTTGTGAATAAAGTTTACCACCACCACCACCACCGTGAGCATAATCGGAAGGGTGCTCTGAAATAGGAGTCTGAAATTACAAAGTGTATCGTTCTCATAAGGATGCAATGTAACATCAAAAACACAGTTTGTTAGCTGTCTTGGCCAGTCAGATATTTCGATATTTACAAAGGCAGAAACCCTAAGTATCCCATTCTGTGAAGAAAACCCCTTTTGTTGCCGCTTTTTTCTTCGTTGTCGTTGTTGCTATTTTCCCGTAGAAAAATTGCCCCTCTAACGAGCCGATGAACGCACAATTGAGTCCGTAGGGGAATAGACACCTTTCTCCAAAGAAGGGCCGACGCCGTCGTACGACTTCGCAGCCTCACAACGACAATAGCTCCGGAAAAATAGTTCAACTGGCGCGTAGGGTGCAGAGGTGATACCGCGTGACAGGCGACTCTGACGGCATGTGAGTGCAATTGTGCACGCCGGCCACCGAGGACTTTGATTTTGTGGACGCACCCGCCGCGGTGGCTCAGTGGCTAAGGCGTTGCGCTGCTGAGCACGAGGTCGCGGGTTCGATTCCCGGCCGCGGCGGCCGCTTTCTGATGGAGGAGAAAACCAAAAACGCCCGTGTGTACGCGATTTCGGCGCACGATAAAGATCCCCAGGTGGTCAAAAATTAATCCGGAGCCCTCCACTACGGCGCGCCTGATCGCCTGCGTTGCGTCGGCGCGTTAAACCCTATAATCGATTTTGTGGACGCTCTGGTGTGAAATGTTGGCAGTGTGCCTGCAGACGTTATTAGAGGCGAAAAACTGCGAAACATACGAAACAGCCCAACACGAACGCTTCCATGGGAAACAACTAATCCTGAATCTGAACACTGGTTTTGACGAAAAACGAAGTTTTTGTGTTTGTGCACAAACTGGTACTTTCCTTATTTTGCGAGTAATTGGCTTTATCGCGTGCGCAAGGATAACAAGTGTGGGAGTCGTGATTATTTCACGAAAGAGGATAACGAGAAACGTTTCGTGCAATTTCAGTATTTAGCACATTTACGCCTTTCAACCACAAGAAAAAAGAAAAAAATTATCGCTATTGCACTAAAGCTCTCCCGGGCGAATTTTTCTTCTGTTTCTAGTTAGCTGTTCGTTCGTACAATATTGTCACGAAGCCAACCACGGCGCAGTTGTTATGAAGGAGAAACAAGTTTATTGGAGCGAACTTGTGCTCCCCTAACAACTCAAAGAATACAGAGGCGGCGAAGCAGCGGTCAACAAAGTGACTTGCGTCAGCGAGCGTCGCAGAATCGAATAGCCCGGCGTGTGCTCTGCCGGCTTTTTATCTTTCGGAGCGCGTTGTTCTCGAACCATCGATTCGCATCGAGAACATTGTAGATCCAAGAAGATTATTCCGGGCTGTTCACGTTAGATCGGAATGCTCACCCTATCAGAACAGATAACACATGCGGCACAGAAAGAAAGAATGGAACACGCGCTCCCCTTGGCGCAGAGATACCACAGACCGGCGCAGCCGGGCGGTAAAAGCAAAACACAAATAAACTAACCCAATGTATGGTTCGCGGCATTTACCCCCCCTCTAAGAGTGCATCGACCCGATGCTAACATAAGCGACAGTCCGAACAAATGAAAATAAAAGTTCGTCATCGTCCGCAGAAAGGTTTTAAGCGAACCACGTGGATGACTTCAGGCCGCATGCGTTGTCGTGATGTGCCGGAGTCACCATCGGGGATCACTTCGTAGGTAAGTTGGCCAACACGTCGTAGAATCTGGTAGGGTCCGAAATACAGTCGCAGGAGCTTCTCACTGAGTCCGCGTCGTCGGATGGGAGTCCAAACCCACACACGATCCACTGGTTGGCACTCGGCGTCTCGGCGTCGGAGGTTGTAGCGGCCCGCATCCACCAGCTGCTGGTTCGTTATACGAACTCGAGCGAGCTGGCGGGCCTCCTCGCACGTTGAAGATATCCGTGGACGTCGGCGTTGAGGTCGTCGTCTTCTACGTGCGGAAGCATGGCGTCGAGCATCGTAGTCGGCCTTCTACCGTAGACAAGCTCGAACGGCGTCAGCTGCGTTGTCTCCTGGGTAGCCGTGTTGTACGCAAACGTGACATACGGGAGCACTTCGTCCCAAGTCTTATGTTCAACGTCAACGTACATTGACAGCATATCTGCGATTGTCTTGTTCAGACGTTCTGTTAGTCCGTTCGTTTGGGGGTGGTGCGCCGTCGTTCTTTCGGTGATCCGTGTTGCTGTAGCGTAATACTCCTTGCATCAGCTCCGCAGTAAAATGCCGTTCCGCGGTCTGTGATTAGGACTTCTGGGGCTCCATGTCGCAGCACAACTTGGCTTATAAAGAACTTCGCCACTTCTTGTGCAGTCCCCCTCGGAAGAGCGGCGGTCTCTGCGTAGCGCGTCATGTAGTCTGTCGCTACGACAATCCACTTGTTCTGTGATCGTGACGTAGGGAACGGGCCTAAAAGGTCCATTCCTATCTGTTGAAATGGTCTCGATGGGACGGCGAATCGGTTGCAGAAGTCCGGCGGGTCTTGTTGGAGGCGTTTTTCGTCGCTGGCAGTCACGGCAGCTCCGGACGTAGTGGATGACGTCAGAGGTAAGGCCGGCCCAGTTGTACCTCGCCTTGGGTTTTCCAATAGTGCGGGTTGTGCCCAGATGTCCGGAAGACGGGTCGTCGTGCCACGCTTCCAAAATTTCATCACGAAGGTCCACGGGGATGACGAGAAGGTAATTCGCTCTTGTTCCGGGGCTGAAATTCTTCTTCACAAGGACGGAGTTTCTCAGGCTGAATGCTGGTAAGCTGCGTTTGAAGGTCCTAGGAACGGCAACGTTGCATCCCTCGAGGTACTCGATTATGACGCGTAAGTCGGGGTCGGCACGCTGCTGGGCGGCTAGGTCGCTCTCCGTCACGATCCCGAAGAACGCGCTGTCTTCGTCAGAGTCTTGTGGTGGTGGGTCGACGGGGGCGCGGGACAGGCAGTCGGCGTCGGAGTGTTTCCTGCCGGATTTATAACGACTGTAACGTCGAACTCTTGCAGGTGCAAGCTCCACCGCCCAAGACGGCCAGAGGGGTCCTTCAAATTGGCGAGCAAACACAGCGCATGGTGGTCTGTTACAACCTTGAATGGCCTTCCATACACGTATGGGCGAAATTTTGAAATAGCCCATATAATAGCCAGGCACTCTTTCTCAGAGGCAGAATAGTTTTTCTTCTCCTTCGACAGACCACGGCTGGCATAGGCGATTACCCTTTCGCAGCCGCTATGCTTTTGGACAAGGACGGCACCCAAGACTATATCACTGGCGTCCGTGTGCATTTCCGTTTCGGCATTTTCGTCGAAATGAGCGAGCACGGGCGGGCTTTGCAGGCGTTTTTGCAGCTCGCAGAATGCGTTTTCTTGGTCGTTTTCCCAGCTGAAAGGGGTGCTATTTTTCGCCAAGCGCGTTAGTGGCTCTGCAATGCGTGCGAAGTTTGCGACTAAGCGCAGGTAGTATGCGCACAGCCCGAGAAATCTTCGCACGCCCTTCTTGTCTGTCGGCCTTGGGAAGTTCGCAATGGCTGAAGTTTTTGCCGGGTCAGGTAGGACTCCCGCGGCGTTGAGGACGTGGCCCAAGAACTTGAGTTCCCCGTATGCGAAACGGCACTTTTCAGGCTTCAGCGTCAACCCCGACGTACGAATGGCCTCGAGTACAGACTCCTAGCTTGCAAGGTGTTCGTCGAAAGTCCGGGCGAATACCACTACGTCGTCGAGGTATACGAGGCAGGTGTGTCACTTAAGGCCAGCTAGCACAGTGTCCATGACTCTTTGAAACGTCGCTTGTGCTGTGCACAGCCCAAACGGCATCACCTTGAACTCGTATAGGCCGTCTGGGGTTATAAATGCAGTCTTCTCTCGGTCTCTCTCGTCCACTTCAATTTGCCAGTAGCCGGTCTTCAGGTCCATCGATGAGAAGTACTTCGCGTGGCAGAGGTGGTAGAGGGCGTCGTCGATTCGGGGAGGGGGTACACGTCCTTTTCGTGATTTTGTTCAGTCGCCAGTAGTCAAGGCAAAACCTTAATGTGCCGTCTTTTTTCTTTACAAGTACGACGGGCGCAGCCCAGGGGCTTTTCGATGGCTGTATAATGTCGTCGCTGAGCATGTCGTCGACTTGAGTCCAGATGGCTTCCCGTTCCTGTGAAGAGACGCGGTACGGTGACTGTCGGGTAGGTCGGGCTCCATCTTCGGTTATTATTCGGTGCTTGGCTAGAGGGGTCTGACGTAGTTTTGCGCTCGACGAAAAACCGGGCTGTAAAAGCCGGGCGGTAAAAGCCGGGCGGTAGAAGCAAAACAAATAAAACCCAATGTATGGTTCGCGGCAATATAAACTACAGTATTTACGAAAGTCCCGCTTCCGGCATCTAGTTGGTCTCCGAGGCCCAGATAAGTTCTTACATAAGGGCTATTCGGAAGGGTGATCATCTTATTGTTACTGTGCAGCTATATTATACACGCACTGTCGAATACGCTGCATATTAAATTCTTTTAAGCATAAAGCAAAGTCACATTTTCCGCTTTTATATTACACCTGGACGGCGAATGGCATAGCACTGTATGTCGAGCAATTTTATTGTTATTATTCGTTATATATTCAGAATACCCCTAAAGGCTGCCTCGCAGGACGATAGTTTATAAGGAGGAGGGAGTAACACATACAACATAACAAAATAACTTGTCGCCCAGATAAATAAACTGCGAGAAGCTGTTACAAAAAAAAATGAAATAAAAGGCCTGATATTCTTGCCGTACAAATAATAATGATCAGAAATACACAACATAGATTATGGTTCAGCGAAACTCAAAAAGGAAAGTGATTTGGGTTACACAAAACAAAGGCACAGGCGCACTCAGTTATTAACTGATGTTGAACCAGCTCGTAACAAAACTAAGTGTAACATGGGTGAGGCAATCGCAGAAACCATTAGTAAGTGGAAACACAAAATGTGCATAGTTCAAGCCAACTGTCTTTTTTTATATTGAGCAGTAATCACGTATGCGCGGTTTAGGTGCAGCACAAACCGCCTAGGCAGGAACAACCAAGGAGAGAGTGTAGGACAAATCGAAAAACAAATGTCTTATCTCTGCAAGTTCTAGTCCCTTGGACTTACATCGTTCACTGGATATTCAACGCACCTCCATTTTTCTGTTCCTCATTACAAAAGGTTGTCGGGATTAAGTTTTCTCGTCCAAAAAAGGAACAGTTGAGGGGCGACAATGCGCCTAACCTGCTTAGCACCAATTCGATAGAGTGCATTACGCGAACATAGTGAATGTAATCTGCTTTCCACCTGCGTAATCAATTGCATTACGCTGCCAATACCGGCCCCGCATGCCGACATTAATGGGCCACAACCATCGTCTTCGGCAGAACGGTTTTTGTATGTTAGCATTACGCTGGGTCCAAATAACCGTTCAGGTAATGCCTATCCGGGCAAGTGAGTGTGTCCTCGGTTATGCAACAAAGTAACACTACTTGATTAGTTTGTGCTGCGCCGGTTTAACAACCTCGGAAGATGCTTTTCACCTTCGTTTGCGTATGGAAGTGCTCGAATGTTTGCTGAACAACAGGTGCGCGATCTAGTCATCTAAAAAGTGAAAGCGGTCCACTCTCGGGCACTCAGAAAGATTGAAGGGAAGTTGTTGGAGTAAATGCGAGGCCTTTATGGATGCAGGAGTTGGGACACAAACTGCTTTTATGTGCTGGGCTGTCGTAGGACTTCGAAATGTAGGCGTGTAAGCAAATATTTGGTTAGTTGATGTGGGTGAAAGAATACTACTGCCAGAATGCGGTAATTATCATTAAAATACGTCTTCATCGCAAGATGTTTCGAAAAGTGATTGAATTCGTTGGTGTTCTTAATATTTTGCTTTACTAAACAACCTGTGTACATACAACCTGTGTAGGTAACAGAGTCAGAATAAAATGTCCTGTTGTGAGGCCACAGGATGAAGGTAATTCATTTGCCTCGCCAGCCTGTTTTTTGTAAGCTTTCCTTTTTTTACGAAGACGGCGACGCTAAGGTTTGGACGAGACGCAGAAACGAGTTTTGTAATGAAGATCGGAAATGCTTTTCTGCGGCACACACCACTCCTTCTTTGTTTGTCCATCAGACCTTACGAGCCAAGTTTCGCCCCAATGCTAAGCATGGCGTCTAACCCGGCTGACTGCAAGCAATGACTCCAGGACCTGTTTTTTTTTTTGTGAGGAGCAAGGCTTGCTTCGGGACGCTTAACCTGGGTATGTAATGGCCCTTTGAACTGCGTTGTGAAACGTTGTAGAAGAAGGCTCCTGGCAGCGGGCGCGATCTTTGACCTGCTGTGTGGTAACCCAACACCTAATAGTTGCCGTAGAAAACATGGCCTTTAATTATAACCAGAACTGCATCGCGAGTCAGACGTTACGCATCGATACGCATTGATAAAACAATGATATGGCACAAATCGCGCCAGTTTTTAAGCTCAGTGACTCTAAACAAAGAACAACATTACAGCAATGAGGGAAAGCCTTCTTTTAATAGGAGCTGGTGATAGACACTGGTCTACCTCGGGTCTTGTGGCGTGTGTGGCACTCATAAGGCAAAAACTGAGGAAGGGTGTCTTGCGCCATAGCCATTTGGTGGTAGTTGGACGATCAGCTGGGCATCGTGCCCGTGCGGCATTGTTCTGTTGATAGCCAATAAACACGCATTCGTAAAAACGGGGTATCATTGTTAAACCATTACGCCTATGAACTACTGCGGGAAAGGCCTCGTGAAAAGCTCCGGCATTACTGTGCAAAGTCGTGGCGCCTTAGGCCTCTATGTTTCAAGCGCGCGCGGTTAGGAGATACCAAAAATCATAAGGTATAAAACTGGGAGCGCAGTCTGGAGATCACGCGCCGGGAAAGGGAATCAACGGGACCGATGGAGGATCGAAAGAGGGCTCTGGGAAAGCACCATGAGGCGCATCGCCAAAGGAAGGCAGGCTGCTCCGCACGTGTAGTACGAGAAGCCATGAGGTGTGAGGGTGCCGGAGGGACCACATGCGAAACTCCTGGTGGTGGACAGGGAGCAGAAAGAGCTTCGGATAAACCTGGCCAAGAACCATAAAGTTCAGACAGTTTAGCCGCAGCTGAACAGAAGGTCCCATTAGGCTTCCGCCTTCACGTTCCTAAGAAGTTGAAGGCATCCCAGTTTTATTTGCACATTTAAAACAACGTGTGTTCTACTAGGAGCAGAAGGAGCGCAAGAAAACAGAAAAAAAATTTCCCGTGACCTAGCAAAAATGCCTAACTGCACAGCCAGCTTTATCTCGAAATTTAAGGAAAAATGGCTTTAACTCTTGATTTAACAAAGCTTTCTTAAAGACAGGTACATCACAATTCTCTGCGGAGAATTCTACATCACTAATGTGCAGTTTTGTGAACTTGGCATAAATAGTTAACAGTTAAGCCCTGCACGTTTCAGAACAGATTGATGGCAGGTTTTAACACGCTGAAGGAACACCTAGAATTTTAGCCTCGCCGTAATGAAGGGCCCCGGATATGTTCAGATTACCTGGGGATCTTTCACTGGAACCGAAACTTCGACACACGAACTTGTTCGGTTTTTGCTTCCACGATAAAAGCAGCCACCACAGCTGGGATAAAAACTCGCCTCGTTTGAAAATTGCCGCCTGCTGTGAATACATTATCGTCTACGGGAGGAGCTTTGTTGCACAAAGCTGCTGCAACTCTTGTTTTATCAAAAAAAATTTATCACAGAATATACCGCTATTTTGGGGTAAGGTAACTATCATTACGCCGATTTATATTTACGTGGCATAACATTTTCCTTGGCATCATCATCGGCAGAGTCAAAGTTTGGCAGAGTTTGGCCCACTGCAGGGCCAAAGTTTTGGGCCACTCCTCTCGTACGCTGCCCGAGTCCGTTCGATGCCCCAACATTTCATAATCCGCTCATCTAGCCCTTTAATGTTCTTTTCGCTTTCCAGTCCCCATTCTCAGCAGCCGCTCTTTTATCGAAGAGGAGCACCGGTTGTCATTTTGTTCACTACATGCCAACAGAAGTCCTAGCTCATTGGCAATAAACAAGTTCGTTTGCTTGCTCAACATGTTGGGTCACCTTTGTACCGATTGCTAAACAGCTTCACTAATCTGCCACCTCCACACAGTCAAATCACGCATCATTTTTGCACCCTGTCTTTATTTAATGTTATTTATTGTGGGGTTTAACACGCAGACGCCACAGAGGCGATGAGGCGCACCGTGTGGAGGGCAACAGTTTCCCAGAGGAAGTCGACAAGAGTGCGGTGATGGGTCCCCCCTACCATCGCGGGAGATAGGGGAGACTCCCAGGATGCATCCCTGTGCGGCGAAGGTGTCGGGATATCGCTGAACTCAGGGAAGAACACGTTCATAACGAGGGATTAGTGTCAGCGTCTTCGGCAGGCGGCGTACAGAAGGGGCAGTAGTTGCTAAAAGGGGTATGGTATCGCGGTGGCCACTCCCGAGTTACCGCAGGTGGGAGAAGCACCCCAACTGAATGTCTACGTATCAGGATCTCCTCAAAGCGAGCAGGCCCACTGGGAAAGTCTTTTCCACACGGTGGGATGAGACGGCGTGTAACGTGACACAGATCTTTCTATCGTTGGGCAAATTGTTCATCTGAGTCAGTTGTCAGCAAGGGCAGCGTTAGAGGAGCAGATGTAAGGTTACGGGAACTATCAGCTGCAATATAAGCAGTGACAGCATTACGCTGCATCCACGACAGTCTGAGAGGGTGGTGGTAGGTTTTCAGTATTTTATGAATGTCTGATGAGACAGACGATTCGGAGTGTACGAGGCGCAATCCGCGTAAATTTGTACAGTACAACTCCAAGGGGCTTAAACAATGGTCGGCATTAGCATCTGCAGTCCGTCTCGGATCGCTGTAAGCGCCGCCAGTATAGAAGGTGAGGTTCGGAATGTTTCGTAACCGCAGGTTTGATTCACTTCCGAATTGGAAGGAGATTGCACCACTGTAGTTAAAACACCGTCTTAGGCCCCAGCGACCACAAGTGTCTCTACAACCTGGGGCTGTTTCACAGTTGCCACTATGGGTATGCCCGCGGAACGTGTGTCTGCCTTTCCGCTCGACCGTTTGTGGAGTCTAGTGAGGGGCCGGTTGTCAGTCACTTGGTCGTGCAGCCAGGGTGGCCTAGTTCCACGGTGGGTTGGTAAGGGGGTAGTGAGCGGCTCTTGTAGATCACCAACACCGCTGCCTCAGCTACAAAATTAAGTTTGTGCTTACGGGTGGTATGGCGTTGATGTACAATCTCATCCAGCGTGTTGAGTTGAGCTTCTGCCTGAAGAAATGGTATAGGTGTTATTCTAGGGAGGCAGGCGATCGTCCGCATTGCTGCTCTACTGATTGCTTCAATTCGGGCCCACTCCGCTTGGGTCATATGCTGGAATTGAGCCTGATAGACAAGTCGAGGCTGAAGTATTGACCGAACCAACAGTCAGCCCATTTTAAAACAGGAGCCTCGAGACTTGCGAAATTCGCCTCATAAGACGTAGCATTTGACCTGCTTGTTGCCGGGCAGATCGGCGCCACATGGCAGCTAACCAAGGCCATAAAATCTCTAATCCCAGCACGCGAAGAGATCTGGCAGTGCGCACGGACTGGCCGGTGAGCTGCAGTGCCATCGCGGGCATTCACAGTCGACTACAGCCCCAAAGCAATGGCCACGAACACAATGGCTGTCTTTTCGACTGAAAGCACAACACCAGCGTATTCACACCACTTCTGTGACAGAAGGAGCGTGAACACGCCACTTGTGAAGACGGCAGATCTTGGTGGAGATTTCATACCGTATATTTTACGCGTACACGAGAAACTGCAGGTCTGATATGGACCCAAGATGCCAGGAAAGAGGCAGCATAAGTACCTAAACGAGGAAGGGTGAAATCACCGACCCCCGACGCACTCCACGGGTGGGAGTAAAATCGGCATAACTAGCGCCTCCAACCTTTACTGAAAATATTCCTTGCAGAGCTCCTGAATATAATACACGCCCAGGTGCGTGATAACGCGATCGGCGCGGAGGGGGGATCGCATTCCTGTAAATGTGTGCAACTCACCTGTACAGCAGGTGTATTTCGGGGCGCATAGCGCGGCAACCGGCTGAAGGGCGCAGTTGGATCGTATGTAAGAACGGAAAACCGAAAACTAATCAAAAGGAAGAAGCCCTACGCTGAATTTGTAATACGTATTGCGGGAGAAACAAGATATACTGTTTAGAATTTAACCAAAATACTGGCCAAAAAAGAGAAGAGGAAATTCCCATGGCTGATATGGAGCGCAATTAATTACCAGCAGGCAATGGTAATGAAACTGTCAGCAGTAGCAGCTGTAATAAGGAAAACAATAACAGAAAGTGAAAAGCTATATCAGAAAGCCCAGGCGTCACTGAAACGATTCAGATTGCGACATGTATCGGTTCAAAGGCAGAAATAGAAATGGCTGAGTTCAAAGTATTTCCGAAAGTGAAATAACGGGCATATACGCTTACAAAAAGGAAAAGCCGAGGAAGATGAACATACACCAAGAACAAACACCAGATTGCAGACAATTGACCACGCTCAGCTATGTTTCCGGTGCTGCTTATCTCTTCGGAAGCAATACCTGAAAGCTTCTTTGGGCGTCTGGGTCTTTGTTTGCAGGCTTTTAATTTCCGTTCATTCGGAAAATCAGCGCTCGGTTTTTTTAAGGGGGTGTTTTGTCGTACCCTTAGGCTTTCTATTTCTGAGGCACGATGTTTACCTGTCCCCAGAACGTTTAAAAAACCTGACTAATTTTGTTTAATCATTCTGTATTTTCTATAAGTATTGATACTGACAGGGGCTGATTTTTTTTTCACTAATATAATTCTACAGTTTTTCAGGTCATGTTTAATAAAGTCAGGCAATGTTTTCCGGAAGTAGGGCTCCTTCGCGCTCTTCAGACGAGTTTGCGTGAAATTCTGTATCGCACATGGCGTACAAGACAAGACGCAGCGTGTTTTTTTCTTGAGTCGATTGATTTTTCGCTTACGGGGGATAATGCTGCGCGCCATGCAAGGGTCTGTTTTGAGGTGCGTTTAAACCTATTAGGTATGAAGTTACTTATGCAGAAGTGGCACATATTCTAAAACTACTTCCGAGTGTGCACACGTCTTCGTCGCAAAAGATATCGAAAGAATTTTCCATTTACTCTATAACTGCTGCATCATTTGCACGAGGATAATCTCTAAAGCAGCTCAATGGCGGTCTATCGGGATATTTTAAGCCGTACATTGGACATTGGTACGTTTACAATGAAGTGGTCAGACATGTCTGGCTCAACAGCTACTGACGTAGTATCAGCATATGCTCTCGAAGGAAAAAACTAAATCAAGAATTGAACTACAATTATCCTAGACACGTGTAGGCTGAAGTACGACCTGAGTAACGTGATGGCTAAGCATTAAATTATATAAAATATATCGTGCCGTCTATTTTGGGAAAACGTCTTAAGGAATTCCAGTTAACGTCAGGAAGATGAAAATTACCAGCTAAAATACCTTATTTTAATTATGCTGTGCTATGTGCGCTTGTAGTTTTACTATATAGTCAAGCAGTACATCAGGCGGTCTGTACAGAGCATATCAAATAAACCTGTGGCCCCAACAACTCAGACTAATACACAAGCGTTCGAAGGCGGCGATATCTCCTAATGATACGGCTTCAATTGGCTTTTGATAATCACAGCCACATCACCGCCCATTCCAGACCTGTCTTATCATTAGAATTCTACTTGCCTGATAGACGCAAATATTTACAAAAAATGCTTGGCGTGAATCATGGCAGCAGAGCCTTTTGGGCCACCAAAGTTCCTGTCTGGGTCCCCTGCACACGAGTGGGATTTTCGCGTTTTATTTGTTCCTGTGTAACCAAGCACTAAGGTGAATAAATGGTCTTTTTACCCCGCAAGACTTCGATTAGGCCGCCGGTTACGCTTCTCGCCTCAAAAAGCGATTGATCATATCGGCCTCTGTCGCCAGTCAGTGCCGCTGCGTCTCGAAAGCCGTTCTTCTTTTTTTCGTCTTTACAGCCACGCATAAGGGCTAATGACGTTATATAATTATAATCAATGCTAAAAGCCCTTCCCCTAAAGGACCACAGAAAATGGCCACTGCGCTTACGAAACGAACCGACCGTGCGTTGTAGCATTTTTTTCGTGGTGGCTCGCCCCTCTTTCCGCTGGCGTGATCCGTATTCCGGTATTCGGAAGTCGTATCCTGGGCCCCACAAATGTTGACATGATTCCGGTGACTCTAAAATCCTGGGACACCGACGCCCTTCTTTGGAATTGTGAATGCCAATGCATGAATATGCAGCTGAGTAAGGCCCCTTCCTTCACCTGGTTTTTTAAGGGGTGGGGGGGGGGGGAAAGTAGCGGGGGCTTTGTAGTGTTTATGCTTAAAGCGCATTTGCCTTGCCATCCACCGCAACGCTTTCGTGTGCTTTTAATCTGTCTTCTACAAGTTGCGCTTCTGTTCGGTCGTACGACGGTGAATTTCTGTGCTTCCCATTTCCTTCCCTTATATTTGCGTAATATTAACGGGGTGGACCTTCTCACACTGGGGCCGAGTCGGAGCTTCTGCTGTGGAACGCTTCGTGAAGCGGTCATTTTAAGTGCGAATGCACTTATAAAAGCGACCCCAAACCATCCACCGCCGGCGGCGGTGGCGGCGGCGTCGGCGCAGCGGCGTCCGCAGTGCTCCTCTATATTTAAAAAAGAAACAGCATCCGGCGCCAGGTTTCGATCCGAGGACTTTGCGGCCGCAGCGGGACGCTCTACCGACCAAGCCACGGACGCGACGCTGATATCAGTGTTAGTGACGCGCTTTATATCTTTACCGCATTCAAACTACGTCGTCAGCGGCGTGCGTTGGCGACTCAGCGGCGTTATAGCGGCTTGATAACTGCGTGGTGTACACGTGATACTACAAACCCGATGGAAGAGATGGAAGGAAGGCGGCGAGGCGGTGGGCTGCGGGGGCCCGAGCGCAAGCGCCGCAAGCGGGCCGACAAACCGTGCATTCGCACTTTCACATTCTCCCCCTCGGGGAAATGCGGGGGAATTTTTTTATATTACGGAAGCCTATACCGGACGTCGGTGTCCTCCATCAAGCTCGTGCCGTGAAATTCCTGGGAATATTGAATACCTTGACACATGACAAAACCCGGGAAGGAGCCGAAATTTAAGTGATTCTTTCGATTCTTTACTGACGGCAACGAACTGCAGGAAAGTAAACTTTCTCTGACGATGATGGTAATTGTAGGATAAATCTTATGCGACCACGTATTTTGCAGCATTCTTCAGAACGCTTGCATTCAAGGATCGTCGCACAGATTTGCACTGAAGAAGGAGCCCTACAGTCCACCTGCTTTAAAACGTTTGTGTTTTTTAGGTACCGTACTTACCCGATTCTAACACGTACTTTTTTTCCGGAAAAATATGTCGAAAAATCGCATGCGCGTTAGAATCGGATACGAAACCGATACTGCCGAAACAGGGGGAATTTCGTCCCACCCATCGCCGTCTCAAGATGGCGCCAAAGCTTTTATCAACGATTTTTCGGACGCAGGAAACATAGGCGCCTAGGCTTTTCTATCGGCGTTTACACAAATTGTCAAATCGTTCCACTTGCGCGCTTTATAACAGCAATGGCAGCAGCGGCTCTCAGGCGTTCAAAACAAGCGGTCGGCTGAAGCGTGCGCCTCTGGAGAAGCCCGCGGGATGGGCGTGCGAGGCGTGGGCCACGAACCCATCAACCATGGTTGAACGTTCGTTCAGAAGTGTGGCATCGCGAACGCGCTTGACGGCACCAAGGACGAGATGTTGTGGTCAGCGGAGAGCGACGAGGAGTGAGATGAGTGAGATTACTTCGAGAAATAAATCGCCGGTTTCTGTCATATTCGTTTTTCTTGCTCACAAAGTTCCGTGCGCGTTACAATCGGAGGTGCAAGTTTTTTCGGTTTTTTTGCCAGGAAAATCGGGTGCGCGTTAGAATCGGGGGCGCGTTAGAATCGGGTAATTACTTTGGCCTCACGTGCGAGAAAAATTTCATGGAAGGAAAACCTGAGTTGTGTAGCTAACTCTCCGGGGCTCTTCCATTGTGGCACCTAAAGTACCGGAATTTCTAATGTAGAACGCAGCATTATTCACTTGTTTGTTTTCAGCAAGTAGAACGTTAGTTGCCGAATCAACACTGTATTCTGCTTGAAGCGGGCGACCAGTGACGCTTATCCACACATGGACAGTGCTTTTAGAATGAAACCATACCGGAGTTACTAATCGGGTTTCGCTTGATGCATGAGTATCGGAACCAAGTTCTACAGAGGAATGAAAGAAACCATTGATTTTTGTGATTTTGCGTTTCGAAATTAAGTACAATGGTCTTGCGTGGCTTTCATTACCGGAGTCTAGTGGAATTCAGGGACGGCGTATATTTTTTCGAACTTCGGAAACAGAAAATTACCTTTCGACACGCCACCCCTCAAGTGACCGTAGGCGAGGCAGCTGGTTACTCTCGCTGTAAGTCAAGCTCGCAAGTGCGTTGGTTCCTTCCCAGGCTGTTACATACCGCGGATAGCTACAAAATTCATGCTGTTGCTTTTTCCCCATATAACTAATTGGTTTTGGGGTTTCTCATTTTTCGAAAACACCAACACCATTCCCGATAGGAAGCTATTATACCGCGAAAGTCACAAAACTTGAAGTGTTCAAAATTATTGACCATGATGTTCCTACCATCCGCATTACATCAACGAAGGTGGCGCAAGTTTACTTATAGAAACAACTTGCCTTGAAAGTAGCGTGAACAATATTGGCTGCATGCTAACCTCAAATAAAATATTTCTTCCATCCAGGCAATTTGCACTGCGTCTGCTCTATTGCTGTCAGAAACATCCCAGGAACGATTTCAAAAATAGGCTCAACTAGCCCACCTTCAAGCTGGTTTGTATGTGGCGTTGCATCTGTCATGATGACAACTTTGACAACGGAGCTTTGTTAACTCGAGTCATGCGACAGGCCCATAGAAGCTTTACTATGTCTTCCGTGACGTCGGTATAACGCCCATGCTTTACATGCAACTAAGGTATTAGTTGATAGAAGTTCATAGTGATTGGTAAATAATCTCATGATTGAAGAGGCACCTGCACCAAATGCAAAAAAATATGTCTATATACTTTACCTTCCAGGGCATACATCTAGATGGCATGAATTTTAGATTTCCGCACCATTCGACTCCTTCCGTATAATACTTACATTGCTAGAGCTATGTTTTAATAATAGTGCGAGAAGCGAAGGGGTCAATAGGTAACACATGTTTGTCTTTTAGGCGTCCGCCAAGGAGCACCACCGACAGGTTCAATGGAGTTTCCCCCGTTTCCAGGTGGCTGGGTCCACAGATATTGTGCACGGTACATGTTGCCTTCCATGAAAAAAAAACAGTCTACAACATCAATAGATCATGAGAACAATAAAGGTAGGATATCAGCACGTACAATCCCGGGCCTTCGCGTAATCCGCTTTGCGAGGTGGCTGCTCGCTCTGAAGGACCGCGTGATAAGCTGCTGAGCTGCCCAGGTCGTTAGCGGGTAAGCTTACGAGTTCCCGGCAGTTACGCTACTCCTGTCATGCAAGAGACATAAATGATAGAGTGTTTGGAAAGTGTAGACGGTAAAAGAAGCTCGGATTGACGTAACGGGCATCGCTTCCAAAACAGAAGGTGCTGCGTATGTATTTTGTGTATCTTTATGGCGATAACTGTCCAGAAAAGAATGTTTTGGCAGTAACAGGCCTCCTTTTCCGCATTGGGAAGGCATGTTTCTCCGCCTTGCCTCAACAGCTGCCGATAAAGCCTCGTTCGAGTTTATACCGACAATAGCTTCGTCGAAGAACTCCGAGCCCATCCCTTCGCAATAGGAATAGCTTCTGTTTACCATCTCGCTTTGGAGCAACCCGAATGGTATACAATTAGGACTATAATGCATCCGCTTCCTTTTCGTGTCGATTCCAGGAAATCCTCACATGAACTCCTCATACGTTTCAATACCTGGCACTAAGCGCGAATTTCAGTGTTTAAAGGCGCTTAGGGGCCAGAAAGGATGCGTCCACGAATTTCTCTTTCACACTTTTTACTCGTTTCGCGCTCGTATATTGCGTAAAAAGAAAGATTCACCTAGCAAAAATACACAAACGTAACAAAAAACACGCAGCTTCTACAGATAATTTCTCAGTTCACATACTTGTCCTTCCCACTCTTTGCGGCATCACTCTACAAGGGGAGTCGCTCTGCCAACTATGCTGTAAAATAACGATTGTCGACTGCAAAATTTGTTGCCTAAAAGTTTTATTCTGTTATGACGTGAGATCTTATTTATTCTGCTAACAGCCAAAAAGGTCACTCAAACTCGTCTGGCAAGTCACTATACACTATGACCAAACCATCCCTTACGCTATCGTGGGAGTATGAAACCCCACACGGAATCTTAGGTTGCTGCAATAATTCACACTGCCGGAACTCACGTATATTTCCGGGTGATTGCTTTCGACCAACAGGCACCCTCAAAAGAGTTACATCCCCTAGTTAGACAAAGGGGAAATTTAGTGTGCATTTGTGCCGAAGCACAACGCGAACTACAAGAACAACCGAACAGAGACCAGGCATCAGAACCGCTGACTACCAATAACCTGTTCAGTGAAACGGTTGCTTTCACTTTCACCGGAATCTTCACTTGCAATTTACACCAGCGGCACTTTAGCCGCTGATGTTTCTTTCAGCAGTTTCCTGAAAAGTTCGACACATTACGGCATGTGGTGCGGCATTTGGTGCTAGTCGCTTTATCTGCTGCATGGTGGAGATGCAACGTTTCTCGTTAGTATGCTCACCATCAGTTCCAGGACGGGGACATTACGTTATCAAATTGTTAAGTGTCCAGAGCATCCTGAGCCAAGCAACCCGGGACTAAAACGAGGAGATCAGCCGCGCCCCGAATATCGACCAACCTAAAGAAACCAGAAAGACCGAGAGAGAGAAACATTTACATTCGTCTAACAGACGCTGATGTATGGGCCTCGTCCAGTGAAAGGTACCCATATTCCAGGATATCTTCATAAAGAAAACCCCCTGATGTACGAAACGAGCGCGTACAATCTATCGACGATCATCTTTACTTCCAGCAATCAAGGGACCTAGCGAAAGAAATTACAATTCCTCAAATTAAACAGAGTCTTTTAGCGTCCGAAAGAGCGACACTTCCTGTGTGGACTGAGACATTCTTTGCGCTACATGAAAACCATGTACAACGCATGAGAAGCTGAGGTGGTTCTCCACTAAACTTTGCAAACGTCATCAATTGAATGAAAGGCGGGCAGTTTGTAGTAATCAGTTCATTCCTGACGTCTAATTAGTAAGGTTGATGCTTTGCGCCCTACTACTTCTCGCCAGCTGAGAGAACTCCCTGTGGCAAGTAATCTCGCGGAATGATACTAGCAATGACCCACGCAGACATTTTTATTTACTTCACGGAAGAGCACAGGAATTGACGCACCGCTACTGTAACGACGACCAGCTATTGCGGATTGAACAGGGGCGCAGACAATACACACATTCTAACATGACCGGGGCGGACTCATACATAGAGGCTCATATTTGGGTGGAACCTTCAGGCATTTTCAATAGGGTTTATTGCTAATTAGCGACAACGCATACCCACTTAGCCAATTTGGCCAATGATTATATAATTCCCAATTTCACTGGACTAGGTATCGTTTAAAGAGAGGTCAAGATAATTCATTTTTGAGGAAACGCAGAACACATAAGCAACATGACCTCAAGCGCACAAATTCGGCTATTGCGCAAAAAATAGGCCTCAACAGAGCAATAATTAGGGCACATATATGGACGGCGGCATGTTGTTCGGTTTGAAGCGTATTAAATGACTGTACAAAAGAAATGGCCTCACATTTTGTATGGTGACAGCTTTCCAATATCGCATGGCACACTCGCTGCCTATGCATTTTGAGGAGTTATCCGTTGCGTACGCATGCCGTAAACATTCGTTATTTCACTGTAAACAGTTGGGATTTGGTACCACTTCTCTAAGGCTTTGAGTTGGAGTTTTTTGACACAAAGTTTACCTATCTCAAGTGCCAGTTTGTTTGTTAGCGCCGTACGAACGCATCAGATAAAACGTGAATCAGCATACCTTGCTACAGAACAGGCTGCTGTTTTCATACCACGTTTCTTATCGAGAAGTCAAAATTTTCGTGAATTTACTGTCTTGTCATAACATGATTGAAAACACAGTATTGCTAGGTGATTCAGTTTGTAACCTAGTGCAACTAAAGAACAAGCGGGACTGCTTGTGACCACCGGTGTGAGTTAGTTTTCTGACTCCTTTATACCTCCACGTTCCTCATTATTCAAAGCAGGCACTTAACGTTTGATTTCTTTTATCTTTAAAATGCGTCTCTGCGCTTACGTGGGGAGGGGGGGGGGGGGGGCGAGGGCACTTCGGGCTTCCAGCTTTGTCCCGACTATCGAACTTATAGTGAGGGCAATAAACTATTATTCTGCTATCCCAGATTTTGAGGTTCAATAGTGAATTGGGCTCTGTCGATAGTGCTTCCTGCTTTTTACCTTTGTTCTTCTAGCTAGGCTTTTCTACTTCGAATGCTAATTTTCTTGAGCGAACCCGTTCCTAGGTGACCGCTGCATTGGAGACCACGGGCACATCATACTTGGGGCTATCACGAATGCTACAGAGTTTGGTCGCAGATGCGGGCTGGGTAGTCATCATCATGACTATTATCACCATAATAATCACTGCCACGTTTGTGCTCATTGCTGGATGAATGCCTTCTTATCCTCCTCCAAGCCATTCCGGTTTTGCGATGCTGTGGTACTTCTTTAGTTTAAGACACTTGTATCTGCGTATTGAAAGCGTGCAAGCCTTGAAAGCACGTGTATTACAATTGTAACACGTGTAAGAAGTCTTAGACAGGAATAGCCGCTCGTCAGCTAATCATGAGGAGGAATCCATACTCAAGGTAACTGCTGTTACCACACCAAGGTTTATTTGCACGTGGGTCCATTGACGCGAGAGAAGTAGTAAATGAAGCTAAACCAAACAGCAGCAATAATCATAGAACACCAAAGCTGAAACACAATTAACAGCAGACGACAGATATATATGGCGCCGCCCAGCCACGCGAGCGGGAAGGCGCAAGAAGATAAAACGTTTTAAAACGCCCATCGCTGCTGGTGTGCGAGTCGGTCCAAGTCGTCTGATGTACAATGGATCCTTCTGCTAGGGCATGCTTATCTGGAAAATAATTTTTGGAACTTTTCTACGTTTGAACGTGATTCACTCGATGATCGGTGGCGCTTTGAATGACAAAAAACTATATATTTTTGTATAAAACATTTTGTACCAAGGCATTTGTGTTGTGTACTTTGTGTGCCGTAGTTTCTTTGCGATTGTGGTGAGATCACCGTGCTTCCAGTCAGCATGCACTCAGCATGATGAGAAGAAAACAGACCGAAGCATCCCGACACAAACGGCAGCAGCGACGGCTGCTCTCGAACTCATGTTTTATCTCGTCGCAGCTTTCCGCTCTCACGGTTTGGCTGCGCCACAAATATCTGCCAGTTTCAAATTTTTTAACAGCGAAGCTGCTGGGAATTGGTTGATTCCGGCATGTAAAAAAAACTCAGTATAACAGTAGAAAAAAAAATTGCTGGCACAGGCAGGATTCGAACCTGCGTCTGGTACATCAATGTAGTCAGAGTCAGTTGTAAAACCCGCTCGGCTACTACCGTTTTTTTTTTCTTTATTGCATGGAAATGTTAGAAAACTTCAAAAGACGAGACACTTAACACACAATTTAAGCACTAACAGACAGCGAACAAAGATCAAAACTCAGGCAAGCAAACGCACGCATCCAAAAGAGGCAGCCACTCTGGTGGATCACTCTGCGCAGCATAAACGCTCCGCACCAACGCCGCCTGTTCCCGAAAAATGCACTTGGTCGGCCTAGGGGGTTCCGCATGCCGATCAGTCATACGGCACTTCCACAAGTAAACAATCCTAGGAGAACGAAAACGTCATATGGCACCCGATTAACATCTTCAAATGGCAGGAAGCGAAATGTCGATGTCCTTTTTTAGTGTCCGCTGCAAAGTCCCAGAAGAACACAACGTCCCGGCGCAACACAAAACAATGATCAATTGTCTCTGGTTGATTACAGAGGCGACAATTGTCCGACCAAGGAATAGACATTCCTTTTTCGCGCAGCCATGTCTTAACTGGGAGTGTGGAAGAATGAAGAAGAAAAATGTTTTTGCATTTGGCGGGATACACATGCTCATTACGCGTTTTAAAACATTGCTTTTCTGGTTAAGTAAGGCTGGCGATAAACAGGCACCGGGAATAGACTTTCAATAAGAGTGTTCGTCATAATTTTCCTTGACATGCTGAACAGATATTCCAAGGAAAACCGCGCGGTAAGAAAGTTAAATGACTCCACGTGAGAAATCCCCATGGAGGCTTCGTATTGAGTACATACAAGCAAAAAAGGCAAATGGAAACTTATGCGCTGCTGAAGTACAGTCAGTAAAAGTGGGTGATCAACCAATGTACAAGTTGGTGCACAAACAATGCATGAGCCGGAGTTCGTCCCTGAGTCAAACGGCTTACTCACTCGGCTGTAACTGTGGGGGGAGACATCACCCCACTCGCTCGACACAGCACACGTGATAGCGTACATGTTGCACCTGCGGGAGCCTAATTTAAGTGTGCGTGTTCCGTTAGTTTATTCTCATTGTTCGATTTGCCTTTCGCAGCTATAGCAACAAAGATGGAGTAAAGCTGCTTGCGGCCGCGAAGAAGAAGCAAATCGGCTGCAATCGTGCACTTAAACCGTTGTCATAGTCGTGGAGGTTGCGTACAGCTTCGCTACCTTCCAGTCTTACGCGTTTGTGTTTGCTTCCTTCATTTTTTTTTTTGTTTCAGCTTTGGCTGTTCGTGACTGTACAATTTGACTCCTGCTGACCGGCATGATTTTTACGCCAGTCCAAAGAAAGCTACGGAGGGAGAGGGAGAGGGAGCGAAAAATACGGCGACCGACAACAT
The DNA here is from genome assembly GCA_013339765.2 of Haemaphysalis longicornis. Taxonomy (NCBI): domain Eukaryota; kingdom Metazoa; phylum Arthropoda; class Arachnida; order Ixodida; family Ixodidae; genus Haemaphysalis; species Haemaphysalis longicornis. The sequence continues at coordinate 90,078,435 of CM023456.1, forward strand.
TTTATTTGAGATTCGCTCTGAAAGGGGCCGGAGGAGATTGCAGCGGAAGGCGCTGGGACTCTAAAACTTTGCGTAATTGATGGCTTGTAAAGCTGTAAGACGCGCCGTTATAACCACGCACAAAGGTGGCATTTTTCAAAATATATCCCGTAAGCAGCCCCTACTTTACGCAGGAGAACCGAAGTTTTCTAAGATACTATTTACCGTTGTTACTTCGAAGCTGCAAACTCAGTATGACGTGGTGAGGAGCTATTGACGGAAGTGAGGTAATGGCAAATTATCTAACTCGGTGCTTCTTAACGCACTCTGGAAGAGCGTAACGATTAACATTTTTGAATTTGCAATTGACAAGTAGTAAACTCTCCGCTGCCAAAAATAGGACAAACGCGCATAATCGCAAACAATAAACGCTACGCAACCGCAGATTGTGTAGGCATGTCCGTCTGTACGAAATTTTAGCGAAGGCGGAATGCACGGGGGGGGGGATGCTAAGTGTCAAATAGCTCAAGCGAATCCTTAGTCACTGCCACACGATAGAAAAGCAACAAATGCAAAGCAGGTTTCCCCACATCTGTCGCGAGCGTTACATAAAAGGCGGGAAACACGAAATACCAGTACACTGCCTTTCTGACTAACACCCTTCCGCGTTATTCACCACACAGGAACACCTATACTACCAGCGTAGACGTCGAAAGCACGATGGAGCTGTGCTGTGTAGTCTACAGAACGCGCGTGGTGCCTGCAAAGATAACCGACTTGATGCTTCTGAATCTACAATACTGTCTAACAAGTTAATTTCGTAACATATGAGCGTGCTATCTTCTTTCCATCGTCAACAACGAAGAGAGTATCATTCAGAACGGCTACACCAGCCTAACTGTGCTAGTATAAACTTAGAAAACACGTATCCAGCTTGTAAACAGCACGCTGTGCGTCATCAAAGCCTTCATCTGTTGTCTGCACTTCAAGGCGTGATTTACTGCGTAATAATTCTGGGGAATATATGTTTTGCCTTTGAATGCATCTGCATTCGAAATCTTCGTTGTCTACCGTCTGAAGTTGTATTCGAACCGGTAGTTGTTGAAGCTATGCTTTTAAGCTGCGACCAGTCTTTCAAACAGTTCACACTCACGTGATTAATGGGAGTCGGAAGCTTTGCATTGCCTCTTTATGACGTAGATCGAAGTCTCTTTTGAGCATAAGTAGCCGGGGCAAAGAGCGCCAAGCAGTTCTGGGGAACTTAGGTCCCCGCTTCAGAATAATTTCGCGTCTGGTTTAGAAAGAACAGCGCTCAGTATGAAAAATTACACTGAACCATGGAAATACGAACCTCCCCTCCCAACGCCACCTGCACAGAAGGGGTCGCCCCTTACGTTCACAGTCATTGCAGGTAACGCCATTCGTTTGACGCGCCATATTTTGGCATTCGGATACTGACAACTTGTAAAGTTTTAGCAGCTCAGCCATTTTATTTAATGAGAATAGCCTGCGTTTGGCGAGCCTGTGCCGAAACCTTTTATCTTATGTGGGAGATGCTGTCCACGCCACAGTTTACGCGTGCTCTGATGTGACAGAGGCGGATGGAGAGGCTGGCGGGGGCGATCAAGACCGCTTAGATGTCGCACACACTTAAGCTTATTGTTTTCCCTCTTGTTTGGAAGCGGCTGTTTGGTTCATCTTCTCGACTTTCTAGTTCTCCTTCTAATATGACTCCGACGCTTATAAACATTCTGAGGACCTTAGTGCTTCCTTTGGAACTGTGGGAGAGTGAAACCTTTCAAAAATCACGGGCGTAAAGAAAGATTCCGTGTACCTGAAGAACGATATCACCGTCCAAACGGTTACTTCAGGAACAGGTGTGTTTTGAGGCATCAATAACCTTTTTTCAGAGTTGAAATGGACACGTGCACCCAAATATTCGAATTGAGGTTTTATAGATGAGGACATTAATGGCCAGAAATACAAAGCACAAACAATGACCTTGTAATGCAACTGTAGTTTTTTTTCTCGTCTTTGCCCCAACTCAATCACGACAGCTACACTTAATTGATGTATTAGGCCGCGAAGCAAATCAGAAGCCGCAACAATTTTATATTGAGAATTGACATGACATATTTATGCTTTCGTTTTCCCATTTGTGTAGTTCATTCTGAGGAGCTATAATGCCTGAAGAATCGCTTGCGTCGTTTGGCCTGTGAATGGCATGTAGAATTGTTCGCGTTCTCGAGCAAAGACAATCTGCAAGAAACTGGTGTAGGGTCTTCCAAATCGATAACAGTTTCTTCATTTTATTACGCAGTATGAATTGCCCCAACCACGTGAACGAGAGTACAGGGTTGAAGTTTTACTTGTAGTTAGCAGTTTTATTAAAAACGATAATGTCTGTTCCCAACACAAAAGTGTGGCTTGCATGCCGAACTTCTCTTTGGGCATGAAATTCGCAAAGGACCCTCCGACCAAGCACGTCCAAAACAATGTATAAAAATTAGGTCTATTTTAACACGTGATTGTACCGGTTCGGAGAGGCAACACCGATTGAAACTGCAACGTAAGAAATATATTGCAAAGCTGCAGTGAAAAAGTATATAGTTTCCGCCAGAACCAAATATTTTTAACCTTTAGCTACGCCACTGCTTGGTGCGTTGACTGAAGACAGGAAACGTACCTGGTAACCGCTCAGGAGGTTACCACCTCTATTTTAGAGGCGACTACTCTAAAAGGGGTGAAGAAGCATTTTTTTATTTTCTTTTTCTTTTGTCGTTGTGCAGAATCAAACGATCAGCCCAGTTAAGCTGCCTGAAAGAAAGAGAGCCCTTCCAGAACAACGAAGAAAACAAAACATTCGAAAAAAGCCATGGAGACATTTATGACCCGAGCTCATTTGAATCCACGTTCCTGTGGCCTTTTGCAAGGCTCTGTCTTTTCCATCCATGCTAAAAGATGTGTAGTAGAGTCCAGCCCTCACGGAGCATGCATGAATGGGACAGTCGCATCACCCTCCGGAACTGCGTCGATGAGGGAGTGGCGCAGAGGACGGGGGACGTGCGTGCTGTACGTTTCAATCCATATTGCGGGACAGCCAAATTCACACTTCCGTTTTTGTATCTGCGGCACTCTTTGTTTCTGTGCGACGCAGCGGACGCACAACCACGTACGAGCGGTGGGCTCGGCTGTCCCGTGGCCGCGACAGTCCATTGAGGTTGGAAGCTCTGGCGATTGATTTACAGGCAGCGTGTGGCCGGAAGCATCCATCAATGCTGGCGACAGTGCGGAATTTCGGCACGCCTGGCGCCAACGATATTGTCTCCCACGCCTGCGCTTCTCGGAATCCCGAGTGAAATGATGAGGCAAAAAATAAGAAAGAAAGAAACGAATTGCATTGTGCAGGTGAATGTAGCGGATGAAAGAAATGAATGCCATTTGATGAGAAGGCCTTCCCTGTTTGAGGCTTTGCCTCCAGCTATTAAGCTTTACCCGCTTATCTATAGTATGGCTGGATTCTCAATTTTTCCTGTCTTCTGAGTGAACACGTTGAAAGTAAGTAAATATTTGTTTGAACACCTTGGACGTAAATATTGGTATGTTTCCGCAGTTGTTCGGATTGGGCTGCTTGTGGTTATAGCCGAGTATTCGTAGTTGCACACAAGTAATGTCTTTTATTCGTAGAATACCCTAATTAAGTTCTACTGAGACATCTACTTCATCAATTTTGTAGCACAGTTACTTTCGTTGCTGCATGCATTATTAAAATCACATGAAATTTGGTGCAGAACTAGAATGTAATATTGGTAATGGAAATGAACTCCGATATTTCGCTAAATTTAGCAATATTGGTTATGGAAATGAACTCCGATGTCTCGCTAAATTTAATTTTGTTCTGCGCTGTGCTTGCTTCTAACCGATGTTCATGAATAAACTCAAATGATTGGCGCCCAGTGTATAGTGACACGTGATCGTATTTCAGTATAGATAGAGAGAGCGAAGGAGAGAGAGAGAGAAGATGAGAGAGGGGGAGAGGGGAGGTCTAAATAGGACCGGCGAGGTTAGCATGGCAAAGGCACTCAGCTTGCTACGCCAGACTCATATATAACAAAGGAACGAAATTACAATAAAGTTGCGTCAGTTATATTTTCACAGCCAGCCTTATTGAACAATGCATATTCGTTTATGCCACATTGGAGCCGGACATGTCCCATTCCGCCATTCGGTGCTCCAGCAGTATCTGTGCCGGACTCTGCTCCGTCAACGCACAACAAGAAAAAGGCGATCTGAAGCAACCTGATAAGCTGCTGCAGTTATCCAGTATTCCCACTCCTCATTGAACCTTGAACAGATTCACTGACATGTGGTAGTGCGAGTTATGAATAGTTTGCGAGGACTGGGCCTCGTCCGTGCATTATGGGCATCTGTACCCGCATGCCGTAGTCCGGAGGAAACACGTTGGAGGAAATAAATAACGGTCGTCTTCAAATAGCGTAGCATGTAAGGTAATAATTAGCCTGCCAGAGCCCACAAAACACATGCAATTCTATCCCGCCATGCCAAACATTCAGCTAAAAAATGGCAAGTGGCAGCCTCAACTATCTTGCGGGACCAGGTTAGCCGTAGATGGGGCCGATAAGAGCCCGTAAGTCTCACGCTGCTTACGCGTAACATTCGGAAGGGGCTCGCCCGTCTTAAAATTACCGCACCGGCAAGGATCCGTCAGCAAGCTACCAAGGCTTCGCTCGAGGAAGTACGGCGTGTGATACTATCTAACAGCTCAGCGCGGCTGCAATCTCTGTATGTCATAACCGAATATTGGACACACAAAGCCGATAGCTATACTTCACAATTACTTTTCTAGTCAGGACGATCGGATGGAGTATCCAAAAGTCAGAAATAATCCAATAATCATTTAAGGCCCTGCTTAGAGCAACAAGAATCAGGCTTCCTGCTTTGTGTGCTATTTTGACAGTTGTCCAAATAAATCTTGGGGTCCCATTGCTCCCTTAATTATTCACTGGTACTTTTTAGAGACATAGTTTTGTGAGGGGCCGAAATCGAGTAAAGAGGCTTGGAAGCATCTATGCTTTGCTTGAATAATACAAATAAACGCATTTGAAAATCACCAATTAAGAGTACCAAGAAAATTTTGTCATACAGCTACTATCCATACTTTTCACTCTGAACAGGGGAAAAATTCGATTCGTGTATACTCGGTGACAGAGAAGGTTTGCAGCGACTTCGATGGTCTGACGGCTTTCACTGTTAGCCAGCTTCGGATCTCAATTCGGCCGCAGCAGCTACAGCTTGTACAGCATAGCTTGGCTGCAGGTTCAGTTTACAGCATGCCAGCTTGATTTAAGTGGAGGGCAAAATATTACCGATCATGCGTAGTAGCCCAGGACACTTTCTGCAGTTTGAGTAGCCCCGTGTGCATTGCAGCAATTCCAAATAAACAATCAGAAAAATTTCACATACGGCGCTTCAGATTACTCAGACGAACCCTGATTGCGCTTGGAGTAAAGCTTGAATATACTATTTTAAACACGTTCTTGGCCACCTAACTATTCTTATTACACTTCAATAGCTTGTCACTGCTTTTTGATTCCTGGGAGTGTTCCACATGCATGAACAGACAATAAAATTCCCTTTGCCAGTACTGCCAAAGCCACGGCCGAAAATTACATTCAGCCATGCGAGAAGGGTGTTTTACTGAGCGACGCTGCTAAACAACCGTAACTGGTTAATCAATACGAAGGCGGAAAAAGGGGGTCGACATTTTCCCTGCGCGTCTCACATTATCCACTCCATTTCTTCCCCGCTTCCTCAACCGTTCCTCAACCGGGGCGCAAGTTTCTTGTTTTGCGGACCTCATTTGCGGTTACACTTTGAGAAAGAGCAAACATAAAGCGAAATAAACGAGCAAAACAAACCGCGTGCTTCAATCGACAGAGTAACAGCGCATGTCTCGCAGTTCGTCAAACGTATTTTTTTCAGTTAAAGGCACTGACGAACAAGCCGACCAAGAGAATAACAGGACGGGCGGATTAAGTGTATGGCTAGTGCTAACAAATTAACTCTGAACGCTAACAAAACTACGCACGTGCTTTTTATATCGAAACATAAGACTACTACTACTCACAACTCAATAAATTTCGAGAGCACACGTATAAGCCATTAACAAACGGTTTGATTTCTAGGTGTCTCGTTCAAGGAATTTTTGTCATGGACACTGCACGTCGTCTCGCTACAGAATGACCTTTCCAGGGCAGTAGAGGATTTACCCGCAACAATTAAACAACATATTTATTTTGTCGTTGTCGTCCACAACTACGCAAACAAATTTAAATAATATCGTAACTTTATAAGAAAGGGCTCTGCGGGCAGGTGTTGATGTTTTTCTCCAAGAAAGTTGTACGCCTTACTTCAGGAAGTAAAGAATTTTAGACATGTGCTAATTACGGCAGTACGAGTTGGCTTTAGAAATATATCCCCAATTCAAAACAAGTAACGATACATTCACTATGAAATATCACGGAAAGACAAGTTCCTGTAAATTAGGAACCAAACTGACATCAAAACCTCGTATTAGAACAACTTATGGGCACCAGCGGTTGGTTTAACAAATACCAGACCTATTGAACCAGTACCGTACAATATCTGGTATAATTAAAACTACTATCTCACTACGTGGGGTGAATATTAAATCAAAAAACATTTTTCTTCCTCCCGAGTAGCACGTGCTGTGTGCGTTAGCATTGGGCGATTATTTCTTTCCTTTTGTTTTATAAAGTTCGAATGTCTTCTTGTTTTATTTGTATACACGAGAAAATATTGTTAATCGTGTATTTCCATTTATTTTGTTATGTTGCATGCAATCGTTTAGAGGTGTTTGAAAAATGTTTGGTTTAAATCGAGTTGCCTGATGCAAAAGATTACTGTGCAAGAAGTTTGAACTATATTAGCCAAAAGCTCTTGTTATCTCAGAATACTTGTCGTGTTCAAGCTACAGTTTGCTTGATTTCTGCTATGTTGATTTGGTTGGTTTCGCTATTCTTTTTAAGGGTGACATGACCTCCTCAGGCATTTTTTTTCGTTTAGCCTTGTCACCGGAGGCAATACTTGCGTAAGAATTGCCTCGAATAAATGCAAACAACAACTACAACAGATGGCGCCTTATCTGACTTTGGAATGATGGTGTAGTCTCTAACGTACAAATTGTGGCCAATCAATTGTTGCGTTCGTTCGCCAAGGCTCACCCCGACGGCTCTTCGGCTTGCTTGCTGGGTCGAAAACAATAATAGTTGCAAAAAAACGTAAAAAACCGCCTGAAGACATTGATTCTCCTGCGTTACAAATTATTCATGCAGTATTTCAGCTCCAAACGGAATAATATGTGTGTGCTTGTGTAAAAGGAGGCCTCTCCAACCACTCTCCCTGACCCCCCCCCCTTCTAAGTTTCTGTATCGCTGGACACATCAGTGAAAACGTCGTTATGACGTTACGCTTTCGACTACTGCATATTTCACCCCCCGATAAATAGGTTTTGTCTTTTTTAGTGCGATTGCACCTAAACAATTAGAAGATATCTAACGCGGGTACGTCGCAAAAAAAAAGAAGAAAGCTCACACTAACTCGTAACACTTGATGATAGCGAAGCTCTATGCAACCATCACGGCCATCACGACAGTTTCAGTCGACGATTGCAGCCGAAAATGCTTCTTCGCTGCTGTCGCAATGACCTTTACTCCATCATGGCGATGAGGGTGAGCTTCGTTCATTTTTTGGAAGTGATATTTATTGGACAAAACCTTAGAGGAGCGAACGCTATGACCCGACTTCCTCGTTCCTCGTTGCCCCGATGCGAATACTGTTTTTTTTTTGGGCAATCAACCTTCCAAGTGGGTATGCCTTGATGCAATGACGCTGGGCGTTCGCTGCGAGGCACGCACACCCGAGCGCTAAGAATTTTCTTGTTTTTTTTTCACTGCCGGAAGGTCGCCGCGAGGCCTGTGCTCACGTCCCCGTTCGGCAATGTTTTTGGTATTTTTTCTGCGGGCAAGAAAAATTACGATCTGCTGAAGAGCTTCCTAAACAATACATAGCCAATTGATTTGTTCATTCGTTTTGCAACATGCAAGGGTAAACGATAAAATGTCCATGGCACGAACAATCTTGTAGAAAAAAAATTAAGCCATGGCGGAGATCTAGGAGTTCATAGAATTGTGAAAAGTGCAGCTGCAAATATTAAAGCGGTCGCCTGAATGACACTAACGGGTTTGCTTTGAACACCCCAAAATACTTCGTCGTCCGTAATGACCTGGAACGGACAAGAGCTTCAATTACTCTAGCAGAGATTTTTTCATCCACGACATACGCTTCCAGCGGGCGCGTATATGTAATGTCTATTTTATCTGGGCGCTAACATATACGCGTGCATAAAACAATATTTGGCCAGTTGGACAAGACAGCAATGAACAAAATAAAAAGGTCATTAGCGATATCTTGACTAATGGTCCCCCCCCCTCCGTAACGCGAATTGGGCGTCAGCCGTATGGGCGCTTTTGTGTACGACCAAAACGCCGCTGCCACTTCCCTGCCGCATGCATCGAGCTGATGCGGTCGCTTATCGCTTGAGCACTCTAAGATCTGCTGGGCAGCAGCAGCAACGGCAGACTTTACCCAAACTGCGATCTTCTCTGGCGTAAGCCGTTTCCGATTGCGATATATCGGGGCTTGCTTTGGCGGCCGCCATTTTTTCTTGTGTCTTCACAGAAAAGACGGGACTCAGGATGTGCATAATTGTCGAAGGAAACCACGGATGAATGGGGCAATACATCATTCGTTCGCGAGCACGCAGAATTCAGCCCACCATGAGTTACACCGTGGGAAGAAGTGGCCCCGGATCTGCTTTCTTCGCTTTAAATGTCTTCGCAAGGCGATAATCTTAGGCCGCCCCTCCAACGTAACCACCCGTTCCCCCAAGGAAAGGACATTCTCTTTCCCTTCCTTACCATCTAGCTCCTCCTTGTCAAAACAATGCCAATTTTACCAAGTTTATTGATTGATTGATTGAATTGAACCTTATCGATTGATCGAGCGATTGATCGATGTCTAAAAAGAATAAAAGCTCATCGGACCGATAACTGATCACCGTATTGTACCGGAAAGCCAAGCGCTGGTAAATCTAGATAGGCCGGCAATACGGATGATTGCGCTGTATAGGGCGCATCGACACGTTTTTAAGCTCGTCGCTTCCTCGAACGCACATATTCTGTCGCCTGGCTTTAACCAGCGACTTGTATAGCTTAGGACCTTCGAAACCTCGCCCCGCACGCAGAAGGACAACGAATAAATATATCAAATGAGCCGGCGAGGCTACTGGAGGTTAGTTTTACGATGTAAAAAGAAGTTTTGGTTCATTTATTCCTTAGTACCCATATTATCGCTCTCCGGCCTTTAATTGCTTTACAAACTAGCGCACCAGCAGCATGGAATGTGCGCTTCTGTGTAGCTACTGGGACTTAGAGCTCAATACAGTCTACGAACTAGCAAACGTCGTACGCACAAATGCAGTGTGGCTTACTTTCAAGTGGGCGAACGATTTGCGATGGGACCCACCGGCGGCCCGCCGAATGAAGGCTGGGCGATGTGTTGGCGATCCACGTAGTATCGCAGTCAAGCCAAGTAATCTGTTTAGAGCGTCATGCGATACGTCACAAAAAATTGGCAAGGAGGAGGCAGCAAGGAGCGCAGCATTTTCGAATTGATTTTTCTACTGAATAAAGTCGCCTAAACAAAGCGAGACTGGTCGAAACATGGCCTAGAGACTAGAGACTGCCATTGCGCTAGTAATCCCGCAAAGTTCACAAACCCCTTCAGTGTCACTTTAGCAAAGAGAGCAGAAAACCAAATAATATGTTACGTGTGATACCCATCCGAACTTGCCATAAACGCGTGGGTATATAGCAGCCTCATTTCGCAGTAGGTGTTACGGTGAAAATACCTGAAGTGTATTGATAACCGTGTTTGGTGGTAGTTTCTAATTTTCCGCACACTGTGAATAGTCATCGCATAACATCGGCCAAAAATAACTATTTACGAGTAGCCCTCACAATAAATAGAGAGCTGGGTGGGTTTTGTCACCTAAAAAAGAATGTGCAAAAAAATAGCACAAATCTAGTAAATACTACCTTTAAGTAGTTTGAAAATGGATTGTGCCAATTTTATCATCGCATGTGCAGTAGATGTGGCATATTCCTGCTTTCATACTGAATCTGCCCGTAGGCAGAATTGTCTGTGCCAGCGCATGTCACGGGTATCTTATTGCAGAGAAAATAATCGATTAAAACATCAAAGCTTCCTGGCTACAGAAAGACCAGGTAATGGGCAGATTTCATCAAAAGAGCAAGATAAAATCAGGTGGAAGGATCGCCTTTAAGTGCTACAGCGAATGAACTGGGTGGAACTAGGAGATCTCGCATTCCGTAATCTGTGCTAGAATCCCTGTAATATTTTTACGCAAACTGAATTACCTCGAATGACTTTGTACGGATCCTAAGATTACTGTTCCTACGAGAAGCATTTTTTTACATTTATGTTAATAGCATCTTTGCGCAAATTTCTGCCCAGGGAGGTGAACCGTTTTGTGTTGAGCTAGTCATAAAAGTGGCATCAAATGTTTAGAAACCAAGAGCGTACTAGCTCAGTTAATCATGGTGTGCGCGTCTTACAATCTTTGCCTCCACAAAGGACTCTCTACAAATAACAATTTATAGCCCAGACGCGCAGACAACTGGCAAGTCAATTCAAATTTGTGTCAATGTAGTTTATAGTTGCAGTATAACGGCCCCTATGTTAACAATTTGTTGTCTACGTAGTATCTACGTTTCTTTCTCCTCTGCTTCGTACTGGACTTTCCCCAACACACAACGGTGCCCGCGGGGCAGAATAACGGTAGACCTAAAAAGCTGTTCCGTTTTTACCTGTATCCGTGGCACAGGAAATGAAGCGAGCAAGAATAAACACAAAAAGTGATTTGTGACAGCAAGCGAAAATATCAAGAAAGAAAACCGTCGCCATGCTTTCGAGGGAACGCCGGTAACAAATCGCCTCAAATTGAACCCCGTGGGTTGACATTGCCGCTCCCTTTATTCTGGGAAACACAATGCATTTTAGATTGCCTTTGTTACAAAAGAAACTTTTTTTTGCGTTTCTAGCGAGATTCCGAACATTTGCTTGCAATACTAAGGAAGTCCACGTCACCAAGTTAGCTGCACCCCAAGTCAGACATTATAAAAAAAAGAAGATAGGAGTCGTAGCTTGTCGCTCACTTTTTCTATTTTAGCAATGCCTATGTACGGATATTGTCAGAGCAAGGATACTTTCACCCGACATTTCGAACAGGGAGAAAAAATGGGGCTACGCCATGAAGGCAAGAGCTGTTTTTGCGCTCGCACAATGCTGAAGTAGGATTCTGGACGCGGAAACTGCGACGGCTCTGAGCGTTTTTTTTTTTTTTTTGTCGCCGAAGTAATGTGTATTGTTTCAGCGAAAGATTTTCCCCCAGATATGTAAGGGTGACTTTAAAGTTTTTTTTTCTGGATATGTTGACTTCGTTTTTTCCAGGCTAAGAAACATAGCTGAGCCAGTCGCGTACGTCTTCCAGCGCCGCTCAATTAGGCTTCTTTTGTGTCCACCCTGTGCAATTTTTATACACCTTTTTCTGAACCGAAATTTTGTGATAACGGTCACAATATTTCAGCCAATCAATTCTTTTTTTCTTCTAAGCCCTTACCCAAACCGACCACTTTTACATCCGGTATTCTAGCCGAAGAAATCAAAAGAAAGGCATAGCTTTTAGATCCCTTCCTGGTCGTGTGCCGAAGCAACAACTTTATTTTCTCTTTCTTATTAGCAACAAGCCGCAATGCACACTGAACAAATGTTAAGCACAACTATACTCAACCTTTAGGCAAATATTGTAACAGCACCCGTCAAAAGAAAGGTTGTCTGCGAGGAAGGTGAAATTACTTGTGGTATTAGGGATTTATTTGACCAATATAGGCTTTCTGAATATACTTGACGTCATCCCCACTTCACCGATAACCCCAAGTCATCAGTGAAAAGAAGCGATTGCCTTAAATAACTTGCCAAATGCTAGTTGTATTAGCCAAAAGAGGATCTATGTTACACTCAGGGCACCTTTAGTGTATTTCTAACCTACCTCCTCGTGTAGCGTCAGGTACAATTCCCGCGAAAGTAAAGAACTGCGATGGTTTTGCCGGTCTGCTTAAAACCCATTGAAAGCTTGTGCCCACGCACGCTCTGCCATTATTGCTGTTGATACTTTGTGGTGGTGAAACCTTTCTGGAGCGGTCGATATCTCATTGTATATATATTAAGGCTGTGTCCTTTCATTGCGACATTGACTTCAAGGTTGGTGTATATGTAGCAGTGTTCGACCACTTTTCATCCTTGGCGAATGAATTTCGGCATTTCTTATACATTCAGTGGCCCTGAGTCTCGTCCACCCTTCCCAACAGAACGAAACCAACCGTAAAGCAGGGAAAAAGAGGTGACCAGAAAATTGGAACGTGAATTAATGACGGTAGCTTGTTAAAGCCTGAGTGTGTCATCACCACGAATACATAATCACGGGCGCGTAGCTTCAGTGGTTTATTCCTTGGGTTTACGGCGGTAGTGAAAGTCAACGCGCAACTGTTAATACCATTGACCAGCAGAGCACGTCCATCACACCCGATTGCTGAGCTTTCTCCCGTACAAACGCGAGCAATCCCTATCCAAATAGACACTGATAGCTTTCTGCGTCACTCTCCCTGGAATTTTCAAAAAAGTGGGAGTTGGAATGAAACGAAGGGAAGGTGTTCTAGAATCTTCAATTCGGCGAAAGAAACAGCCCCAGCAGGGAAGCCGGCAAAACAACTACCAGCATGAGGCATGCCGATATGGAACATGAAGCTCGCTCAGTGGCGTGACTTTTTCTCGGTCCCAATAAGCTACCCGTACTTGACTGACAGTAGAAACAACCACCTTTGAACTCTTAGTTCGCTTTCAGGTTTCTTTTTTCTTTCGGCTTTCTTGGCGATTCCTGTGTACCCGGCATTTTTTTTTCTTGTTACTAGCCTGTCGATCTCTGAACCCGCGGTATACGATACCGTGTCGCGCCGTCTAGAACGACCTCCCGTTGAAAGCCAATCGCCATCTTGACCTGCCAGCCACTGGCTTGAGCACCGCGAAGACAGCTTTTACGGCTGCTCCGAAACTCCGGTACTTTTACTGGCAGCCCTGCCGTTAGCCACCCTGCTCCGTGCTGTGTAATATCAATCACAACTCGCTCAGGCGCTGCACGCCATCTTTTTTTTTTTTTTGCTGCTGGTGTGGCAGTATGGAATCTATAAAAGTAGATAGTACACCCATTAAAAAATTACTGCTTCTGATAATTGCTATAATTAAGTTTTTGTTAGCCGTTTGGGGCGACGGCCATGAGTGTCCATTAGAGCTCACACTTCGGCAGCAGAGCCTCGGTTTCCCATCTTTGTTGTGTGTGTTTCATCACACTCGCATTTCTGTATATCCCTTATTTAGGAGAAGCATGAAGCAGTTGTGGCTTTTATACGCCATGCGTTTACGAATGGTTTGCAGAAACATTGTTCACATTCTCGGTCGTTCGAAATGCTGCACGACGTACGGGTGTAGCTACGTGGATTTACGCGATCCTATCGCTTTAAACTCTGTCAATACTGAATACAACCATCAGGAATAAAAGGTAGCAAGGCCGTGCAACAAAACAATACGGCGCTGTCCAGACAATGACGAAGACCGAAGCAAACGGCATAGACACCACTCATCGTTTATTTCGGAGCAACAAATATAGGTTACGCTACAAAGGCATAATATGTATTTGTGTTCAAGCTGACCTTCCTGCTACTCCTCGCATGAATACCTACGAATTCATAATTATACCGAAAGTCAGAGTTTAATCATAATAAACTTTCATTTCACTGCTTGTCCTTCTCGTGGAAAATTAACTTTTTAAGGCTCAATGGGAGTTTAGCTAATAATTCCACGTTGGTCATGCCCTTCTTGTGGGTACGAGTTAAGAAGGTAAAAAACGGAAACATCATTATCATTACCATATTGTTACGTGGCGGCTGGACGGAATACATTAATCATGCTAGATGAAGCGATGATTTCAATGGGCGGCCATGATAGGACGAGCGCACACCGGGCTATTTTATATTGTCAGCATCGTCATCTGAGGTCTTACTTTCACGACGAAGTGCCCACTTTGGTGTCCACTTAAGTGCCACTTAAGTGGGCACTTCGCCTTAAGTGGTGTCCACTTAAGGCGAAGTGCCCACTTAAAAACAATTCTTCATCAATAGAGAACCGGCAAGTACCAGGATCTACCGAAAAAAAAATGAAAAATAATTATTACGATTTGCATTACTCAACGTATATATCAATGTTGTTTTTGATCAGCCAATAAAGTGTTGAAATAAATGACTGCCCAAATGGTCTAAATATAAATGAGCTGGTTAAAAAATTCGTACGAATACACCCGCAGGTTACTTCTACTGCTAAAATATGCCACGAATCTGCTTGGTTCACGGCAAATGTCATCGAAAGACAATATTAGTCTCTGGCCCCTGTAACTGGGTTCCTCCTCACGCTTTTAGCTCCCGCTTTTCCCTCCCGTCTTTGTTAAATACAACTCAATTGTTCTGACTTCGCACTGATCGGGGTCATCTACTGGGGCAGCTGGCGTATTTTAAAGCGAAAGCTCTAATACGCTATATCTGTCAAGGTCATTCATCGAGTTGAAATACCCTTCAGTGGCCTGCGCTGACGCTGGGCCTTTCTCACTTATCACTTTGGTCGCTCAAATGTTCGCCTTGACGGCATTCCGCAAGAAGCAAGGGTGAAGCGGCTGTTTCACTCAAGAACGCCTTTATCGCTCAGAGAAGGCCGGGTCTTCTGCGCGTGCACTTCAGTGCAAGCGAAAGCACGAATTCAATCATGTGATAGGTACAGCTAGACGGAAGGCTGCTAAATCTCAAACCAAGGCAAGCATTCCAAGCACTGTGTTCGTAGTCTGCGCTTCCACCCTTGACAACTTGGTTTAGAAGTGCTTTACCAGAACTATATTTTCTTTATCTTTAGTTTATTACTGTTTCTGGAGCGGCACAAGAGGGAGCTTTGTTCGTTTTTTCCGTATTTTTATCTCACAGCTGCTGAAGCCTTTCTGCGCAATTTTTGACGCGCTGTTTTAATTCCTTGCTATCGTTGATTGATTGTGGGGTTTGATGCACCGACGCCAAGCAGGCGATTGCGTACACACGGGCGTTTTTGCATTTCGCTTCCATCAGAAAAGCGGCCGAAGTGAAGTCGGATAAAGTAAGGAATAGCTTAAACTATCGCACTAGAGCTGGAGCCGCGTCAGGAACAACATAAATAAAATCATCCAAGAGATGTGGCGAGAGCCGCGCGAAAGCGGCAATCTTAAACTGAACTGAGCAGACCTCCATTGTTTTCATCATGTAATGAGCGGGATGGGGGAGTAAGTGAAAGAGCGGTGGGAATACGAGAGTTAGGTGTTTTCTAACGAGAGTTAGAAAAATAAATTTTTTGTTTCATAAAAGCAAGGCGAGCAAAGTTCTTCTTTCTAGAATGTAAGGCGGTCAAGGAGACTCACCATGCAGTCAAAAAAGCGTCCGTAGTTTATTCTGGCTGATGAAAACTATATTCATTATGTCAGCTCTCAGCAGTTCCAGGAAGTCCGGCCACCTGCAGGACACTTTGAACTTACGAACAACTTGTGCATCAGCTTATATGGAACGGCTCCTGTGAAAGCAGGAAGAAGTATCCCATCAGCTTGTTTTGCTACCCAAAAGCCTACCGTCGTTGCAAATGACCAAGTAGCTTCGAGCTCACCAGTATATCCAATGCTATTTTTACTCTGGTTCTGAAACTATCTCTAGCTCTGTCGACAACAACCTAAAACTTCCTACGCACACATACCTGACTGAGCACCTCCAAATAGAGGATTTTATTGTACATTTTGCACTTCTTTGTCACCTTTTCTACTAATACAAACACAGAGAAAATAACGACTGAAGCGAAACATCCACCAGAAGGGCCTCTTCCGCGAACATTTATCCTCTAAGCCCTGCGGCAGTTGGCCTCTAACCTGTCACCGCAGTGGCTAATGAAAACACAAACAGGAAGTGATCACTCGATATCTAAAAAAATCTCCTTCGAGCTCGGACCCTTCTTCGACCACCCGTTAAGACGAAGAGGCTTAACCTCTCGAGATCCAGACTAGTACACCTCTTGTTCTCCCGTCTAGAGGTGGCTGCGTAGCCGTTTGCACCCGTCGTGAACCCACATTTGATTTCGTTTGAGGGGACAGCTGCACCCCTTCTGCCATCCATTATTTGCCGTGGTCACTTTGCTGAATCTTGGAGGTCGCCGTTTATCATTGACGTCACAGCGCCTTGTAAGCCTACACCTCCTGTTTTTGTTCGCGCCTCGAGCAAGGAGTCACCAAAAAAGGTATCGATCGCTTGCGAAATAAACCAAAATTTATCACCGAGAGTTGGCATATAGCTTTTTGCGTTCTCGAGACCGTTCACGGCAGACTTAGCTTTTTTATTTCTTTCCCCTGGTGGCTTGTAATAATTTGCATGCATGGCAGCAAGCTATGCGGCTGCTACGTAAAAACTGCCGTCAACCATGACAAGCTTCATGTGGCGAAAATTAAATCGGGACGTAATTCACCATTGTTTGCTTTCGCAATTTATA
This sequence comes from Haemaphysalis longicornis, assembly GCA_013339765.2. Taxonomy (NCBI): domain Eukaryota; kingdom Metazoa; phylum Arthropoda; class Arachnida; order Ixodida; family Ixodidae; genus Haemaphysalis; species Haemaphysalis longicornis. The sequence goes on from CM023456.1 coordinate 90,095,247, forward strand.
TTCTCAATATATGAACACTTATATTCTAAATTTCTTTCTAGTGGTACTGGGGAAATGAGAGGTCTATTTCTGAGGAAGATATCTCCGCGAAGTCAATTTTTATGGCCGCAGCATTGTTTCTACCTCAAATAAAGTATGTCTTTTTTCCCAGTGGGATTTCACGAAGGCGGGGGCTTAACAGCGAGTGTAGACAGCACGTCCCCCGTTAGAAGGGCTGACTGGTCTGGGGAAAATTAAAATTTGTATCACAGAGGAGTCTATAATGCAATGGTGCCATCATACTACGAAAGCTCCCAGGGACCCGAAGGGCGTGGTCTTACTTGAGCAGAGTCCGTTCACCTTCGCTGGTCTGTTCACAATTATGCGGCAGGGCCCTTCCGTATGAAGCAACTAATTAACTCACGCCCTTCAGTTTACATAACCTATCGAGTACCTGGCCATTGCGTTCGTCAGGTAAAGGGTACAACCGACAAGCTTTAAAACTTTTGTCGGGGCAGCCCGTCCCAGGAACTTCGTAGCATTTAAGCTCCAAATTTATCCACCTCCACCAGCTCAGCTGTTTCAATGAAGGTGCTGTCGGGCACAGAATGAGGTATGATAAGGCTTGGTAAGGTTTGTTGAAAACATCAACCAGTTATAATGTAGATAACAGGCATATAATTTGCTATTGGGGGCGTCGAGAAAAGGGGAACTTTGGTTTGAGTAGCTGACTTATCAAGGAATAGCAGGATTTTCAAAAACTACGATGATGACGATGACGGCAGAGTCATTCCGGGCATATGCTATATGTAACGGCAGTCCACGTAACAATGCCTACGTGGACAGCGTGGTTTACGGGTGCTCTCATTTTTTTTAAGTTGGGGAATTTCAGAAAATATTTGTTCTAGACCTAAGTTAAAAACTTACCTCAATTGCAGCGATCCAGGCCATGGCTCTGTCAATATACGCAATGAGACCGTTCTATATCCTCAGCTTGCACCTCAAGGTTTTTCTTAATTTTAGTGTTTATTTTTATTTAGTTACTTGTGAAACACTGCTTGTCCAAGGCGCGAAAAAAAAGCTCTCATGTTCTCTTTCGCAATGACTGTAGTGAGAACAGCCCCTTGTAAATCCCAAATGCACCTGATTTGTTGCGACTATGCCCCATCAGTCCAAAATAATTGTTATCGTAACTTCCTTGTCGCCAACAATACCTAGCGATCACCTCAAAACGACCAGAAGCAAAGGTCAACAAAGGTCAAAGAAACAAAGGCGGGAAATCTTCCCAAAGCTGTCGTTAGTCTCTTTACCCGCGTGCTACTGGCGAGTAACTTCGGTTTAAAAAGTCCCGAAAGAGTCATGCTTGTAGCACTAGAGGCTGGATTTACCAGTGGCGGTTTTTATACCATGTAATGCGAACTAAATTCCACAGCAGCTAAGACACGTTGGGGCGCCAAAGGGCTGAATAGGTTGTGGAGCTCAGCTACAGATACGAGGTCCAAAAGAGACGTCCGGAACATCACTTTGCAAGCCGAAAAGCGCCGTCTTCGTGGGTGGTGCAGTAATATTTATTCTGATCCAGTCGACGCATCCCTGCTACGTCGTCTAGGTATCTCCTTTCTGCTTACTCGACTGCTTGAACGAGGACCGCCACGAAGCCACTGGCCAGCAATATTTTTTGATAACTTGTTCCTGCTGTAGCCTTTTCAAGCACTTTCGAGATATGACACTAGGTCAATAATTTATGCAGCACGTGTGTGGACGCCTTAGCCAGGAAGCCGTTCTATGCCAGGTGCGCTCGTTGTCCACGACGGTCAGCGTGCTCACTGCAACTTTCAAAATCTTAAGAATTCCTGTCCTTGCGAATGCAATCGCACGAGCAATAATTCCTGACATCGTTGTTCTGCGAAACATTCATCGCTTTTGTTTTACGTTCTAAAAGCAGCAACAGTCGCTACACATCGCCATTGCTATTCCTCACAATACGGGACTAGTATCCCTACGTGCATAGGGCGGACTCGTCGGCACAAATTTGAAATGAATAAGCCAGAGTGAATAGGGCAGAACTTATCTTTCTCTAAAAAATCAATAATGAGCTTTTGTAATTCAAAAGAGCCAACGGAATTTCTTTCATCTCGGTTGTGCTGGTGTGTTTTCTCTATTCGTTTTTTCCCGTCCACCTACTTTGCATGCATGGTGGCTCTGTGTGCATGTTTGCATAATTACAGATTCAGAGCATTCAAATATATACCAGGTCTTCCAAGGGAAGAAATGGGACTGCAAGAGGAGCTTAAAAGCGTCACTTTAACATTCTTTTTCTTGAAACCGGGGATGGTTGATTGTATGGAGCATTTATTTTCGCAACAAGTTTTTGACATGAAAGCGTATCTTAACGATTTGTGGTCTTCGTTTATGTCGCTGTCGGAACCTGTTCACGACCATAGTACCTATAAGGAATTGCCGGTATTTCTTTGTGGTTCTAAACATTTGAAGCCCAGTCCCCGCCTATTGGCCTATTCCACCAGAAAAGGTCGGCCCCGGCGCCTTCTTGAGAAATAAGGAAACAAAAACTATACGAAGTCTAGCTCGTACATTTTTGCAAATGAGATCGCACAGGCAGTATTTTCTGGCATTAGATCTCCTGCGAAACATTTATCTGCCACCGCTTATGTTTCAAATGCAGTAGCACTGGCCAATACATCGCTATTGCTGTTCCTGATGCTCCGAAAAGCTTTCTCGAAATCATGACTAAGGGCTGTATTTTAAACTAGCCCGAAGAGAGCTCCGTGTTTTATATTTCAACAAAATTCGGGCAGTTGTGTTACGCTTCGTTTCTGACAATACCGTAAAACGGTGGCATTTTGCTGGGTTTTTAGTTATATGTTATCTGGAAATATCATGTCTAATTGGTTTATTTTATTTTGCCGGACTGGAGAACAACACAAATTTACTTACGATGGCCAGAATACCTGTAAGAACCGCTTCACCGTAGACATCACCGTCCCAGCCTTTAGCCCTGGCAGGAATAAGATATTTTGAATTGCGTGCCTACATATACTACCTGCTTGCAGGCGTAGCAATGGTGTTTTTTTGGTGAGGTGATCCTGTTCACTCTAGTATGAGGGTTTTCTTCTCACGAGATGAGATGGCCTGGTCTGCCGATAGCCCCGATAACAAAAGCTGGTTCATCAATGTTTCAGAGTTGTCGACAGTGCTCTTTATATTCTTCAAAATTAGTTTCAGAACTTCCAGCTACTGTTTTGTGTTTCAGTGCTCATGAATGTCTCTGCAATTAATATATTTCAGGAAATGACTCCTTGTGTGGTTTTTTTTGCATAATCTCTGCAAAATAGAGATGTAGCAGACCGCTTTTTTAGGGAAAAGGGAAGCGTGATAACTGAAATAGACAGAAGACTAAATTCTACTGCTCAATGTGCCCTCTTCCGTCCTCTGAAGAGACCCATGGCAGATCCTGCACGACAATTCAGTCGGCCTTTTTTAAACGCGCTATTGTAAAATACCACAGGAAAAGATTACACTAATACTCAAATTCGTCGCTATCTTCTCAATGAATAACATCAAAACATAATGCTTGCCGCAAAAGCTATCAATTAGAAACAGGAAGAAAAGTCACGGTACGCCCTTTTTTCTGAAGAGAAGGATTGTGTATTCGCGGGAAATGCTGAGATGCCTTCATGATCATCATCACCAGCCTATCTACGCCCACTGCAGGGCAAAGGCCTCTCCCATTATTCTCCAATTACCTCGGTCCTGTGCCAACTGTGACCAATTTATCCCCGCAAACTTCTTGATCTCATCTGCCCATCTAACTTTCTGCCGCCCCCTGCAACGCTTGCCTTTTCTAGGGATCCACTCTGTTACCCTTAATGACCAGCAGTTATCTTGCCTTCGCATTACATGCCCTGCCCACGTCCATTTCTTCTTCTTAATTTCTACTAATATGTCTTTAACACCAGTTTGCTCCCTGACCCACTCCGCTCTCTTCTTGTCCCTTAATGTTACACCTATCATTTTCCGCTCCATTGCCCGCTGAGTCGTTCTCAATTTAAGTTGAACCCTCTTAGTGCGCCTCCAAGTTTCTGCCCCGTAGGTGAGTACCGGAAAGATCAGCTGTCATACACTTTCTTCTTCAGCGACAATGGTAGGCTGCTATTCATTATCTGAGAATGTCTGCCATCTGAGAATGTCTGCCATTATCTGAGAATGTCTGAGATGCCTTGCATCTTGTCAATGCCGACATCCTTCACGACAAGTGTGCATGAAGGGAAGAGAAAAAGTGGTCTCGGTGTATCAAGGAAGTAGAAAGATGGCCGGAGAAAAGAATATTAAAACAGTGTCGGTAACATTTATATCGTATGTGCAAGGCAGGACCGTAGTGGCGACGGTCTGAGAAGGCGAAGTACATGTTCCTCTGCCTTAAGCGACCGCAGTTGTCGTTTTAGGTGTACACAGGAGGGCAAAGTGAAATGCGTACAATCTCGTCGGCGCTACGCCGAGCTGACATCAAGGTAAAAATGTTGTGGCTGGCAGGAATGTAATAAGGATCACATACGACTTCATCCAGACCCACACGTACGCACGAAAGCCCGCAAGCACGACTAAACGCGCCACACAGAAACATGCGCGCACAGACACGCGCACACATGCCCGCGTGCACTAAAAAAACCCGCACCTACAAAACGCTTCCGAATAGATGACGTGGGCGCTATGCGAATGCAGAAAAATGGAATTCGAAAAACTCCTCTGTATTCGTCATGTGAGTTGCCGGAGAACGGGGAAGACCGTAAGGGTGGGAGCAGGACTGAGGAGAGTTGGTTACGTGGCTGTGGCGCCTGAATAATGCCGGCCGGCGAAGACGTTTACCTTCAAGCAAGCACACACGTGGCCGTTTTTTTCATTACCTTAGGATTGTAATGACATATGCAGCTTAAATAGGCTTCTATGCGATAAGAGCAATATACTTCCAATATCATAAGTCTCGACACCCTGACTTTAAGCTCGTCGCTGATATAACGACTTAGGATTTTTCTTTTAGTGACGCGGATTGAATTCCCCGTAGCGGCGGCTGCTTTCTGATGAGGCGAAGAGCCAAAACTCCCGTGCGTTGGGCATTTCGGCGCACGTTAGTTATCCCCACGTGTTCAAAATTAACACGGAGCCCTCCACTACTGCCCACCACGTCGCCTGTGTAGCGTCGGCGAGTTGAATCTCATATTCACCATTTTTGTTTAGTGATTACTGAATTTCCAGCAATCGCATTCACCTTTTCCTGCTTCGATAAGACGAAATTCTGGAATTGGTTTGGGATATTTATACGAGTAAAAATTCTAAGCAAAGCCCATTTGCATATTTACACTGATGGAATACGGGTTAAAATATTCGTAAAAGCTCGTAAATTGCCCAAAGCCGAGGCCTTCACCATTAGGTGTCGTTTACGGAAACACACTGTGCAGCAAATGTAAGGCGTACGTATAGGGTACTTATATCAGCAAAATCAGTGAGGTATCAGAAACAGGCGGGGATAAAATGTGGCGTTGCTATCAAATTATTTAATATCCTTTTACTCTCTCGAGACTTTTTGATTATATTCCACCGGCATAAATTCCTACCCATGATAGAATGCACTACTACAATTTCAAGCGTCAAACGCCACAAACTGGGATTGCCGTAGATATACCTTGTTAGGTCTTCTCACTTTTTAACCCCGGAAAGCCCGCCCACAGAACCGGTTTGAAAAAAAGTCAGATATTTCATTTATTGGCACTTTGGATACAAACAAGTATGTTGCCACATCATTAGTTCGAAAATACATAATCCATGTAAGAATTACAAATCGTGTATGCCTCGGGAGGAACATCAAGGTCACCGTTCAGCCCCTGTGGTAGTCGCAAAGCAACTAGGGTCGATAGAGCGTGTCTTGTGCTCTAGAGCAAAACAACGAAATGCATCTTGCCCAAGAAATTGCAACGCCTTTGCTACATATCGGTACGCTATGTACCGGGCTAGGGTGCACGTGCCCACGAATGGGAGAAGACGAAGTCCCGGCGCACCAGAGCGTGCAGCTGACCGACGCCATGTTTTAGCCGCAGCCAGCGGCTGGACTCTTTCTGGTTCCTCCAATAAACGGCATCGAGACTTGACAGCATCGACGGCCCCTTGCCCTGCACCGTAGGGCAAGCGCAGTTTAAGTCAAGCCTACTGTATACGGCAAAAATTACAACGCTGTCATGCAGCCCACATGCGCTACCCATCAATGAGAATTACGCGTTGGAATAAAAAAACATTTTAGGAACAACAGCTGTATAAAAATTCGGGAAATATATTCTATATTTACCTTTGGCAGAGTAAAAAGATCCAGGCGGAATTGCATCATGCGGGCTGCGGGAAGCTGCCATCTTTGAAACTCGGGTAGCACACCTCTGGTGGCACGAATGCGAAGCTTCGAAAAGCAAATACATTATTCGATTTTTTGAGAGCGCCACCAACCGATTCTTGAGCTTTTTAGTTTCGGTTTTCAGCCAAGGGTGCTAGTTTCAATTTCGGCGTATCAAATATCGAAAAAATTGGAAATGTGCTTGTTTAGGAGGTTTTAAACACACTTACTGCAATGCATATTCATATCCCTATGAATGTAGGTGCCAGACCATGAAATGCAATGACTTAATTTCAATATAAGAAGTACAATTTCTGAAGGATATTGGAGGGGAAAGTTTCATGTAGGCAACTTGACTAGCCCTAAAATACGTGTTGAGAGGCAACAGCGCAGCAAGAGCACTGAATAACCATAACAAATAAAAAGGGAAGAGGGCAGAGAGAATAAAAAAAAGAAAAAGAAGAAGAAGCAAAACACAACTTACAAAAAAAAATACGACTACATATTACAATCGAAAAATGTCATAAGTATAAATACAGTGAATTTCAAGGTATAATATCAACAAAGAATACGCAGAAACGTGCACAACCATATCTGCAATGTTATTTACCTAAAATATCTTGCCAACATCCGTCAGACGTTTTTGCAGTAAATGCCTTCGCCGAAGTCAGGTGAGAAGTAAAAAAGTAAAAGCAAAAAAACGCACGCAGGATAAGGTGACGCTTGTTTAACATCACGGTAAAAATATTGCCCATTAACCCATCTAAAGCATGTGTGTATGTAGCAGAATGCCTGCGGTTCGTTACTGAAAATTAAATTGCCAGTACGCATTGAACTATTTGGAGTCCGGAATTTGGGCTCATGTAAAAACCACCTGAGAATTAAAAAGCCTAGAAAAAAGAGAAAAGCCCCCAAAAATCAAATAAAAATAGTTTTTTTTCTTCCATTGTCAATTTTGGCAAAATGTTATCCAATTAAATCTTGTAGTATTTTCCCAAACGCCTGTATTTTATCTGCGTGCAGCTGTTCCCGCTTGAAACTGTACACTTGTCCTCATTTATTTCACGACATGGTGGCACCATCAATGAGACCGACCGCATTACTGGCGGAGTCCACGGCTTTGCTAGAGCAGTCAGGCGCGTCTGCTTGACGAGCAGAAGGACGCAATAACTGGCAAATAACAATGATTTAAAACGAAAAAGAAAGTGAAGTAGATATACGAGCCCGGAAGGCGTTTAGCGACAACCCGACTAGCTGGCCGAAAAAGGGCTTTCTCTAGAGCTTTCCCAGCACAGCAAAAAGGAAAGTTCCAAACCCAAGGAGGGTCCAAAAGCCAGTTTTATGGGAATCGACTGCATGCGACGAATCGAAATTCAAACACGGGATCCTGCGGCCATTCCAGATGGAGGTGCGTTGGGCGGTAGAAGATTACGGCATCGTCCTGCTCGAATTTGCAACGGCACAGAGCAGCCTCGCTGGCCATTTCGTATAGGCAGTACAACTTGAATGTCTCCTGCACTCGACCCAGGAACGTGGCTACGAAAGTCGGAACTTATCACAGAGCGGCTGGGTTCCTCACTAGCTCCGTCGCTTAAATCTTCGCGGAGAAGCCGATAAAACGGAAGCGGAAGCAAAATGTTGGTAAATGGAATCCATTTCTTTGCGAAAGCAAGGCGTAGAATTGTTGGCGTAGTGGAAACATAAGATCGGTGCTCGCAGAACAAAAGCGATGGTTGAAAACGCGGGTAGATGCAATGAGCCCGTAAAGTTTCCCGCGATGGGGACGTCCTTTCAGTGCCAATGTCGTTGCACTCGTTGTATATAACTAGTGATTTCGAAGCGTAGCGCTCGCACGTTTCTACAATTTCACAATGTAAAGCTTGCTGTACTCAATCTATATTCCTTATCGTATTCTCTCTTTCATTTAATGCCGACTTTGTTGTTGTGACTTTTGTAATTAGGCACCTGAGCAACAAAATAACCTGTTGTACAAGTGTCTTATAATGTATAAATTTTAGCCCGTAGCTGGCACTATTTTGTTCCCCGCTTAACGACCTGACTCAATCACCACACTTACTTCTTAAAATCATGCTGAGGTCGCAATGGGAAGTCGCCCATTGCACCAAAAACACAACATTGAAATACGCTTCAATGAAGCGCATGAACTGATTTCTGCAGCACTTACAAGCAGTTCATGCCATTGGATAGATCTGATTCGCACAAGTGGAAATGACGAGTGGAGCATCCTTTCAATGTGAACTTTCTTGTCTTCATGTTTTATGCAATGGCTGTCTCATTTTCACTTTTTATGGTACCATTTCCTGCTTTCCACAAGCACTCAATGATTTGTTTTCTCCAAAACTGCCTTTGGTAGGGTATTTTATATAACGTTCACTTTTTCTTTTGTGGCATCTAATATTTCCGGCGGTTTTTTTTTAGCTTGATTCCAAACCGAAGCTCAGTTCAGAACAATAAAAATAGAGAAATTGTTTTGTGTTGTGTTTTCAGACGACTTTACAAGACTAACGCAAATTGCGATAAAAATTTGGGGAAGCTTGCACTAGTGGGGCAAGGCTGGAGAAACAGAAGAGCTGGCGACCCCTCTCCCTTCGTCGGAGACACGGCTGTTCCACTTCACGTATATTTGCGAACTTGCCTCTGCAAACGTCTGTATGTCTGGCAGGCCCTGGATTGTTTTGCCCGCACGCTTCCACATTTCGCCCAAAGTGGGAAGCGTTAGCACGTGCTAGAACCGGCTGAAACCGGCTTGGCGAACTAAACATGGTCGTCGAGGGGCACCTCAGAAGCTATGTACAGGCGTTTCTAGATGGCAGGACCCTTCCGGTAAAGGTCGGCCGGGCGACCAGTAGCCGACGAGACGTGCGCTCTGGGGTGCCCAAAGAGAGCGTGCTGAGACCCGTTCCAGCTAACCTTGGTATAGGGTCCCCTGTCAGACTGCAATCCTGGTGGCCTCCGGTATGCAGTCAATGCGGACGACGTCGCCATCTGGAAGCACGAGCCAACAAGACATCTCTCCAAGATCAAGGCGTGCTTGCTGGAGGTGCTGGGGCGGTCGCAGACTTTCTGAAAAGCCGTGACCTGCCGTGGCCTGCTGGCCATGATGTACCACCCACGTGGCTACCAGGCACGCAGGACAACACCCCCACACACCCTGAGCGGCCAGCCGCTCCTTGTGGTGCCTGAGAGTGAAATACCTGGGCCTCCTCATTGACTGCCAGCTGACCTGGATACCAGTGGTGAGGGCACTCCAGCAGCGCACGGTAAGAGTCGAGCGGGGCGTGCGCAGGCTTCTGGCACCAGGCCTGGGCTGCTCATTCTCCGTGGCCCGGCGGGTGTTTCATAAAATGGCGTCCTCGGCCGTCCTGTATTCTCTGCCACTGGTACACCTGCAGCCACTGCGGTGGAAGGAGCTGGAGATGGAGCAGCGCCTGGCCATACGCCTCTACCTGGGCCTACCGAGCACGTCCCCGGCGGCGGTGACATACACAGAGGCCGGGATCTTGGCCATCCAGATGCAGGCCCTGCCGACGGTGCTACCACCCCATCCACCGGCTCCATAGCACACCGGAAGGGATAGCCCTTCTGAAGCGCTACCGCAGAAGCCCCTACTCGCAGATGGGCATGCTGGCGTCCATCTACGAGAGTCACATTGAGCTGCCGAAGCGTCCCCCACTCGAGAACCCACCATTTGGCACCGGGCGAGCTCTTTGCGTTGGCACCACGCTCCCGGGAATTCTCAGCTATCGGTCAACACCAACGCAGGCTATCCATCAGAAGGTTGCTGCCCTGCTGCAGGACGTGACGTCAGGCCTTCAGCGCTGTACACAGACGGCTTCGTACAACCGTGAACGGGCAGAGCTAGAGCCGCCTGCATGGCCATGAGCTTGGCACTAGTCGTGCGTGCTGCCTGCCCTTCCCCGGCTCCTCCACCCATGCCGAGCCAGCCGGGCTGCATCTTGCTGTAGACCTGCTCCTGGAGAAGGCCAACCAGATTCCTGGGGCCGCCATCTTCAACGACTCTCGGCCCGCTATCTTGCGAATGGGAGCGGCGGACCAGCCATCCAGCTCCTACGGCTACCTGGAGCGGTCGCTGGCGGGAAGCTTCACCGGGTGGAGTCCTGCGGTTGTGACTTGAGGCTCCACTGGTTGCCATATCATGTCGGAATCAATAGCAATGAGGTGTCTGACGCCCATGCCAGATGGTTGCTGGTCGACAGGATCAGGTCCCGGCCCCACCGACCTGAGGCCCATCGACGCGCACAACCCATCCTGGCACGGGACGTGGAGACGATGTACCCGTACCCCGAGTCATCAGCGGCCAAGCTACACAGGTCCTGCCTGGCCGCATCAGCAGGGAAGCCCGCTCCACACTTCCGCCGCATGCGGCTCGATTGTTGCAACGGGGCAACGCGCTGGTACCGACAAGTCCGCCGGTCGTCGACCACATGTGCTGACTGCCCAGAACCCGGGACCCTGGTGTACCTGCTCTGCTCCTGCCGCCAGCACGACGGCGCGCGAGAAGAGCTTCGGGCTGCACTCTAGTATGTCGGGCTGCCCAGCCACACCCTGATGGACCTGCTTTTCTCGACGGGTCGCAACTCCTCCCGGTGGGGCGGGAAGCACTGCTAAAATTAATCGGTGCTAAAACAGGGACGAGAGGAAACACGTAACTCACAACACGGTTGCCGAACCATAATCATCAATTTTTTGCCGCAGGACACTGAACAGTTCGTCGTAAGGAATATTGTAGTAAAGGTCCTCCACGTCTGTAATAAAGGTCGGGAAGCATTCCGACTTGTCCTGGCTTTCCTCGAAGAGACAAACCTCATACAACGGCTGTAGCCAAACGCCAGGCGGCCAGCCTTACGAACTCCGTATCTTTTTCTTCTCTCCCTCTTTCTGTGTGCCCCTTTCTTCTCACCTATCCCTTTTCATTTCTCACTCTCCCCTTTCCCTGGACTGGGTTGCATGCTGGTGAACACCCAAATGAGTTCAGCATATCCCCAGTCCACTTCTTTTCCACTTTTTGTATCAATAAAGATCTCTCCACGCGTCTGTATCGCCAGTGTGCTGTGCTGCCAAATTTAGTTGCGAGCGCACGGTAATCGTTTTCTTGGCATTTTGTGCGAGCTCAACCTGTAGCGATAGGCCTGCGCTGGCCTACACACGCCGGAGGTTTCTTACTGGGTGTACAGTGACGTGCTCTTGGTTTTTTATTGTGCACGCAGTATTTTAGAAATGCAACCTAACCAAGCTCAAGCTGAGACAGCTTTGCTGTTAAAACTGTTTCCTCCACTCCACTACTTGCAGGCACTTGTCACCTTGCACGCTTTCACTCTTACGTTGTTACGAGACTGAATCGATTGCAGAATAAATAATTGGTAGTGTCCAAAAAACAACACTCGTAGGGTCCATGAGCGGAGAAATTATAGTATTGTACGTGTGGAAAGGTTTTGAAGTTTACTTCGGGAAAGTGTTTTTGTTTTTCGCAAATGTTGTCATCGCATGGTCACCACGGGCGTGTACAACACTTGTGTTCTCGCTTCCGTCCGCCGAGGTGCTCAACTCAGTGGCTATAGAGTTATGCTGCTGAGCACAAGGGCGCGGGATCGATTACCGACCGCGGCGGCCACTTTTCTGATGGACGCGAAAAGCAAAAACACCAGTGTGTACGACAATTCGGTGCACATTACAACTTCTCAGGTAGCCAATATTAATCTGGAATACTCCACTACGCCGCACCTCATCGCCTGCGTTGCATTGGTGCGTTAAACCCTCCAATCAATCAAAGTTCCTCGCTTCCTTTTCTTGTCCCGTTTTTGCGTTGTTCAGTTTGACGAACTCATCCTGCTCAACTTACAGACTGTCAACTCAGCATTACGCTTTTCTGCCCCTAAAATGATGGCGTTGCGGTTTAAAATTTGTAATACCCGTTTAAAAACTGTTCCATTCGAATTGAGGCCAACATTTACAGATGCCAACAGTGCCAATGCACTCCAAAAATAACATCAAGCGTTCCTGCCCACGAAGAAATGAAGCTTGCAACGAAGTGTAGAGAAAAGCTGAGTTACACTCTTTTTTTTTTTTTGAAAGAAATACTTCTGGGCGGTTCGTGAGACAGAAATTCCGACGGAGCTATAGAAGACAAAAAAGTTGGGTTATCAAAGTCGCACGTTAAAGAATTACTTGTAGACAGCAAGAAGGTTCATCGTCAGCTTCCGGCGTTACCACTGCTTTGCGGGTACCACTATCACTTCATATGAAGAGTGATAAACACTGCCAACTTGCCGCATACGATAAGCCATGCCGAAGCAGGCCTTGAGATGCGATTCCAAGCTTTTCGGTTCCTATATTCCCCGTGCCTTCGTCACCTTATGAAAGGTGGCGCCACGGAAACGTAAACTAGGAACGTGACTTTGCCTAACCTCATGCGGGACGTACAAATGGGCATTAAATCCTTGATGTTAGTAAAATAACAGGATTTTGGCCTACATGAATGCCCAGCATACACTTAAAAAATTGGTTCTAGGAGCAATGGCAAGCCAGTTAGTCCTTACCCGTTAAATATACAGATATAGGTTTAAGCAGGGTAAACCATACCTGGAGAGATGACACGAGTAATTACTGCATGCAGGTCGGTGTCGAAGAGCAATGATTGCAAAACCTCGCAAACCAACCTCTTTGTGGGGGCAGGGACGGTAACCGTGGCCTGTTTCACGGTAGTGGTAACAGCCCTGGGCGCCGTTGGTGACGCATGCCCACACGTGTCAATCTTGCGTCGTCCTTCGGAAAAATAGGTTGCCGGACGAATTGGATCTACTGATTGGAAGCATACGTAGGCATTTACGCAACAGGTGCTGCGCGTCTCATCGCTTTGGCGCACGTCAGTTGTGCAGGTTCATTTAGGACTTGTGTCGCTTCCTCCGGACCTGCTGAAGCTTGAAGACATTCCTGTACGTCGCCTTGAACGATGCTAGTTATAGTTGCTCCAGTAGCATGGCGTGGTCTTCCTTGTGCATTTGGCAGTTCCTGGTGGACTACAAAGCGAATAAATTCTGGACAACCAACCATGTTGCCCCTATTGTAGAAAGGAATGTTAAGCTATCCAGGAATACAGAACAGGCAAGTGTCGACTGGCGTAGTAGCCGACATTTGGCGCTCGTATTGGTTTGCGAGCTGCCTCAACGGCCTCGCCATCAGAGACGACTTGGCTCTGGATTAGGCCACGTTCTTCTGCGGGACTCGAACGATGTCGGAAATAGTTTGTCTTCCACGCACGCACAGATGGCGTACTTTTTTCTCCTCTGCCATTGTAGGGTCCTCTATCCTAAAGGAGTGCGTCTTGTCTTGGACGTGCATGATCTCGATTTCATTTGGCAGCTGCCACGCGTGACCAAAAGCGCGCGCTCAACTTTTTCTCGGCCATCGGCACTCCTATGGGCTTGTAGAAACTTGATGACGAAAATCGCGCCACATTAGTAGCGTATCCTCGCGGTTCTCGAACCATTTGGAGGGAGTCCTCAAGGCTGAAGAAGATGTCCCTCTATTTCCTGTGTAAATCCAGTGTTTGAAACTTGCTACGTGATTGAAGTAGCCCAATCAGTCTTCGCAATCTTACAAAAATCTGCGTGAAGAGTTCCCGACGGCTGAGGCTGGTGAAATACGACTTCACCTAGAGCGGTGCCATCGCTGGTCATCGAAGCGCTGCTGAGCGCAGGCGATGACACTCCTCTGGTTGCGGTGGACCCAAGCCGACGTACCCAAGCCGACGACTGGTTCGCCGATGGACGGGCAACAACCTTCTTGCTGCAGCTTGACGTCGGGCAGAGCTGTAGTCTAGATGCACGCAGAGGCTTTTGTCTAACCCGCACCTCACTACAACCTCTCGCGTACACGCAAATGACAGTTAGATGAATGGCATTTATTAAGAATGAACTTGTGCCCAACAAGATAAAAGCACCAGAGTGACGTTCATGTTCCGAAGCCCTGCTCAACTGCGCGTGTGATGTTCTCTCTCACATTCTTTCCCAGTTCTTCGAGCGCGTGCTCGCGTAACCTATTGAGGCTCAGAGCACTCGCATTGCCCGCTGCGAGGCTAAATAGCCAGTTAGGAGGCGAGGCGGACGCTTGTTAGCGGGAGTCACATTATTGCCGGTGTTAATTCATGTACCCACACCGAGTATGGGTGACTAATTTGGCTAACTTTGGTTCTCGTTTGGTAGTAATCACCTGTACTGTGTGCCATAGTGGTGATCTATAGTGAACTGTCCTAAGCAGGATTTCCGATATGGGAAACGTTCCATTTTACAGCCCGTGTTTTGAACTTCACGTTCATTATATGTAAGTGAATTCCAAGCAAGTACTGATTTTTGCGCGCTCCGCGCAATTACCTATCCACAGGTGATTATCGCACTAGTCGTAGTCAATTCTCACTGCATATTCTTGTAATCTTCCTGCTATTAATTTTGTACCGTGCGAGCCAGATTTGCCATCATAATAACAATTGCTTTTGCACTATAACAACGTCAAAGTGCCTTTTTTATAAAACGAACAGTGGTACTGTGGGAAATGCCCTTAAAGTTTGCCTCAAATAAGCCCATGGTTTCATTTGTGTGAGAAACGATGGCGTGTTGGAGTGCTCTCACCGGTTCTTGTAGTGTGCAAAGGTCTTCGCCGTGTGTATGTCGTAATCGTCCTCATCTTCAGGGAAGAAATATATCTTGAAGGACCGTAGTGCCCCGCTTAAGTAAAAAAAGCCTTCTAAAAGGAAGTTGAGAATTGACGCCACAGAGCTTTTGTGGGTTAACCAAGAAGAGCTTCGAGTGTGAGTAATTTACTGACGATTACGGTACTCGACGGAAAAGTTGGACGCAGCTGTAATGTGTTTGTACTAGATAAGTTATACAACAGTACCGGAGTTTCGGAGGGACTTACATGTATGGTCGGATACAGATGACACGTTTTTGCTATCATTAGGGACTCTGTGGGTAGCGAGGTTCCGCTTCGCAATGTGTTTTGCCGGTACCTTGCAAAGTAAGTGGAGTGTGTATGACGTCCTAATAGGGAATTCGCGGGAGTAGCTGCATGGGTGATGCACGGCCGCGTTTCACAAGAGAAGCCACAGAAGCACACACACAGTGTCTTAATAACGGCTCTCGGAAGCCCCGCTGTTCAGCCGAAAACAGCAGGTGATACCACTACTTGGATGGTATATTTCGAGTACCAGACTCACGTAAATATTACCTGTCGACATAAAACATTTGCCTATGCACACATTCATAATAAAGCACCACAGATGTTCAAGGCGCAGCACGAGAGGGAAATTGCCGTAAAAGTGATGCAGTTCTCCCCTGTAGGCCCCCCCCCCCCCCCTAAAAAAGTAAAAACAAAAGCGTTTCCATCGCTCACTTTCAACAGAACAGAACAAAGAGCTGCGGGTAGTCGCTTCACGAGTAATTAACATGTTCAACGGGAGAAAAGCCACTTCACAGCGAATGAAGTCGGTCGCCCCAAAGTACTTTCTAGAGGTGACAACTTCCACGCAACAACTTCTTTTGTACAGCCACCCTGTGAAGCCGCGGCCATGCATGCGTATTAAAACATATAAAAATGCCTCTTCTTTCCGTCGTTTTTCTGATCTATGGCACAAAGGCATGAGTGGGGCATTGTATGTGAGCGAGCACGCGTCGAAATCTGTGCACACTAAGGAAGTCATATCGCTGCCATTTCCCAAAAGGGCCGTAAGGGGCTGCACTGGGAGCTGGATATCACGTATTTAATGCGACCGTAATTAAATGGCTAATTTCCCACTCTTTTATAAATCCATGTTGCCTTTTTGGCTTGATTGATATTGTAGCTTCATTCTAGGCAACATTTGCTCTCAGCATCACTTTTTGTCTTGGTTGCGTGTCCCAGCTAGCTGGAATGCGCAAGCAGGGGTCATCCGGACTCATGATGTTCCGCATGCACTGATGTCTGGTGTAAAAATCAAAAAGCAAATGAGGAGGCACTCAAGAGCAGCCCCGAAAGTGAACCGTGCCCACTGAGTAGAAAAATGAGACAATGCAAGGCAAACCCTTTGCCTGAAAAGAATTTCTGCAGAACGTGTAGGAAGTGTTTTGGGGCACTTTTACATGGAAGACGATCCAGTGGCCACTCGTGGAAGAGCACGCGAGAAGAACGTAATTTAAAATCACATGCTTATGGTTCGGCACGTGTTTGCGCGGCGCACTCCAAGTAACCGATTAACACGTTGACAAGACCTTCAACAACCGGTTTGTTTTCTTCTTTTTAGTTTTAATGGTGGTTTTTCCTGCGCGTTCCTACATACATCAAGATAGTTGACGTGAGAAAAATGTAAATAAACTGCTTTTAGTTTCAAGAACAGTGGTATAGCAACAAAGCTCAACCGGGTCAGCTATTAAAATGTCATTAAGGTTTGTCGTGCACAGTCGCGCGTGTCCCGAAATTAATATGCCGGGTAACGGGTGAAGCCCGAACAGGCAATAGTTAGAGCTACAAGTGTTCATTCGAAGTACAGCATGGGACAGAGACAGTGCTGTAAAGGTTTCATCAATTGCTTCTGCAGTGTCACTATTCCGTTATACGGAACAAGCTACGCCCCTTAGGCGAGCATTTCTCCAACGGCTTCCGTCTCCGCTGTTTTGACAAAAAATACCGACAATGCGGTTCGAACCGGTTTCATCCACGCTGTTTCCTTGTCAGGAAATTTAGCCACGCCGTATTTTGAGCTAACGTACTCTAGTAAAGCCTGGTGCCTGCATTTACACAATAGGCCTCAAAGATATTGAAAAGTTTTGTGTCAGCATGAGTCAATCTAGGAAAATTAAAGCGATATTAGGACGCATGTAAGAAGCAGCAACAATTTATTGGGGTGGGTATGTGGCGCTTGTAACATAATACTGTCTCCAGCACTTGTTTTCGTTTCCAGACATTTCATTCTAGGAACCCTTTCGCGCTAATTTCGGCGTTGTCATACTGACCAGATAGAAACTGTTACATTGGAAACTGTGATGTAGAGGGAAATATTCAATGCAATTTTTTTCACCTGTGACAAACAGCGGCTTGCAGTGTAGCCGCATAAAATTTACTGCTAAACCAGGAAAAATACCTATGCTTGTTACAATGATTATTGGTAACACCTAAGAGATTGAGTAAAGAGGCGCAAGTGCCTGGCGGTACCACCTTCGTACAACCGCCCAAGCATCAAGTAAAAGGAGCTACTTTAAAGGAACCACCAAGACAACGTCATCCTAGTTGGTTTTTTTTTTTTTTTGAAAAATTGGCTTTTGACTTAACGCTAAAACGCCTTCGGTTTCGAAGGGCGCTGCAGATCAGCTGACATGGTTCCAGGTTGCCAACCGGGTGGTCCAAAATCTACCAGGTATGGCGGCAGGGCATGCTGTGTATCCCGGCACCGTTTCGGAGGTGGTGGCTCACTGCTCACGAACAGGTTGGATTGGCAGGTTTCGCTCTGGCTAGGGTGAAACGGTTGGTGTGGCGACGCGAAACTGCATTGGCCACGCAGCGTTATTCCAACTGTGGTGGCGTAGATCCAAAAGTTAAAGCTGTCACTGGCAATTGTTCGTGTCTGTTGGCAAGTCGCCAATATTGTAGCACCAAATTTAAAAAGAAACTGCAGGAGGCATGTATAGAGAGGCCAAATAAAGCCAAAAAAATAACAGTGGATGAGAACTCAGCGTTAGCTGATGCTGGAATGGTTTGGCATTAGTACACCTGCAAGTTCTATACACGTATACCTGCCAGAATCCTCACTGCGTATTCATTGGGTGGTTTAAAAACGCTAGCGCCCATTTGTTTCGCTTCGTTCACATAATACTTGAATTTGTCACTGCATAAAGAACAAAAACACAAGTTAACCAACAAGCCACCTACCGACAATCTATCTACCGGCAAACAGTAAAAACAGGTGAGGAAAAGCGGAAGGTATTGAAATGGCTTGTCCTCAATCGGTCATCTTTTTAGAATGCATCAGGTGTATCGCCATCGCGAAGCATACAAGAGCATATTCCTTTTGTGACTCCAGATGATCATTCACAATTGCAATTTCTGCCCCTATATTTACTCGCTTTAACTTGAGAACTGCTGCTGGGCATGCGCGGACATAAATCATTATGCATTATCCCTTATTTAAGCTTTCTGAACGAATTCAGTGGTATGAAAGGGATGCAGGTCGATGTCTTGTTCTTGACTTGGTGCAGCTTAATTGCTCCCGTCGCAACCCGTATAGAGAATACACAGAGGAGAAAAAGTTGCGGCTTCAGAACCACCACAGACAAATACACACGCACATAAGAGATTTGTACCGCGCGTCCTAAAGTAATGTGCCAACGCTCGTACATCTGTTTACTGACACTTTTGTGCTGCCCGCTAATCGCTGTTAAAAGCTGGCTCCACGAGTGAAGTATTGAGAGCGTGAGGGCAGCTGCGGGAAAATAGTAGAATATCTTAAGGTAGAAGAAGTGAGAAGAGAGGACAGGGAGCTCTCAGTCATGTATATCTCGTTTTCTTGCGTTTTACTACGAGTCTTTCATTTTCTTTCAACGATACAACGAAGGGTTATTTTGCCTATCGCACTCGTAACCAGACGTCGTGGATGCACTCGGCCATTTGTCATTTCAGGAGCCGGAGAGGATAAAACTGCAGTTCTCTTCTCCCACAATACCAAAAAGAAAAATAAACAGGTGGAACAACAAGCAGCTTCGCAAACACATGCCCACCCAGGCGAGCATGCGCGCACGGTATTCCCTTTTTTGGGTACTGATTATAGCCCCGGGCAGATGGATCGTCGCAGGACAAAAATAAATTATATTACTCAATTAAAAAACCAGCAGGAATCCGCAATGAGGACGCCCTCGCCCCCTAGCGCCACTGCCCACCGCACTTACTGCGTTTTTGGCCTTCTTCCCAAGCACGCTTTTACGCAAGGTAAAACCGAGCGTCTAAACACGCCAGTCTGGTGGCTTACTTTGCGCCCATGTCCTTATTTTGCGCTTAGATAACCCATTTGCGGTTGTGTACCTGAGTCCGGCAGGACACTTGACAAATATTTTACAGTTCCCGTCGAGTAAATATGTACTAGTGAACGAAAGAACGTCTAGCTGCTTTAGGCACGCTAATGTACCATTGATTGAGTTCTCATTTAGTATTTTTCACATCGGCGGATCTCTGAAAACACCACGAGGACTCAGTACAAGACAAGCTGAAACTTTTATAACAAAATACGTGTTTTGCGGTTCGCATTACCGTTCTGTAACTGGTCTTTTATATTCATGTGAAGCGTTCTCTTATTTTATTATTTACTCGGAGTGAAATTCAAGATAAAATGAGCTAGCCCTGCATGGAAACGTTCCTCTCAATGGATAGGTGAAAGTTCCGTTATGCAGGCGCCGCACTCTGTAGGCTACATTCTCCGTTATTCAGGGGACAATATTTGCTGATGAGGCAATGGCTGTCTCCATACCGGTAAAATACACCTGGTATGTCAGAGTGCCTTACCTCCAAACCCCAATCTGAGTGTTAATAAGCTGCTACTAAATCTTTTAAACCATAGAAGCAATGAATTCCCTGGTCGAGTGCAAACACCTGCTAGTCGCAGCAGATTAATTTTATCAAATCGTACAAATGATCCCTGGTGATGATTTCTATTAAGCAATTGAGTATGTACTATACGCTTCGTATCGTACAAGCACCCCTAGAAGGAAATTCTAGTAGTTTTTTTCTGCTTGAATTTCTGTTTTTTTTTTCATTTGCATTGCCATTACTTACGGCCGCTACTTTCTACATCTTTCTTTTCCCCAGCCATTTGTATCCACCGCGTTGGCCATCAAGTTTCCTCGTGTACAATCTTTTCTTTGCATCAAAAGCATGTACTTCAAAAGTTTGCGGGAATACGAAACCTTAGTGGCAGTCGCCCAAAATATAATAGTGAAATATTTTCCACCCTCCACCCCGCCTCTCGCAAATAATGCCGAACCCTAGCACCCTATACCATCTCATATGGAGGCGTCAATGAACACCTTTCCTCACTCCTAATCTCCAACCCACTTACGATCAATTTGGAGCACAGGTCTCCAGCCCCGACCTCTCCTCTAAGCGCGCCTGCTGGAGAGGGACCGGGTTGCCAGCGCAGGCAAGGGTGCCCCTTAATGCAAAAAATCCCCCACTACGTGGTTGCCCAGACATCTGAGGGTCCCATTAAAAATGTGCTCTTCTTCTCCTTCAAAGCTCCCCTCCCTCTTCAATATTCGCATTAGTAACCACCTCTTGAGGAATTATCTTCGCGTTTGAAAACTATAAAAGTAATAATCTCAAAACTCTGCGTACCCCGAAGTTTTTCGTCTCCAAACCTTCGTCATTATAGTCACAGAACGCTCTTCGAACATTTGTGCTGCTGATCACGAGGTCGCGGATTGGAGTCCGGGCCACGGCGGCCGCTTTTCTTTGAACACGGGTAGTAAGACCAACATCCTTGTTTTTTTTTCTCCATAAAGCTGTAAATCCAAAACAGAATTCATTTTCCTTTGCTAACATAACAATCAAGTTCAATCCCCGGTCATACTGTTTCAAAAGGTGCTTGTAAGATGTTTTTAGAGTTCGTAATTCATAATAGCTTCGACCAAATGGTGACTCAGGTTCTAAACCTTTTGAATACTAGTCAATCGTTAAATACTAGAGAGCACAATAGTGACCCCCAGGCAGTTAGCAGACAGAGTCTTTAATGTCCACCTTGTTCTTTTAAGAGCTTAAGAATACAATAACGACTGAGGCCCTGTGTATTCCACGACAGAATATGCGCTTCGATTGTATTGTATATGTTTATACAATTGTATGCTTTCACGGTTTATACAGAATGCTGTGCCTTCCCCCCTTTCCACTGAATTGTTCTATTCTTGCTTACTGCTTATAACAAATGCGTGCCAAGCCGAATGTATATTTTTATTTCCACTATTTCTCGTGCCGGGAACTCCTTCGGGGCCAGTTCTATTTAGGCAAAGTGCCCCGGGTTCGAAGTGTGCGATCGATGCTCATATGTCGTTGCCCCGGCACCTCACCGTTCCTTGCCCCTGGCTTCCTTCGGCCCGCTGCAATAAACTTTCGTCGGGTCTCGATTGCGCCCCGGCCTGCCCTAGTTATTTGGCGCCGAATTTCTGGCACCGTCCTACTGTCTGCCTGCTTATTCTAATATCGTCCGGCGTGTTTGGCGCTTTCGGCCCACATATACCAACGCGAACCGTCTGTTTTCCTCCTATCTTATTTTGTGCCATCTGGCCACCCCGCCCCAATAACTATTTTTGGACTTGTTTTCTTTACAATGCTGCGCTTGGCGCTACCTTCGCCATGAAAAATGTTCCTGATGAAATTTTTTGCAAGTTTCGAGCCTACTGTTTTAAATTTGTTTTAATTCTAAATGCTATACTAGGAATCTAAATATGGCTTTTTTACGATGATATTTGAGCGTTCGTCAACAGACAGATAGTTGGAACGTGATTAAGATTAAATACATGAAAATTCGATGTAATATTCAACGCAGCCAACAAGCCTGTCATGGTGCTTTGCCTGGATACTTATATATCCCGCCTGCGGACTACGGCCGGAGAACCTAATGATGACAAAATCGCAGCACAGAATCTGGGCTTGAGCTTAACCCTTACCGCAGACGTCTTTTTGCATTTTATGAACAGCAGATCCATGGACTTCAAGTACCACAGAAGCTTACACCAGTACACGCAGACCTCTATACCCGAAAAGTTGACTAAAGTGTGCATGGAAAAAGCTATACGGAAGTCTGCAAACAAAGCCGTCAGCTGTCCCATACAATTTACGCCGGTCTCACCATTTTTAAAATTAAGACCGACTACAATGAGCAAGCTGAACAGGAGAGATTAGCTTGGTCATAAACCGCACCAGCGGTCTTGCGGTTCATCACCGAATGCTCAGCCTCGTGCGTACTTGCTGGTTCGGGGCTGCCACTTTTTTTTTTCGGAAAGCGCTGCGTGTCCAAAGCAAAGCCCATCCTTTTTGTGCACGGAAAATCGACCGCGTTGTACCAAGCATAAAATCCGGCGACCCATGCAGCCACACGCCATGATCTCGCCCATGCTCTCAAAACCCAGGCCTCCGGGAAGAAGCATTACCCCACGCCGTATATTGCCCTCCAGGATATTACGAAATTGGAATGTTATAGAGTAGGTAACATTATATTCTTTCTCACCCCACCCAGTTGTCCAAACGAAGGCAAAGCGCTTTACAGTGGCTTAAATACAACTAGTTTTATAATCATGATATCGTATCCACAACCTCACGTCCCGTGCACCACTCTGCCGCATCTTATAGGAACGTGATCAGGACCCGAACTTACCCATTCCAAAATGCTTTCCTTGAGAACTACGAGAACATATTGCGCAGCTAGCCCTTCACCGAGCAGACCACACTAGTCCACCAATCAGCCTGTGGCATGACCGAAACTTTCACTACCAGACTAAGGATCTGCTCCAAAATGTTTCTCCTAATTTAAAGGCTTTTCCTCTCACCTTTTCTATCTCTCTCTCTCTTTCTCTCTCTCTCCGCTGAGGTTAAGTGAAAAGATTTTTACGGGTTAATGGGGAACCGTAGAGAGCGCATGGATGAACAAACGAATGTTCTTTCTGTCTGTTTATTATCGTTTTGCGTCTAGGCTTAGAAGCATAATACAAGAAAATTATGTTGGTAGTTTTCTTAGCTCAGAACGACCGAGGCGGAAGCAGTGTGATCATAAATGTGTAGGAGTGCCACTGATTTTACGCAAATAAATAGAAGATATCAGCACCGTGTTGGTCTTACATCCGGAAAATTACCTGCAAATAATAAGCGCCTATATTTTACAGACGATATCATGAAGCGGAAACAAATATAATAAAGTGATAAAGAGAAGCCCAACTTTGGGCCTGCTGTCCAAATAAAAAGATCACAAGTGGTTTAAAATACTATTGCAAGTATTTGTTAAATGGTTAATTTTTTGTGCGCGAAGGCTTACAGAACCAGCAATGATGAAGCTTCGGCCGCGCTACGTATCCTCTTGGTGTAAATACGCAAGCGGTGACCTCAACACGATGGCACGAGAGACCTTGGAAAGTAAACAAATACCGTCCCGTAAATCTGATTTCGCCTTTTATGCACCGACACAACCAGATGTTCCTCTGTTGAAATTAGCAGTTTCCGCCGCTTTCTGCCGGGGCGCTGTCCTTAACCCTGCATGCGGCCATATGAGGAAACATTCGGAAGGTACTTTCGTGACAATGCCCTCATTGCTGTCCGCGACTGCGCTGCCTCATCCGGGTGCGGTGCACGTTCGTCATTTCTCCCAGTGAATTTAAACTTTTGTCGCTCCTAATGGAACCTTTAAAACATATCCCTGAAGCATTTTGGCCCCATATTAAAAAAAACAAGTTATCCTATCTAATGCACTATGAAGCATCCCAGCTGATTTCCGTAGCAACATGTACGGGAACCCAGAGGGCAGTCAACACCTCTAAGGTAAAGAGAACGTTCCTCCCCGCTGGGTCAACATATTAGGTGCGAAATTATACATCATTGGGAACATTTTTAATCACAACATTAGGAGACCACAACTACAGCAAACTGTCGCACATGGTCTATACGTTAACGTGTTAAGATGTGAGAGCCGATAGCACGTGTTCGGCTTGGAGGAAGCGAGTAAGGGCGGCTCTGCTGCAGTCAGCATATTAAGTGCGATTGCACTTCTAAGCGAGCCTGAGCGACGCCGTTTACGTTTACGATTGGCCGCTGACAGATGATTGGCCAGGAACCTCGTCTTCCTTAGCTGACATGGCACATACCCACTTTCGGGCTTGGAAGGCTAATGCACAACTGACACGAAATTTCAAAGCTGAATCCGCTCTAGCAATGTCTGCAAATAGGTGTCAGTCATCTCTCTTTCGCGAACATTATTCAACTCGTCATTCGTCAAGTGCGGGGCTGAAGCGCTAAAGTCGCCTAAGAAGGCGACACTACCAGCAATGGGCCTTCCCCGCAGCACACAAAAACGGTGACTCACGACTGCAAGTGAAAAGGAACGCTACATTACCGGTAAAGCCCAACCTGATAGAATGCCAACTAGGCCTGATCAGCGCTATGCCTGTGCAGGTGCGGGAATGCCTAGTTCTCATCGCTTTCTAAGAAGTAGCTGAAAAGAAGGTTCAAGTTAGGTTGCGCTTGGACGACTACGAACGGCCGACTTCACACATAAAACGCGCCACGTCTGGCTAGGATAAATGCAGACAACACGATCCGACTGTGTGGCGACTTCAGGGAGCTGAATTAGCTTTTTCCGGACGGCATTGAACCTTTCGCACAAATAAATGTTTTGCAACCACAAGGCGTGCTTTAGAAGTGACTCCAGGTAAAGTTACTGGCAGTTTCTGAGAACCCAAAAGTCTGGTGAGAAGATCGCTTATTCCCGCTAGTCAGGTATTTATCAATTTAAATATCTGCTATTTGGTGTGAAGGTCTTTGTGAGGAAAGCCTTGGCTTGACTTTTATGCACATTTCGTTCTTTCGGCAATGTTCTCGTCATAACCCAAACATTTCACGAGCACATCACCGCTCTGCGCGCTATATTTGCAGGGAAAAGAGAGGCCAAGCTCAACGTTAACACAAAAAATCCCCAAATGGGAAATCAGACATTGTCCTTCTTGGAACAAATTATTGGACACAACGGGGTAGAACGAATGCAAAAAAACTGCGGATAAATTTCTTAGGTTGGGACGACCCAGAGCAAGAAATAGGTTGGGTTTTTTCTTGAACTTGCCTGCTGCTATCGCCAATTCATCACAAACTATGCGGAGATCGCAACGTCGGTAACGGGGCTCCCCCGCACAAGTTTCAAAAGCGTAATCCAGCGGATTGAGGAGCAGAAACGCGACCCCCTTGGCGCTGAGGCAGAGGCTGTCACCCTGGCCCTCATTAAGGCAGCGGATCTACAGGAAAACTTCGTGCGGCGCACATATCCTTGGAGCGAAAGCGCGCGGACATCTTTGTTACAAAAGAAGGATACAAACCTTAATCCAGTTTGTAACCACGGTTTAAAATCTTAACGCGCTTTAAAAGCTTAACCATTCGAAAGAAAATGTTTACCCGTTAAACCTGAATGTGTAGCATTCATCTGGACGGTTTGCAAATACCACCCCTTCTTGTGTTGAAGAAAGTTCACCTTTCAGACAGACCACACCTGAACAGCCACGGTTTGCAATGGAGCATCTTATCCAAGTGTGTTGGTTCGCCATGAAATATATAAAAACCTCTGATAGCGTAGGAGCCCACATTTTCAACTGTGTGCAGGGGCGCAAACGTTAAGAAGAATCCTGCTCTCTTGCTGGCTTCGCGCTATTGCCCCAATCGCTAAACAGCCACTGACACTTTCAAGTATAGGCACTTTGCATGGGTGACCAAGAACGATGTACACCAGTGAATAGTGACGCCAAATTTGACATTGCGAGGCACGATAAAAATTATTCTGTTTTGCAGATGCCTGCTACAGCGAATTCAGATATGCTAGTGCAGAGTACAGTCTCCCACATTTTAAGTGTATTATGGGAGCGACGACTGATCAGCATGTCAGCGTCTTTTGACGATGTGCAGCGGAAAAATAGGCGAGAGTACTCGAATGCGCGTAGAGCTATGTGCACTATGAGTGCCGCCTGCTAGGTGTTTTCCTTACAGCAACACAGCCCCAATTTTGTTAGATATCAAAGCCGTATCGCTAGCCGCAGAAAGTAGCTACGCTGCGTAAACTTTCCCGACGAACTTGCTGGGTTATTGATACAAAAGCAACATCAGACATGCACATTGGAGGCGCGCGTGCGCTTCAGATAACCCCTTTGTCTCGTAAACAAAATTATGCCGATACCTTTGCGGGGGGTACATCGCTCTCAAGGAAACAGCGTAGCAGAAGATGCCCATGGGGGAGAGGGCTTTCTGCGCGTGCGCGCTGTTTCGCCTAATTTGCCGCTGGACACCGTGATAAGGCGCTGATATCCCGATCGATCGTCGCTCCCGTTATTAATTTTGAGGCCCACGGCTCTACTTTGCTTCTCCGGTGCGGTAAGCATGCTTTGCAATTCGTCCCCGAGTTACTTAGCAAGGCAACGTCATCCAGCAAATCTGAGGTTACTGAGGTATTCTCCATTAACCCTTGATCCCACCTGTTACCAATCCAATGTTCTAAATACTTCTTGTAAACATGCTGTGAATAACATTGAAGAGATTGTGTCTCCTTGTCTGACGCCCTTCCTGATAGGTATTTTATGGCTCTCCTTGTGGAGGACGATGGTACCCGTGCAAGAAAAGATACAACAAATGCAGTATCCCATAAAATATTTAGAGGCTGATTCAAAACTGCCTTCTGTTAAGCGTCTGTAAAATTCTCTTCACCTGAATTCATTAAGGAAAACCTGTAATCCCCGCCACACTTGTAACATCTCCGTTTTGTGAATATATACTTTAAGACAACAGAAACGAAGTATAACAAGCCGCCCTTTCAGCGCAAAGTGTTTATGTGCCCGTTGTCATGAATACGACCGCAGCGTCCGCTTGAATACTGCACACTTGGAGGGAGGCTTCGGACGGACTGCGCCATCTGTCGTCAACGAGAGGAGACACAAGTGCAACTGGCGCACCTCACGGTGAGCACTCGCCAGTTGCCAACTCTGGCAAATGTTCCGACAGAACACTAGTCTGTGTCTGGTTCTGATTGCGATGCTGGTGGCTGAGCTCCGTGCTTACCTTCCTTATCACCCTACAAGGGAGAGGATGTCTTGTAACATACATCCACACGAGTTAGCACATGCATATACAGTCTATCGCTGTGTACACAAAAAATCATGGAGTTAGATTAGGCGCAAAATAACTGGCTACGCTCGATTATGGTCAGGATGATAATTATATTTTTCCCGCAGCACTAATAGTAGTGCGTGAAATGTCTTTGCCTTGAAAAGGAGGTCAGTGGTGGCTTTCACCTTCTGAACCAAAGTAACTCCTTTCATGGAAGCAAATTTAATGACGCACCCACCCACAGGACAATGTCAACTTTTTTCATCAGTATTTTACTCGTTTAGGTTCGCAAGCCTTAAACGCCTTGTTCATATCATTCCGTTGTTTTGGGGCTACCTTCTGCGCACAATACAACAGCTTAGTGGCGCAACTTACAGACAAACGAATCGTTAACAAATGCGATTCCAAATTTCTAAGTACCAGACTCGTTGCATCCGTCACATTTACAGTTTTATCTCACCTGCGCTACACGAAAAACAATACTCTTCCCTTTAACTCCGTCTTCGCAAGACTAGTGGCCCACAAATTATGGCAGGCCGGCGAGAAATTTCGATTAGGCAGACGGGCACGCTGACGGGCATAAAAACTGTTAATCTTGGGGGCCTTTCCTATTCGTCAGCGTCTTCCCATCCCTAACCCTGGTACCGTAAATTATGCTGGTCTTCGCAGCTCCCTCTTTCTGGCAATAGCACTGGAACTATTATCGACACGGAAAGGCTCTTCCCTTAAGCGCACGGGAAACGGGAGTTCCGGCAAGGAAGCGAACCCAGCAGGCTCGGTACTGACATGTCGGTCGTGGTCGCTCCTCTTTCCGGTCACGTGGTACTGCAAGCTTCCGGCCTGCAGATAAGAGCCGTTTCTGACGACTAGTGGGGGTTAGAAGGGAATGCTGGTGCTTCCTAACAGAGGTCACACACAGATTATGTAGGGAGTTTCGTGCTGTCGCGAACCGTCGTCAATGCATTTCACCTACACTTAGCTACGTTACAGCGTCATTGCTAAAAGTTAGCGAATCCTGAGAGAAATTGCCGAAATACCAGACGCTACAGCAGTCGTGTTTTTGCAGCGCTTTCGAGAAGCTATGCCCGCTCGCTCGCACCACTGCTGCATCTTCCCGTGAAGTATTTCCAAGTATATTGACCAGAATTGCGCTTGCATGTAACAAATGCCTTCAAACTGAACAAATTCTTGCTGACCATCAAATCTAGTTAAAGACCAGCTTGCTGACCATCAAATCAAATCAAGAAGTGAACAAATCTTGCTGTGCCCATCACCATCAAATCTAGTGAGGAAGGTTTGGTGGGGATGCGCACAACACTCGCTGGTATTGTCAACACTGCACCTCACTTCAATGTGAGAGCACAAACGCCACCTTAAAAAAATTCTGACAAATCGTCCGTGACGTGGCTTAATTAGTCCGCGTAATCGGCGCTTGAATTAGTTGAAACACCAACTGTTGTTATTTTCTGCTTGGGACGGATTTTAAATACGCGCCAGCACAGGATTACAGAGTGTTGCGACGTTGTCATACCACCACTGACAATCCGTTGCTGCATACGAGGAGGCGTACCCGAGCCGAGCTCCGTCGCCTCCGACATGCGTGTGGTCGAAGGCCAGAAGCTGAAGGCCAACCAAATTTCTTTACATCATGGCGAGAGATGGGCCGATGGCAGACAAGAGCAATGCACCGACGAGCGAGATTACAGTACCAGACACGAGCAGAGTGGCAGCCTTGATTCCCTGATCCAACAGGAATCAGCTACAGCGTTTGGGGTCTTATTTATACCCAAATGGCTAACGGTCAAACAAGGCTTCCCTCTAGATTGTGCACATGACACGAACGGCACAGAGACACACAGCTTTTTCCAGAGTTTGTGCGCGGTCGGTAGTATCGGCGCACGCTGAGCCCGAGAGAGGGGAGAGAGGAGGCGTCCGCAACAGCTTCCGCGTCCTTCGGGAAAGTGTCTGCGTCTTGCGCCGGCCACTGCGGAAGTTTTAATCACGCCGATAGCGAGGCGCCAGCGATCCCAGACCTGTAGAGTCTTGTTTGGGTCCGTCGGCTACAAGCGTGAGTGACCGACAGGGAGGCTTGCGTAGGGGAGGCTTGGCCCCACAGCTACGGAGAGCGGCACAAATAACTACGGCGGGCTGATTCGTAACACCTTCTCCGCCGGGGGTCCGAGAAACCGATGGATAAGGGTCTTCAACCGTTGTCTGGAGGGATGCTTTCGGAGAAAAGTGCTCGCCCGATTCTCGACTTCAGGGCGAGGCTGTACGAAACCATACTGGAGCTTCGCTGGGCCGGTCACTGGACGAATAGTGGCCCGCCAAGAATGTCTCTGGCTTGGTCAGGCAAGCAACAGAACACAGGATGAAGCAACCAGATCCCCGGCAAGTGAGAAGACAAATCCACAATGAAGCTCTACCATGCGTTTCGCTGCGATGAAATATGCTAATCACTAACTGCACTAGTTATGTTTTAGCCCAGCAGTACTTTAAAAAAGCACACAAATTTGAGAGGTGACATTTTGTGTGATTGCAAATGTCCCACACAAAAATAAATGTAATCGTAAGGTGCAAAACCTGCTTCAGGAAAAACAATGCAATTGACAAAGTCAGGCATCTACAGCCCATTTCTCGCACTGATAGCTGCGATTGGAGCTCGCGTCATTGCCCTGAGTTTTAGCTTTTTTGAATCGCACCTTAGGTGATCCCGTTCTCTGAAGAAAGCTGCGACTGCTCGACAGGACATCGGCTTTCCTCCGAGACGTATCTCGAGCGCGTGGAGAAAACTGCTCCAATTTCCACCGCTCGAGCTAGGCGTGCGGTTTCGTTCTCGGCCTCTCCGAGGTCCGCTGAGACCCGGCGCAAATCATGCGTTCCGCGCTGCCACTCTGCAGGCGTGCTATATCGGAGCTCTTGACACACTTTTTTGCTGCACGGTCGGCGGTAAAGCTGCTCGAGACCGAAGCTGTCTGCTACCTTGTCATGCTCTCTGAAAGCCTTTGCCTCTTTGAGCCACTCTTCCATGTTAGCCCTAAGCTTATAGACGACCTCCGAGTACGACTCGCCCTTAGCTTTCTCTGCTTCACGGAACGTCTGGCGAAACGCCTCTGCCGACATCCTGTAGTTACGGAGGAGGCTTGACTTTCTCGTAGTCCTCCACCTGCTCCTTTGGCAAGCCGGCCATCACGTCGGATGCCTTACCCGGCAAGAGCGTAAGCAGCTTTTGCGGGATGTCTCGGCTAAACTGGGCCTTCTCGCACGTACGCTCGAAATTGACCAAAACATGACAGATGTGTTCACCTTCTTTGTAGGGTTGCATTAGGCCACTCATTCGCAACGTAGATCGCTCAGTCGCCGCAGACTGCACGCTGCTGTCTATCTCACGCCTAGATCGAGATACCTCGATCTCTAAACGCTTTATTTCCAGCTCATGCTGTCGCTTCTCTCGCTCGAGTAGGTGCTCATGCTCTCGTCTCTTTTCCTCGCGTTCCTCACGCTGACGCTCAGGCTCTGCAGCCTGACGTTTAGCGGTCTCTCTGCCATTGATCAGCTGAGTGCGCTCAGACAGCTTGTCATCGTCATCCCAAACAGCGAGTATAGCCTGTATCAGCTCTGACTTTCTCAGCGAGTCCGAAACATCCAAGCGGAAGTCTTTTGCAAGCTCCAAAAACTGCGGTTTTTTCAATGCCTTCAAATTCACGCCCCGTTTTGAGTACTGCGTTCCCACTGCACCCAAATTGTTTTACGCGAATAATCCACGCGACAAAAACACACACCCTACCAGCTCTCCTCAGAAGCCTTGTAAAACTCAGTAAAGAAAAGTCCCAGACTCCACATTGACCGCCGTGATTTCTGCGAAGTCCAAAACCGCCTCAACGTCTGAGGTGTTGGATCTGGCACCGCTGGCTCCAAGTGTTACGAAGTTGCATCCGAACACTGCCAACCAGTTGCTGCGACGTTGTCATCCCATCGCTGACAACCCGTTGCTGCATACGAGCACGCGTACCCGATCCCAGCTCCATCGCCTCCGACATGCGAGTGTAGTGTGGTGAAGCGAGCGATGAGCCCATGTTTCTCCCTTGAAGAAGACCAGAATCCCAAGGCAACCTAATCTCTTTACTTCACGGTGACATATAGGCCAAAGCCAGACAAGAGCAATGCCCCGACATGCGAGGTTATAGTAGAGCACTCGAGAAGGATGACAGCTTTGATTCCCTGCGCCAACAGGAATGAACCACAACGCTTGGAGAGCGGGGTCTTATTTATACCCAAAACGGTAAAGGTCAAACAAGCGTTCCCTTTAGATTGTGCACACGACACGAACGGCACAGAAACACCGAACACTCTTTCCAGAATTCGTGAGCGGTTGGTAGTAGCGGCGCACGCTGAGTCCGAGAGAACGGACAGAGAAGGTCTCCGTAACGGCTTCCGCGTCCTTCGGACAAGCCTCTGCGTGTTGCGTCGGCCACCGCCGAAGTTTGAATCACGCCGGTAGCGAGGCGCCAGCGATCCCAGACATGTAGCTTCTTGTTTGTATCCGTCGGCTGTAAACGTGAGTCACGGACAGGGAGGCCTGCGTTGTGGAGGCAGCGCCCCACAGCCGTGGAGTGCGGCACAAAGCCCTGCAGCGGGATGATTCGTAACAATCTAGGAAGGAGTATTTACAACGCCTGCGAACATTGCATATATGAACAATCTCATTTGAGTATTTGAGGCCCGCGAATCATGTACGCAACGATGGTAAGCGCCTGCTTTCATTGACTCTACAGACATGGAGTGATAGCAAACCAGAAGTTTGGTTGTTGCCACGTACACTGCACAACAAATATTAAACACTTTCTGCTCTAGAAAATGTACGAAGGAACGAAGAAAACAAGATTTGATTGAGTACACCTAAAGTGCCAATTACTGCACCCGGCAATCCAGGGTAAAAAGAGGATGGATAATTGCAAGCTAATCCAGTGTTGGTGTAAGGGCTTTGTAATTTTTTGGCGTTATTTTCCACGCTCTTTGTAGGTGCGTGTGCAATAAAAATACAGGGAGACAGCTAAGGCTGCTTCCTTATAGTTTTGCTAATGCATTACATTTTATCTTAAGCATTGAGGATAAGAAAGCACTGCCACTTTTTGCAATTATAATGCATCGACGATCGTAAATCACAGTGTATACAACACAGATGACTGTTTACAATTTATACCATCGTGATGATCCGCCGATAGTGCACTGCAATAGGAGAAGCGCCAGTGAAAGTGTTGCGTTCTCTCATCATCAACATGCTGGTTGTTTTCCCTATGCATCGTTTTTTCTTTCCTTCCTCCTTTAAATTATTAACAGGCAGGGGGAATTGGCTTAGTAAGAGTCAGAGTCAGAGTCAGGAAAGATATAATTAGGCAAGAGATAAATTACAAAATTTTGTTTAGAGAAGGAGGTCCCATAGCCAGACTGAATCTAGACCTCCTATATTACTGAACATATAGAAGAGCAAATAGCAAACAGCCATAACAACAAAACAACAAAATGCATGGTAGGCAACACAAGGTATTCGACAACAGAACAGCAAAAAAGCGAAAAGCGAAAAGTAACAGGGAAAGAAAAGAGGGTTATTCAACACTCATAAGTAATTGTGTGATAGTTACAAGTTGCAAAATAGTAAAAAAAAGCGAACGCAGCCCCACATATACAGTTACAGTAAATATGCTTTTTTAGTTGTATATTTCAATGAAAATTTTTTTCTGTTGGTTTGACTACAAATCTCAAACATACTTTCAATTGAACCAACAACGGGTAACTGGACCGAGCTTATTTTAGTTTTCCGCAAGGATAAGCTGTGGCGCACAGGATGTGTGGTAGACTCGCATTCTTAAAGGACCGGTATATAATCGAAGCCGCAAATTTTCGTTCCTTTGCTTTACCCTCCTTGCAGCGTGAGCCAAGTTAGTGCGTAGCATTCTTTGCCGAGCATTCCCACAGACAGGAAGAGGTAACGCCTTGCATTTCAACAACAATGCAGATTTCGTGGAAGTTCCACCTGTAATCGTAATAGTAGTGTAAATGGAGATAATTGGTGAAACAGGATTATGAAAAAGACATCCCCCTCGCGAGGGGCACGATCAAATGCACAGCATTTCCGAGGGGGTGCGCCGGCAAGTCGTATCTCTCGATCGCAGGACCCGTGTCGCCATCTTTCGGAGGCGCGGGACAACTTGTGGCGCTTTCGAAACAAACCAGAAATTAGTGAAGGATATAAGGCGCGTTCGGTGCATCGAAATCTGTGTCGGTTTCGTGGCTCAGTCGGTAGTGCGCCGGGCACCTTGCGTTCCGCCCGCGGCGTCATGGGTTCGAAACCGCGCGCCGGAAACTGTTATTTCTTTTATAGTGTAGTGGCCTGGCTGCGGACTACGACAAGGCGCGACTGCGGACTACGACAAGGCACGCCAACGCCGCGTGACATTGTGAGTTACTAAAATGCTATGCGTTTAAAACTTTGAGATAAGAAGATATAAAAAATTGCGGAAAATTGCGAGCCGTGTAACGCCCTGCAGTTGCCCAATAATGCATATTTCGCGGAACTTCAACTGTAACATTAATGATAGCGTAAATGTGGATAACTAGCCGAACACAATTTTTAAAACAAAAAAGAAAATAAGAAAATAGAAAATGGCGAACCATATAACGCACTGTATTTCCGCAATAACGCAAATTGTGTGGAAGTTCCATCTGTAATCGTTATAGTAGCGTCAGGGGAGGTAATTGTCTTGGCAGCACCGTGTTGGGGCGGTTGCTCATGCATTTCTACTTTTTCGTCCAGATCGCCCTGCTGCGGGTGGATTCCGTCGTCGGCTCGACGGAACTTTTTCCACCGCAAGGAAGCATCGTCGCGCCTGCGCCGGACAGCCCCGTCAACGGAGCACCGTCATGGGAAGTGGCGCCTCAAGTGCTGTCCCCTACCACGTTGTCAACAGTGTGACGTCAGTGGACACTCTTGAGCTTCAGTATAAAACCGGGAGCCATCTTCAGCAGCGTTTCAGTGGGCTTGGCAGCACCGTGTTGGGGCGGTTGCTCATGCATTTCTATTTTTCCGATTCTGTGAACAAATTAACAAATCCGCTTCTGTGAAGGGTGTGACATCAACGGCCACCTGTCTGTTTTTCAAAGTAAAGTTCCAAAGAGGAAGGTAAAAGTGAATCACAAGAGGCACAGATAATACAGCACTAAACACTTGTTTGATAACTATCGCCTGTAGAAGGCTGAGAGCCTTTGCATTCAAAGCACGTACACAGACCTGTCTTCTCAGTAATTTTGAGGGGTGTCTCTGGAAATGCGCTATATGGCTGCAAGTACAATGTTTTTTTTCTTTGTTTCTTTTGGATGAAGCTAACCCCTCCTATTCAAGAATTTTCACTGGTTTTTGAAATGTTGATTGTTGCTGGATATGTGGGTTTTCTGGTTCATTGTTTCTTCGTTCGATAATCAACGAATGCCGATTTTGTTGTACACGAACTTACAAGTTTTGTAAAATAGTTTTTTTTCGGTAATCGCCTCTTTATTACTTGAATATGCACAGACGCTTCTGTAGGAAGAAAAAAAACGGGATGGTGGTTTGTAAAGACGATATCGAAGACGTCTGAAAGAGAGCAAGCCATTTCACCCTTCCGTAATGGATCCATTAGTAAAGATGTGA
Source organism: Haemaphysalis longicornis (assembly GCA_013339765.2). Taxonomy (NCBI): domain Eukaryota; kingdom Metazoa; phylum Arthropoda; class Arachnida; order Ixodida; family Ixodidae; genus Haemaphysalis; species Haemaphysalis longicornis. Next base: position 90,130,199 of record CM023456.1, read on the forward strand.
AATGCGTTGTTCGGGTGCACTGGTTGACTTGATTATCATTACTTATGATTCAATCAGGTTTTTTTTTGCATTAGCTCTGTTAGTAGCTCTGTTAATATCCATACTAATTAAAGGTTCCCCCTGCTATCGTTCTCCAATAGATGGCAGCAATTTTCTTCGGCCTGGGTTCTGGCATATTCAGGAACCAAGTAATGTCTGATTGTAGAGGGCGGTTGACAGAATAAATTACTATTACTTTGAATTCAGGCTGAACGACGATTACTCCAGAGTACGGGTATTGCTATCCTGGGTAGTTAAAAGGAGGCATAAATGAAACGTATTTTGCACACCTTAACACAACTTTCGCACCTTGTGGTGTGAACGTTTGGGTGTACGTTCGCGCTTGAGTTCGCTTGAGTAGCACACGAAATGTTCGCGCTTGAGTAGCGCACGAAAGACTTGGTAAAAGAGAACATTGGGTGGTTTTTTACATCAATAAAGAGAAAACCAACGCAGAATGACGACACACAGGAAGAAGGTAACGAACACTGTCAGCTCTGCGTACGTTTGTCACCTTCTTGAGTGTCGTCGTTTTGCGCTGATTTTCCCCGTACTTAAAAAGCTATGGTCTTTAAAAGGTGATACAACAAACTGAGGCGTACATGACGATTGAGGGTAAATGGGGGTAATATGGCCAAATGAGGGTAAGTGTGGCACGGATGAGAGTGGTTTGAGTGTGCCACCTAATAAGTTACTTTCGCCAGGGATTTGCCGTGGTGCAATTCCGACTAACCCTATGCCTTCGTGGTTTTTTTATAAATAAAGTGTAGTATTTGGTCTGTGATAAATTACTTGGAGTTATACAGTAAGACGAAGATAATGACGTTAGTTTTTCACAGTAACTGTAACTGTAACAATGACTTGTGGAGGCTCTGCAACTGCAACTGTAACATAACAGAGTTACTTTTTGGCATAGGCAACTGTAACAATGACACTTTTAAGTCTTACTGATGACGTACCCATTACTGTGCAAAACGCGCTTGAGGAACGTCAACGTTGAATTTCGCTTCATGAAGTGCATTAAGCGCCTCAAAGAAATTACACTCCCCGTTGTCGTTATACAAACTGAGTCCCTCGCTTTACGAAGCCGACGTTTCTTCGAATGCGCCATTCTGGCTACGTCTGAGCAGTTCGTATTTTGGGCTCAAGTTAGATACGAGAAAGCTGCGGTTTTAAGCATCTTGGTCTGAAGAAAGAGGCTTTGATTTTTTTATTGATCGCTTGTCTATTACCACCGCTTACTGCGACTCATTTCAGTCAATGTTATCTTTTTTGCACGTTTATACAAACACATACTACGAGAGCATGTTTCACTTTTTTTTCGGACGAAAACACAGCCCGTCACGATATATTATATTTATCATGCCATCAAGGCTTATGCTCGTTCAGCGAGGCATACAGGCAACTCGTATTTACAAGTGTTCAGTGCACTGAGCTTTTATTTCTGCACCTCAGTGTTTAGGCTGCATTGACTTTGCACAATCGACCTGGAGGGGTTGCGCAGCGGCTAAAGCGTCGTGCTGAGCCCACGGGCGCGGGTTCGATCGACGCCGTGGTGGTTGCTTTTTAGGGGCAGGCAAAATGCTATAACGCCAGTGTGTGGAAATGCTGGAGCACGTTAGTGAGCCCTAGGAGGTCAAAATTATTCCGAAGCCAGTTACGTTAGTTTTATTATCTAGTTACCTTGCGATAATTGTTTTTGTGTCTTCGGCCATTTCAGGAGCCACTACACTGCAACGCACGCCATCGATGGACGGTTGGTTTGCTGCTCAGTTACGTCCAAAGCCCGAACTTTAACCTCAAATGAGCGTCCTTAACCGGCAGTAACTCTGCATTCAAACGACTTTCGGGTAAGTGTTCATAGCCAGAAAGAACAACGCTCAAAACCTCGAAGCTTACTTAGTATAAAATGGGTAGACAACTGATATCTTGGCAGTAAAGACATGAAACATTGCCTTGGCCGAGAACAGACATGAAAGATTCCCGGCAGCTTAGAGAATGATGCAGTGAGAACGACTTGGCAAAGCCTGGCGTGACTAGGGCTGTACATCGACAAAACAAATGCTGAAGTAAGGCGAAGTACAGAAAAGAATTCGCCACGGCTTCAACATGCTTGAAACAGATAATTGTTGTCCACCGGCAAATTGTGACAGTAGGTGCCAAGAAACGGTGCAAAAGGCTCGGAGAATAACTCGGCGTTCCGGTCCCCAAATATGTGACCATCGATCAGGGACATCGCCCGAGGCTTCTTGGCTGAAAAGAAGTACACCTGGAATCGGTTACTCGCCGTCGATAACGGCAGGCGACCAATCAACTTTTCCTGCAACAGACGGGTGAGAGGGTAAGAACCGGGGTAGGGACAATAACTAAGAACTCGGATTTCTAGGAGCGAGAGTTACAGAGGGGCCAAGAGCGCTATGAATCATAACGCCATAGACAAGAAGTACACGATGCCTCCAATAACTTACACAACAGCTGGTGCGCCCCGGCAAGTCTGCAGCGGCTCGCACGTCGAGTTAAAGTGCCAGGGGTGAGCACTGGGAATTTCCCTCATGAGCGTAATGGACGACGTTGGGACACCATTTCTGATTACAGCAGCTGCCGCAGCTTCAGCATTGCCTGCCTCAGAATCGGAAAACTGATTTTGGTTCAACTGGAAAGGGGAGGTAGTCATGCACCCCATGGAGAACATTTTCCTTCCCCGCAACAGAATTGCGTGGTTAGAAGGGGCCACGCAGAAAAATGAAAGTTTCTTTCATTTGAAAGGTTTCCTCGTTAGAATAACACTGACACAAATTTGAACGCCAACTTCACTCAAATAAGCGATATAATTAGGAGAACACAGATTTGCCATGCGACTCACTAGCTCTTTTTTTCGGACAAGAACCTAGGACGTATACTCTACAGCGGTGAGATGGGCTACGGCGGGCAAAAACAAATGCAAATTGAACAGGCAATACAGTCAAATCTCGATACAACGATTCCCGCAGGACGCCCAAAATCGTCCGCTTGGAAACATCGTTGTAATGAAAACCTTGAGGTTATAAGCCAGTGCTCAAAACCAGGAGGGAAAATGACGTACCTCGGCAGAAGACGCCTGTGCAGACAAGCAAACGCCCAAATCAAAATGTAGCACTCACTTCAAAGCAGATTTATTTGAAGAAATCGCTTATTTACTTTTTGTGAGCTCAGCAACCACGACGGATTCCACTGGGCGCAATGCCTCATTGGCTACATCATTGCACCGAGCGATGCGTGTGTGTACTTTGTTCATGTGCACTAAAACATCAATTTTGGGCGCTATCTCATGTTCTATGTTCTGTGACCCACAGACGTCTTCGTTCGCGTCGCGACGATGACTGCTCTTGTTTATTGGCTGTACCGCTACCTGCATTCATCATTCAATCTCGCACAAATTCGCCGCACGATCAGTTACAACAAAAACGTACCTGCTCACACACGTCAATAGCTTGGACAACAAGCGTTCTACAGACCGGCGACCGACTGAAACCCAAAGCAACGAACGAGAAAAAGGGCAAAGACTGCTAGACTGGCTAGGCTCCTGCAGATTAAACTGCCGCTTTGTAGTGGCGCTAGGAGTTTGCACTCAACATGGAAAGGTTGGTAACTGTTGCATTTGCGGAAGCACGCACAGAAACGGCGGTTTCTGTCTCACACCACAGTTGCGGCGCTATTAGCCGAATTCGTAATACCAAAGTTCCTAGAATATAACGGCCAAAATAAATAACGTTGGTTATGTCAAAATATGCGGTGTGCTTGCATTCCTAGTTGTGAAACATTTCTACATAAAAAATATAAACACTCTGTCGGGGATTTTGAAAGTGTTCATAAATTTGAGGAATTCATTAATGTGGGGTTGCTAGCAACGAGATTTGACTGCATAAGCTTACAGATTGAGCTAGTTGAGCCTAAACTTAGGGCACAATGATCTTATAGCTGCACGAATGGTGGTGTGGACAACAAAATTTACTAAAGAACACGCAAACATCGAATTAGTTAGTGCAGCACTTTGTCGGCTGACACTGCCGTCAACACTGACCAACCGACATAAGCGGCACGTCTACTTACGTGCCAATGTTTGCCTATACATAGCCTATGTTTTACGAAACGATTAACACCAAGACTAATAAAAATCCGGCACGTATTTACGTATTTGGACACGCAAAATGTGAACGCTGGCATTTCAGAGGTATTTCAGCGCTGCCTATTAAAGTAAGCGATAAACAAGATAACCAAACCGCCGTCTGTGAGATGGTAGCACCTAGTGCCACTATATAAGCTTTCAGAGTATGGGCACTGTTTTCTTCTATTATTTTGTTCTGCTGCCATGATCATTGGTGAATTCCCATCACGTGACATTTGCTTACGCTTAAACGGGTAAATGCCGCCGCCGTTTTGTTGTTTAGGCGTTTTAGTAGGTCATATATGGTAGACATAGCTTGTTCGTGCCCAGTGGCAGTGTGCAACTGACGTAGTTCCGAACGCAAACGTTTGTTTGGGGCCCAGAAAGCCGGTTTTCTTGGCCCCAAACAAACTGATCAGGTTACGTGGCAAAGTAGACAGAATGTTATCACCCAGTGAGAAGCTGCAAAGAAAACAAGCATGCCAAGTGAAACATGCTTCAGCCTTTGTGCGTTGTGCAATGTGTGTTGTCTATTCGATACCGATGACGTGTGGCCACAGTTATGTAGGACAAATTGGGCGATGTTTAATCATACGTCTGCAAGAACACAAAAACGGTGAAAAATCAAAGCAGGGCTCTCAACTATGGGAACACTGCACCACGCACGGCTGTTCGCCCATTTTCTGCGATACCAGAGTTTTGTCACGGCATCGAGATAAACCACTCGAGAGCTGATTGAAGCATTTCACATTAAAAGGTCAGGAGATAGATGTGTTTTTACCCCATCAATTTTTATAACTGACAAAGAAAATTTTTATCTGTGCAACTAATTGCAATCGTAGCGGTTTCTTGGATTGTTATGGCTTCGCTGTTGTATTGCCATTACCCTTAGTTTGTCGCGTGTACACCCGTATGTATTTATTTTGTTAAAAAGTGAATTCATGGTTTCGCCCAAGGAGATGAACCCACCACGTGAGATGTTGAAAGTATATATTTGTGTTTCTTTTCATAAAACAAATAGTTGCGAGTTAGCGCCGTGTCGTCTATGTTTTTTTCTACTTTCGTCCCTGTTTTGTGAGCGCTTCCACCTTCAAGATGAACAGCTACCAACTAGCCCAATTGTCCGTTCTACAGTAGTGTGTGTCTGTGACGTAAGTGGCGTGTGCAAAATCTAGAGGGAACGCTGTTTTGACCGTTGCGGTTTTTGGGCACAAATTTGAGCCGCCCAAGAGCTGTAGTTTCATTCCTCTTTGAGCATGAATCGATGCTGTCACTCTGCCAGAGTCCTGTACTGTTACCTCGCCCGTCGGCGCATTGTTCTTTGGCTTCGGCTCACCTCTCGCTGTGAAGTAAACAGTTACGTTAGCCTACAACTTCTGGACTTCTTCAGCGCTGCAACAGCGGCTGGCTCCTCGCTTCACACTACGCTACCACACGTATGTCGCACGTGATGGAGCTCGGCTCGGGTCGGCTCTTCCCGGTCGCAACACCGAGGTTGAAGATCAAGTACGCATTAGGAGCACAACGTACTAAGGAATCAAGCCGGATATTAACGTAGATGCCCATAGTCATTGTTTTCACGGTATAATTGCCTTAATACTAATTATCGTTGTAGGACATAGTGAGCGCGAAAGTACTGTTTTGTCAAAATTTTCAAGGCCACGGTTCCGTATCTGCAGCCGGAGCGGCCCAGAATTGGTGGTGTGGTCGCCGCTGCCGGCTGGTTGCGCTGATGAAGAGACTGAGGAGAACTTTCGTTCTTGCTTTGTTTGTGCAGTAGGCGCGTCCACCAAGTGCGGTGCGCTGCCACCTTTTTTCAGCGCAGGCACTGCACAGCACGTGGAGTCGTGGAGGATTCTGAATCACTTTGGAACCACGCTGTTTTGTGCACAGGCGCGCACCATCCAAGATTTTAAAGCGAAGCTTTTTACCTTTACCCCCCAAGGGCCCTGTCGTGACAATTGGTGTCAACACATAACTCTCGATAACAAATAAAAGAAGTTACTGCTACCTCCAGGAATCGTACCTGGAATGAATACAGAAACGGAGTGAAAGCCCGTTGTCTTACCTATTGAGCTATCAGCCCACTCGGAGACGGGGGAGACAGACGGTGCACTCACCGAGGTCATCCGCGGGTTTACCCCTGCGTTCTCACTGAATACCACGTGATAGCGCCATGCGACTTCTTGCGCCGCTGTGTGTTCCGGCCACGGCACGTGTAGCAGTCGAGTGCACACCTTACGCATGCGCTAGGAGTTGTAAAAATTAAAGGAAGCTCACTTCAACGCATGACATTGCACTTCTCCTCCGTTTCGGCCACCCATCTCGTGGCCTCAGTCTGCGGCGACATAGATGGAGGAGAAGTGAGATCGTCTGACGCGCGGTTCGAGCTTCCTGTATATTTATAAAAAAAGTTACCGCTGATCTGCTTTACCAGTACGACTCAACCCACCCCCGGGCATGAATCATGTGTTCATTTAACCTTAGCAAAGAATATCTCTCCGAAGGAATAAAGGGTGGGGTTAAGTGCATTTCCCTTGTCTCTAGTTACACTCTTTGAAGATCCATGTCTGTGAAATGAAGTGACATCGCATGGGTAGTTGTTATGCTGTCGTTTACAGGTTCTGTTTGCAACCACCTTCAGGAGTGAATTGGCGAAGATTGTTTTGTCTTAGACAGCGCACGAACGCTTTTTTGCGAAGTACGCGCAGTTGTATATTGAGGTTTTGGTCTGCAGACATGAAATACCCATCGCCGGATACACATTTCTTTTCCGCGTGGGCACATTCGAGGATACGGGATGAAACAAGTAAAGTTGAGCGTATCTGTTCGTATTATACAGGCGCGTATATTATAGGTTGAAGAAATTGCCTCAGCTCCTAGCTTTCAAATTAGTCCCCTGTGCCAGAGAAGTTCGCAAGATGTACTCCTAAAAAAAAAGTTCACCATCTTCCCATAGGGGAACTCTGAGTATTATGCGAAGCAGCCATGGGGTCGACTCAAGTTCCCATTAGTTTTCAGTTCGATCTTGGCGTGCGTTGCGAGAGGAGAATGAGGTGAGCGGAGCGCGTGTGCGCGTCATTTTTTTAGCACGGAGCTAGAGTGACCCCCCCCCAGCGGAGTACGCAGCGGCTACCGTCGCGTCTCTAACCCTAAGCTGCTTCGCATTATCGTGCGCAGAGCCGCATATGTTGCCATTCGCTGCGCAATTCAGGAGAGGGGAGGAGCTTCGGAAAGGAGAGGAGGAATTCCTTGCATATTACTCAGGGTTCCCATACGGGAAGATGAGGACGGTGGCTGGACGCGAAGCTATCTCGTGATGGATTATTTGGTTGGCCAATCCCTAGGGGCATCCTGCAATCATCATCAGCGGTGCCTGGCCAGGCATGAGCAGTGGGGGTGCGGACGCCGCACAACGGCGCCCACACAACGGCGGAGGGAACAGGCTCGACCATAGGCTGCTTCGCATCTAAAACTGCAGGGCTAAAAGTATCGACGGCGCAATATGATTGACCATGTACTCATCATGGTTCTGATGTGGCGTTTTTGTCTGCCTGCACACAGCTGGCGACGGCACCATTGCGTAGTACATTATCTGCGCTCTGGAGACAAGGTGTTTGTGCAAATTGCATATGATGACTGTTCGTCTCGTGACCGACGTGTCATGGTGAGCCTAGTAACACGTGGTCGACCTTGTGTGAGCGGTTTGTTTAGCCTGGTGGAACGCTCGATAATGACGTAGCGTCAGGGAGGAAGGAATGGGGGGGGGGGCCTAGTCACTGTGTGATGGAAGATGAAGCTAGGCATTGTGATGTGTTGGAAATTCCAAAACTCTCTTGTTGGGAATTTGTAGGTGTAACCTAAAAATGCTGTTTGTTTACTGAAGATTTCGTGTTTCCCTACGAATGACAAAAAAAGCTGTGTTGCATATCAATGAAATTACGGAGTCTGAGTTTATGTTCGGCAAATTGAACGGGAGGCAGCCAAGCGACCGCATTAATACCGGAACTGTGGTACTCGATACTACTCTTTTCATTTTATGGTGAACTAGAGGTCCGATTTCATTTGTCTCACTTAGTACCCAATTTATAACTATTAGAGAAGGACAGATAACGGCAGATAAGGACTGCGTTCACGTTTCCTGGTAAAACTGTAGATACGTTGCATTGTCCACTTGAAGCTTTATCATTCGGTCTGCCTCTGTGGTAAAACTCTGGACTGAATAAGGACGTCTAGATTTGGTTTCATGCAAGTTTATATCCTATGGCAACATTATCTCCGAGTTAGTGATTGCAGAGGCGCAAATCGACAATGAGAGGTAATATTAGGGCCTTCATTCATTCGAAGTTTTTTTGTGAATTTTAGGCTGATACGTTTATCCGTAGCCCAAAAAATGCATCGCTGGAAGTGGCAGCATTCAAAATGACTGCAACATGTCCATTACTGCACACTTCATTCATTTACAGCCTGCAGTTTTTCATCATTTTTTCTATTTTGCGGTGTTGAAAGCGATACGCTGCCACGCCAGTGTAGCAACAAGTACGTCAGACAATCTTCTTTTTCGTCTCGGTGGAATCGTTTTACTTACTGCTCGAATAGTCACAGTTCTAGTGGTTTAAGCGGAGGGATTGTCAGTTTTAGTGCACGAGAAAGTGCACGAGTCAGTTTTAGTGCACCGTCACATTCAACAAAATAATCTCGCGGAGCCAGACTCGGGCCCCTACACTGCAAATAACGGTATCCTTCGTTCAGGTTCCTAACCGTAATAATGTTTAAACAAACCAGTACTATGCTTTGACTTCCTTTGACTGAACAACTGGTTCACAGGGGTAGGTTCAGCAGTATGTGAACTGTTTCCTCATTACTAAAAACGTTTTCATGAGGGGACGACGCATGCCAAATGTCTGAGCTCATGCTAACTGGCCGTTTTAAGGCTCAATTGGAGCGGTACACGAACGGTGACGAAATTATTTCGGGATCTTTATATGACATTCAGAAGGTAAGGCCCTAAAAGGAGAGCAGGTATATCGCGTTACAAATCTAGAGGGGGAAACGAAGCCCTACTTCTATAAGACGTGGCTTTGTAGCGGCTCCATTTTCTTTAAATAGCCAAATTGCGCCAATGAGAGAATACTGGCCCTCGTTATTTGGGGCGAGGAAGTCTCTTTACGAGATGCGAATAAAATGGATAGCAGTACCACCAGCCTTGTGCATAGCATTTGTTTGTATAAGCATCTGCACTGCTCTACAGCTATAGCTAATAAATCCTTTTTTTCGTCTTCAAGTTACCTAGCGGTGCAAGTTAATTTTAGGCAATAAGAAGAGTCGTAAAAGTGCCACAGTACTTTCCCATGTTTATTGAAGGGAACAAACCTATTCTGGGGGCTTTTCTGATGGATTAACAACCAACGTTTGTCCACTGAAAAGAGTCCTAATGTTTCGGTCCATTTGCACCGCTCTCATTATTAATTTAGTGGCGCCGTCTGGGACTACATGGCGCCAAATGCATAAAGCGGCATTGCCGGCGTTTTAAAGTGGTACTTTCTGTGATTTGCTCTCAAGCAAAGCAAGTGATTAAAAAATTGCATAATCTTAAAATAGCATTGTTTTAAAAGACACTTCAAGCACGCGTGACCTCACTAGGCTATATTCAAAAGCAGTACAAGAGGCACTTGCGCTGTTCTCGGATTCAGAACATTGCAAATTACCTGTGGGGGTGTGGGGGGAGAGTTTTCATTAAACTGAAAACCTAAAAACCTAATTACCCACTCTACATCGATTAACATTGTCATTTGCAGCGGAATCACTTGAGAGTGCATTTATTTTGACATATTAAGTTTCCCGGGCGTTATTAACTGGGCATTGTCATCTCGGTCAAGTTCTCATGATGTAGGAAAACAAAAACAACCTAAGCAGCTTTGCTTTTTTCTGAACAATTACACATGCCGTCCTTTCGCACCTCAATGTGACCGTGTTTTTCATTCTTCCGGGGTCTCGGAGCTAGCCTTTTTTTTTAGGATAGGAAGCTTTCTTTGAACTGCCCAAGTGAAGAAATTGCGGAACATTTCTCGTTTGCACGTACAGGAATGTTCGCAACGCAACCTTCTAAGACGACCGCCCGGCGATAGGTGTATGTGAGGACTGCAGCACCTAAAGGTGCACGCTGGAAATCCCAAAAAGAATAAAAAGCTCTCTTGCCTCAGTCCACATCTTGGTGTTTCTCGTAAGACAATTTTCACTTAAAAAGAACCGTCTATGAAATCGAAGCCGCAGCGGGAGTGCTAACGACGAACCAACTGTCTTTATTGTAGCCCCCAATTATTTCTACAGCAAGCCAGTGCACCTCGCCGTGGAGTGTTCAGCAATGGATTAGATTGGCTGCTGGCGCTTCCGGGGCTAAGAACACTCATCGAGGCGGAAACGCAACTTCCGATTCAGAATCAAAGAACGAGGAATCAGCGGTGCCGGTTGGGTAGGTCACACGCGCAGAGGGGAAAATGATGGGAAGGTTGGTAGGTCGTTTTCTACCGGAAGGCCGCAATCGGAAACGTGGAAGCGTTTTGTTGTGTACGAAAAAAACTAGTGCGTAATAGTATAGCAGGGTGTTGACTTTTTCTCCTTTCTTGCTTCCGGGTGTCAGTTTTTTTTAGCGGGTCATTTTTCGCGGTCGTCTGCTGTGTTTTGTATCCATCCCGTCTTTTAACTTTGCCGTTCCGCCAGTTATCTCATGTATGATGTCAGCGCACCCTTGGGGATCTTTCGTGCCCGCAATATGTCTACACTGCAGCCATAACAACTTCGAAAACATTTGTTAAATTCGTTTTATTTAAATATTTGGTGCTAAAACTTAGCTAGCGCAGGCCCAATACTGCGTTTTCTTTTTTTTACTTTCAGTGACGTTGTATTCGTGTTATCCGTCGAATTTTCTAGGAATAATGCCAGAGAAAAGAGGGACACAATTGTTGAATGATACCGAAGAGGCCAGTGCTATGTAATGCTGGGCTTGCTACTTACAATTGGTTGGCCAACGTGTAATGAGGGATAATTAACAAAACGAACAGTAATAATAATAATAAACGAAAAAAAGTATCACATGAACGCACGCACACACATATACGCAAAATAGCGTGAGAGGCAGCTGCAAGCTGGTGTCTGGTCCAGAGTCTCTAAGAAAATGCCCAAGCACTTTAAAACTCGGCACCGCACGGTCTTTCCTGTTCCAGGTGCCCAAGAAGTCCTGCATGCTGAGATTTCGCGCCCGTAGTTAACTTCGCGCCGTCATTCACGCCGAGGAGAAGCGTGGACCAACACAAACTCCTCGAGAAGCGTGGACCAACACCTGTTCAGCGTCCTCTCGTAAACCGCAAAGGGGACACAGAGGTGATGTCACCTGTCCAATTTTCTAAAGGAAGGTTTTCGTATATGCTGCTTTGAGACGCAGGGCGATTATTGCACACTGACTTGGTCTGGGTAAACCGTGCAAGATACGAAACGTACACTGTGGTTCGACAGCCTAAAGGGGCGCGTACTGGAGATCCGGTTTCCGCCACTCCTCCAACTGCATGCGCCATCCGAGTGTTGTACTAATCCGTTGACATCCTCCATGATAAAGTGAGTCGGGCTGGTGAGCTCATGGAATGTCCCTCGGGCGCGAGCCGATCATACATTACATGGTCCGTGATGCCGTGATGACACAGTGTCTAGGCAACCACTGCAACAAAATAGTGTGTCCTTTGCGCAGTGCTTCTGTGTGCATTATGTTAGATTTCGTGAATCAGATGGCCTTGAGGACTTCCTCACTTTAGAATCTCTTGAAGCAAAGAACCTTGAAGCAAAGTCCAGGAAAACAACCCAAGTTTTTGGAGAGCAGTGCTCGACAATCTGCAGCGCAGCTCTCACTGATGCCAGCTCGGTTTTTGCAGCCGATTCCTTGTGGCGGAGCTTAAGGCTCACAGAGGCCCCCGAAGATGGTACCTATACACCTGCGCAGGAAGATTCGGAGGTCACTGACCCATCAGCATGCACGTGGGTATACCCAACACAGTAGTATTCAAGCCGGTGAAGGCATTGTTGACTTTTGGCCGATTAAAGGCGCTGTTATTATTGCCCACATAAAAGGGCCAGGACAGTACCTCAGGTCAAATGGGGCATTGATAGTGGGGCGGCAGGAATCCTTGCACATGCTTCTGGAGGTACCAGCCAGGGGATGGGCAAACGAACCTTTAACATGGCGGAAGCAGAAGCGGATATTTTCTTGTCGCAGTAGTAGAGTGGCTGAGAGTTAGTCTGTTTCAAAGCGCCATTGTCATTGAAGTGCACCTAGGGAGTCGCAGGAAAAACGCAGAGGTTGAGCCTGTAGTCCCTCTACTTGCTTGACGTTGCTCCGGTCAGTAGTAAGCCTAGGTCAGGCACTCAATAGCGAAGTCGACCAATAAAGAGCGCATTGTAGAGTCGTAGCAGCGAAGCAACCGGGCAACCTGAAGCAACCGGGCCTGCGGGTGCCTGCAAGCATCCGTAGGGTGTGTACGAAACTCTGCTGTTTGTCTTTAAGGCACCGAATATGATGGGTCTAAGACATTGACCTGTGAAGGACAATTCCCAAGAATCGATGGAATCACACTTATAGGATGGTGCAGCCTGCTATAGTCAGGTCGTAGCAAGATATAGCGTCTTGTAAATACCACCGCCGCGCATTTTTCTGGCAGAAGACCATACCACAGTTTCTCAGGTATCGTTCCAATCTTGGGATCGCTAGTTGCAGCTTCCATTGCATGCTCCGGCGGTTTGTACCCGAGCACCAGACACAGATGTCATCAGCATACGGTATAATATTGTTAGAAGCTAATTCTTTCGGGATACCAACAAGACAGATGTCAGAAAGAGGGGGGCTATAAGGACACGGCCTTGCGGAACACCTTTTCTTATAGCCTGACGGGTAATCTCCCCGCTAGCAGGGGTGATACATACGGTCCTCTCTTTAGGATAGTAACTCAGCTACCCAAAAATCTGTCCCCTTAAACCTACAGCCGCCATTTCTCGGCAAATAATCATACCTGATTTTAAAATTTTCTTCAGCGCGGCTGTTCCTTTTTTGTCTTCATTTTGTTGTTCCTTTTGAGCTGTTCAAACACCTAGCTTTTTTCTCACTTACATATAAGTAGCCAAATCTATGCCAAATATGCCGAAGCATGAACAGTCTTTTTGCGCCTTTTTATCTTTTTTTTTCTTAGGTGTAGTTTTTTAATGCTATTCTGCCGTTATGCTACACGGGCTACATTTTTGTGCCTTTCGGGTGCCTCTTGTCTTGATTTTTTTGTTTTGTTTTAGTGCTTCTTTAGCTTTGTACACTTGTTTACCTTGCGTGCATATTATTCTATTGTACATGTGTACGTATCATACCCAGTCTCCCTCTGTAACGCCCCACCCTGGCCTTGAGGGTAGCCCTAAATAAATAAATAGCATCATTGGCGGCGCTGTGAAAAGCAGCCTGTATGTCTAGAAAGACAGCTACGACAACGTTATTCAACATTATCTGCTGTGTTATGTCCTGTGATAACCCAAGGACCTTATCTATCCTACTCCTTCCGCGCATGAACCCCCCCCCCATTTGTGGTGGATACACTGCCTGTTTTCAATGTAACATGCCGGGCGCTCCGAAAACATCTTACTCATAACCTTTACAACGCAGCTAAATTGTGTCATTGGTCGGTAGGAGTTCGCTTTCGCTGGTGACGTGCCCTATTGCACAGCTGGTCTCACAAGCCCGATCTTCCAGATGACTACGAGGCGCCCTGAGCTCCAGGAAGTATTGTACATGGAGAAAAACTGCTGAAGGGCCTTCTCACCAACATGGGCTAAGCTGGAGTAGCGTAATCTTGCAGGCGCCTGGTGCTGCCGATCGGTTCACTGACGCTACGCAATTAAGCAGCTCCCGCTTGGTGAAAGGAAAGTATAAAATCACAGCATATGGTGTAAAGAGTCCAGGACGTCGCAAAAATGGATGCTAAAGTAGAATTAAAAGAGAATGTGATCTTTTTGCAGTAAGGTTCCGTCACTTTAACCTCATTGAGTCCGCTACGTACAGCCACTGATGAAAATGGGTGTATCTGACACGGCTCCGCATGAAAGCTGCTGACTACGCGCCAGATGCCGAGAGAGGCACGCGTGTGTCCAGACTCCAGGTGTGAGCACAGCAGCCTCCATTGCTCCTTGCCGAGCTGGTCGATGTGACTTGGCGCGCGCTTTTCTACGCGCCCGGCAGCAGCGGATATCATCTGGCGGTAACGCCCTTTGCGCACGGCGCTCTGCTCGGGGACGGATGGCTGGAAGTCGCCCGTTTTCAGCGTACGGTACGGACGGAGCGTGGCTTCAATAGCTGAACTTGAACCATTGTTACGGGAGTGCTTTTGTGATGATCTCGACGAGCTCTTCACGAGTTGTGATTTTGTCGCTGGAATCCTCGTAGTGATCTATCCTGGCCCCTCTGGATAGGAATGAACCTGCCGCGGGGACCCATGACAAGAATATAGCTTGGCCCATGGTCACTTGCAAGGCTTTTAATACCGGTGTGCCAGACTACAGAATTCATCAACGAGCCAGAGACCATTGTTATATCAACGCAGTGGCCATTGTGCCACGACATAATGTCGGGGTTCCAGCGTTTTCCACCACCTGTCCTGCCGCACTCGCCACCTCCAGTAGGCGACGACTCCTCAATGAATGTGTCACCTCCCCTAGTCTAATAGTACTCGTATACGCGATACGGGGTTCGTAAGCCCTAACAGCAATGCCCCCAGTATTCGAGACTTTCAAGAAGCGTTCCTTTGCTGCACAATACGATTTCTTTTGTTTTGCTTGTTGTAACAGCTTCGGTTTAAACTTCCGCTGTTTGAAGAGCATATGTGATACTGTAGAACATCATATATTGTCAGAGTAGAGGGAACAGCTCGGTTTATTGGACATCCTGCGCACAGAGAACAGCAGCAACTGCCACAGAACAACTTCTTCTTTACATTTCAGTCCGTGCCACTTAATTATAAGCGGGATTTATAATTGCTGGCGCATACCCGTGAGGGGTAACTCGTCTTTGTAGTGTGGCAATATATTCTTGCATTCATTTAACGATATCGGATAGCGTTGGTCGGGCAAATTTTTTGGGGACATTATCTCTGTAATACACAGCCGTTCATTTTTACCGGGCCTGATGTAAACGGCCATTCTGTTTACCTTCCAAATATAATTACCCGGACCAAAGATCACACCGGTGTATACACTATAGTAAGTTGTTGCAGTATTCGCAAAGGCACCATGGCAATAAAAATATATATACCACTGCTGAAATACTTTTGAAACACACCCACGCGTTCTTGTCAATAGAAGACGCGTCAAACGTAGCGGCAACTGACGTATAGTTGAGGCACGGCAGTCCTGTTGCGACGTATTTCATCAGCAGATACCGCGAAGCATTTCAGGCGGCTTGTTTCGCGGTAGTTCGACGGTAGATAGCTAAACAACAGGTTCATGGGAATGCGTGTTCCTTCGCAATAATTACGTGAAGAACAAAGGCACACGGCACGATGCCCGCCAAATTTTCCGCACCACCCCCATGTGGATGCCGGGGAAAAGAAACGTGCCTCGGTTTTCACTTTATGAGCGGCAATCACGCGATGACGCGCGCGGATGCGCAGTGCCTACTACTAGCTTCAAGGAAAGGAGGCATTCCCCCATTCGACCTGTTGTCAGCTTTTTCTTCGATTCACTAGGTCGTTGGAACGCTGCGCCAGTGATAGTTATTGTTTTCTTGTTCATGTCGTTGGTGGTTAGGTGATGTCTCCTAGCGACTGAACGTTTCGTCATCATACGTGAAGGCCTTGTTTGTCTTGGTAAAGTGTTAAGTTCTGTGCCGGCACAAGCGAGAAAAAAAGCAAAAGAGATCGGTTGCCTGAGGCGTTCTGCCAGAATGCTTCCCCACACCATAAAAGGGCGTTAACCCTGGTTAAACGCTCAGACGAAAGGTGTTCGAAGCACCACAAACACCACACTAATGGGGCCGGCTGTTGTTGCTTGCCTCCGGCCGGGCTAAACGCGGTGCTTAACTCTGGGGCCAACGATGGATTCAAAACGTGATAAACAAAGAAATAAAGTGGTGGTTTGTACCCTACACTTGCTTCTATTCAAAACATTTGTGACGTTCATTAGAGAAATGATATTTCCGCCTCGTTCTACGCCTAAGGTTGCCCTGTTTCTAAAACAACATACATTTCCTCTTTGTGAAAGGAGAGAGAGAGAGAGAGAGATAACGTTTGTGGGTCAAAAAATCCACTTCGCCTTCTGGCCTCAAAACAAAACGTGATTCTTATTCTTTCACTAATAATTGGAACAATAAATATTAGAATTGGTTGTTTAATGAACATCTAAGGAACAAAAGATATTCGTTTTGGATAGCAGCCAAAATACTGCATACTGACAAGAATATCCCATCGGCCACTTCAACAAACGCCAACCACGCCCTATTACAACGGCGATGGGGCAGATATTGTAACGTGACCAAAGATGGCGCGGGTTTCTTCAAGCAACAAAATGTTTATTAGAGAAAACTTGTGCTCACCTAAGAGCTCAGACAATGCAGAAGAGGTGAAGTGGTAGCCATCAAAAGGACGTGCTCAGAGAACTGTAGGCGGATCGAATACAGCAATGCTCTCCTTGCGAGCATCTTTCTTTCGGAGTTAATACTTCGAGAATCATCGAAGTATATCTATAACGTCGTTGATGAAAGACGAACATTCTGTTCGAGTGACGACAGGGTGATGAGCTCTACCTATCAAATGAAATAGCCTGCGCGGCAAACAAAAGAAACACATGGAAACGCGCGCTTTACTTCTTAGGTAAGACAGCTGGTCCTAGGCAGACGCTTGCGACAATACAAAACTAAACAAAAAAGAAAGGATGGTTTCCGTCAATATAGACGACAGCGAGTTTCTTACTGACGTTATGGAAACCCGTCACGGTCATGATAATGCTTCGCGAACTGCTAACGTAGATTTTGGGTGTTCGTCACCTTCGTTACTGCAGTCACAATTATTTACTTGTCGACGATAACTACAATGGCGATAGCTAGCGATGACTGCATCCAAAAATTTCGATCAAAGATGTGTGCATAATAATGTGTAAAATACTGTTTTATGAAAGATAATACCACTGCCAGTGTTCCGCTTCTATAAAGCTTTATGCAACTTCCGAAACGCATTTCGAAGCTTAATTGCTTAGCTTGAAAACCAAGCCCGATAGATTACTTCTTAAGCCGATATCCACTATCTCACCCGGTTTTTAGATGCCGGTATCATGGGGCTCAGCTCTTACGTCCCATTCTCAACCACTAAAACTGACAGTTGAACAACCTATGCACCTCATAGAGTTGCAACGCCAACGCTGACACTCTCTACAAATTTTCATTAAAAGGGGTCTTGCATGCGCACTGTAATCCTGTGAACATTCCCTTCCCACCGACGAATTATTGGCGGCCGCATACTTCCTCAAGACCACACATCAAGCTCGCAACACCTAAGGCTCCCTAAGGTTTTTTAAGAGAACGCAAACCAAGACGGATACGATCGGGCTGGGGGCGGGAAGGTTGTTGACCCGTTCTGGTCCCCAACCCCGATCGTAACCGTCCGATGGGAACTCCATGCTTTCTCTAAATAAAATTTTTGCGCCTCCTGCACCTGCGCTGAACTATTAGGCGTTTTGGCTATAAACGAAGAGCGCAACCGGGTCTATCGTTCACGTCAACTTCAGTGTTGGGTGGTGCTTCAGTGCATGGAACTGCACGAATTCCGAGGATTTACATGAACGCGCAGTTCCGAAGGCGACGTACGCATAACTACGCAACGGTATCCGGCACCAAACTAGAAATATAGCTTGGAAATTGGGCGATTAGGATTCAGATAATTCAAGGCGAGCTGGTTGCCTGGAAGTAGTGCTTCCACATCAGAAATGTTTAAAACCTTAACGACATAGCGTAGTCAAAAACATTACGTGTCTTGGTGCCATTATTTATATAATGAACTAACCGGTAAAAAAATCAATAAAAGGCTATTGTTTACTTGATTCTGGTATACAGGCAATTTCTCTAACGACCCTACCGTCACAATGGTAGTTGTTGACGAACTTGACAGAGCATGACAAGTTAGTTGGTGACATAAGAAGAGTTAGCCATTCTGCTGCACCGCTTGGAGGCAGAAGACGCACTTTTGCTACAATCAGGCCCAGTCCACCAAGAGAGTGGGACAGACCTTCACTTGGCCGACGACGCCATCTCATATTAAAAGTATGGCGCCCACATGAACCTTGGGGGAAAAGAAAGCCAGCAGAAGTTGCCTAAATAATGCCCAGCGTTCGATAGCAACAGCGAGGTTTTTTCCTAATGTTTTAAGATTTGCGTTTGTTTGAGAAAGCTGAGCTGGAAGTTCGCGCTCGCAAACAGCATCTGAACGCTATTTTTTTCAAGTTCGGGGGGTTTAACATGCGAAGCTACACGTGGGCGATCAGGTGCACCGCAGTGCAAGGCTACGGAATTATTTAAACCACCTGGGAACCTTCAACGAGAGCCTCATCCGTGACCCAATCATTTGAGTTTTACGGAAGCCAGGGTATCCTGGAACAGGGATGCCTTCAATAGTGCTGGGAGCTGTGGCAGTAGCACCTGATGCTTCCTTATTAAAACCTGTTCACTCACTCATACACCTCATGAGAAAACCGGCTGCCACGGCCAGAATCGAACCCATGTACTTTGCAGGGCAGCACGGCGCCTTAGCCACTGAGCCACCACGATGGCATGTCTCTGTGCTTAGTCCTTCACTTTACGAAGCACAGCAGTGTTCTTTGAAATAGGAGAACTTATTGAACCGGTTGTAACTAATCATTCTAAAAGAGCGCCAAAAAGAGACGAGTTTAATATAAAAAGCTCAGTGGAGGCCTAAGCACTTGTGATAGGTTGAGATTCCGAAAGCTTTAGTGTTCATATGAACTTATGATTGATTGATTGATTGATCGTGGGGTTTAACGCTCCGACGCTACACTGCGATGAGGTGCGCCGTAGTGGAGGGCTTATGATTGATTTTGACCACCTGGGCATCTTAAACGTGCGTTGAAATCTTGAACACATGGTTGTTTTTGCTTTTCGGCTCCACCAGGAAAGTGGCCGCGCGCGTCCTCGTGCTCAGCAGCACAACACCAATAGTCCACTGAACCTATCCGGGGCGTGGTCATAATGACTGCTAGCTGCCACTTTGCTTTCGCCCGGTGGTATCGATAGAAATCGTCATCTTGCCCCTTGAACTTCTTTCGAATATCTTTCGAATGCCTCAGTTGGAATGTTTAAGAATGTCTTCGCTCTCTTTCCCGGGATTTCCGCAGCTGCTCATCTTTGCCGCCGTTCGGTGGAAAAATATAGGACGGACGTGAATTTCGCTGTCTCTTCGTTGGTTTGCTTCATCTCAACTCTTACTTTGCTGCTCTGTACGTGCCCGGACAGCTACCTTTCCGCGCTTTCGCGAATAATCTCGCACTGTTGAACACCTGCCAGGAATGTAGTTGTTTCACACCTTCCGGAGCCGAATAGTGCGCCTATGCAACGACCGTGTCGCTGATCCCCGATAAACAGAACAGTCCACACCGCCCGGTGGTGAGGGTCCCAGCAGACGTGGAGGTTGTGGCCATGTGGTCGGCTACAGCACCGCCACTCAGCCGCCGGTACTATCTGGTTTCGGTGGAGCGCGTTCATTACAACATACCGGACGGATGGGTAATTGTACCATAAACAAAACACGAGAGCCTCTCGGGCGCTGCCGCTTGCACCAGCGGCCCAAGCGAATGCCTGGGTGATATGACCCGTGGCAAAGCACTTCGTATCTTCCTCTGGTGCTCCTCGGATTAGTCTGTTTTGCGCTTACATCTTTGGGCAGTCTTTACTTCGTGTTTAAGTTGCAAAGCCATGGCTGTTTTTGTGGTTATTTCTGCCCATCGGCTATTTTGTTTTCCCGCTTCATTGCCGAGGAAGCCTCGACGTCAACTGAGCAGTATCACATACGATAAAGTTTGGGAAGGAAACGTACGGTCATGACAAGAAAATTCTTTCGCTGGGATACCATTTAGTTTGTAGCTTCTATTCAAATATAAGAACATATGAGCAGCAGAATTTGTAAGGGTGCGACAGGGCACAGAAACTAGCAGAAAAGGTGGCAAATGTGCAGTCTAACGGATTCTAGCATTATAGCGGAATTGTAAAACATCAAGAAGGGAAGAAAGTTGTTGATGTGACTTAATGTCTCGGACCGCACTGTGGATATATGTCCACTCGTATTCCACCCCAAATTTTGCCTCGTCATCCACTGAGCTCCTCATCAGTCGCATGTCTCATTTGACGTTTTCATGCTTATTTTAAGCTTTCTACTTCAGGGAAGCACGTGAACGAAAGTTTCAGGCCAATCGCTCAAAGGCATAGGTTGCAATCACTTAAGCAGCGGCAATCAAGACATTCTTTTTTGGCACAAAAGTTGGTGACTTTCTGCTTTAAGGGACCAGACTGCCGACCCGTTATTCAAAAAACGCTCGAGCACTTTGATATGCAAACGAAGGTGAAGAGCGCGTATTAGCGTAGGAAAGCGGGCGCAGCACAAACTAACAAATTAACGTTTGGAATTTTAAAACATGCCCACAACACACGTACATTAGCCTGTGTTTGGGCTGGGAAATATGCTAACGTACAAAAGCACTTCAAGCGCAGGTTAACAGCTGCGGCCCATTAGGACTGGCTGGAACAGCGGGTGCTGGGAGCGTTATGTAATCCACTTAACCGGGACAAAGCAGGTTATATTCATTATGTCCGCGCAATGCACTACATCAAACAGGTGCTAAGCCGATTAGGTACATTATGTCCAATGGGCGTTCCCTTTATGGGTGGAAAACAGTAATGAGCAATAGAGAACTGGGGTCCGTCCAATGCGCAACAGACGAAGTAACTTCTAGGTGGTAGAGCATGAAGAGCTGCTATAAATTTCTTATTCAATCTCTACAAAGCTCTCCTTTAGGTTTTCCCTGCGATTACAAAGCTTTGGGCGTGTTGTTCTCCTCAGGTGCGCATACGTGGTCCTAACTGATATTTTGCTATTCTAGACAAATTATCCGCCCCCTATGAAATAAACTTCGCCGCGCAGCCATTTCATTAAAGCGGAAAATTAATTTTATTGCACACTGTAAACTACGTTATTATACGCTGCGTTTTTGCCACGGCGTGGAGAGTGTAGTTTGCAAGTTAATGGCAGATTTACACTTTTTCAAATTATGGTTGCTCCAGAACTTTGCATATACAAGAATGAGGCCAACTAGAGGCCGGAATTTCACCACGGTCAGCATTATTTGGCACTCTAAAACGCACAGAAAACTAGGAAACGCAAGAATATCGTCAGGAGAGCAGTAATAAAGCTGCGATATATTTATTTCCCCATTTCTTAGGGTGGGGAGGCATTATTATTCTAAACGTGGTATATATACGCGATATTTTGTCTATCTTTTTCGTGCAATAATTTGGCTCTCATAGTTTATGTGGTCGCGTGCACCATTACGGGCGATGATGCGCGGAAGAAAGAAGTTCCCCGTTTTGAAGACTGGTACAAATAGCTAGCTTTCCGGGTGAATCTATGGCCTGTCCTTTTTTTCTAGAAAAGCTGTCACGTAGTGCCGTTTCTGCAGGGAGGAAAGAATATGAAGCACTTCGGTGGAAACTGCTGGGAATTTTTGCGACGCCTTGCCGTACCTGCATGGAGTTCTGGCAAAAAGCAACGTAATGAAACGTTCATGGCGTTTGTTGCTTTCCCAGATTTTTTGTTGTTTTCTGTCCTCTCCCAATGACCAACATTTAGAAAAACGGGTTAAAAGTGTCAACTCACACAATGAAATGACATAGAGTACTCAAGCATCCGCGGAACAAGACTACCGCTGAACGCATGGAAAAGAAACGCTCTAGAAGAAATAACATGCATTTCAGTAAAACCACACCGGACATACGACAAAAAGGTCGCTTCCGGGCACTTTCACCAATTACATTGCCAGAGAGAATGATGTAACGTACTGTACTGCATGTTAGAATGAACCCCATCTGCCGTATAGATGCGCCGTTACCAAATTTTTTTGGAGATGCCGTAATGGAGATGTAAGCGCATAAATTTTGCAGCTTTGAGACGCAGTAAAATAAGGGGGGCAGTAGAAATAGATGAAGGGTGGACAAATTACAGCTGCGCAATTCCGTAGGATACGTGAAACGTCTGAAATAGAGGCCAGGTGTCATAGGTACTGTAATTGAGGCTGTAATGAAAGCCCATTTGGTATTTTCCTAGCTGTTTGACAGAGGTGTTGACGTTTTCCGCATAACTGCAATTACCTGTTTTTCTCCCATTGCTCCATAGTAATCAATCGGTCAAATAAACGTGGCTGGCTGTGGGAAAAACAAAAATGTTGGGCAACTTGGTGCATTATGATCGTAAACATTTAGCGCGAATTAAACAACGACACAAGAAAGAACAACGTGGCAAGTGCCCACTTGCAACTAATATTTATTTGATTCTTTTCTTTCGCTTGTTGTACCTTTTGATGTCTAGCTTTCAAGCGTCATTTGTGTTCGTTCTTAACAAATAAACGCATGCACTGCAAGGAAAGACCTGTAACAGCTTTCGAAAATGTTTTTTATTAAGGTCAACTTCAGTGCGTCTCTATCACGGACAAGCGAATTATGCACTCAACAAACTGCGTGCAGAGAATCCTACTAATCGGTGCGTACACAACAGCGCACACGGTGCCACCGCTACCACCAACTCTATACAAAGAAAAGCAACCCATATTTTACGAGCAGCTGCAAGTGTAATCACTGGATGATCAAGAGTTTCATGGGTAGAAGCCGGCTGGAGAAAACAAATACGGAGAGCCACTTGCAACTACAACCCGTACCTATGAGCACACCCGAAAGAGATGAATGAGCACCCTCAGAAATTTTTACTTGAAATAGGCGAAATGGAAATGGTGTTTCATCGCTAAAGTTAGATCCTACATTGGTGTTGCGCAAGGAAGCACGAAAGTTTGCAGTCTCAACGGCTTTGACTTTGATGTCTGAAAGAGGCGCCAATAGATGTGAGATGAATTACAGCAGGGTTTATTAAGCCTCTAAGAGTGCCTTTAACCGACTGTCATTTGAAGCCCATTGCGAAGGCCCCGTAAGCAGAAGGTTAAGGATGTTGAACACGTGAAGCATAGAAAAGGTTGAAGAACTCGAGTCCTTTCGTATCGAAGGTGGTCGTTGAAAACTAGTACGATCGATCCATTTGATGGAGGTTTACAACGCACAACAAATAAAGAGTTGTGTGGTGAAGAATCCTGAAACAAAAGTTGATACTCATGCTGTGCAAGGGGGAATAAAGCCCGATGGTATTTATGGAAGCTAAAACATACAGGTTGCGACTGGAAGAAAGTATTGGCACGCTCTACATTTTGTTCAATTTGTTCCGGTCGTTTTCACAACTGTAAGGAGTAGAAAAATATTCAAAGCTCAATTTTCTGTTCAAAAACACATTTTTACAGTGTTCAGTTTCACTGGCACTCCCCCTTTTTTACACTTCTATCTTTCTCAGACCGTATTTCATAGCAATAGCTGCGTATTTACATTAGCCATTCCTGTTTATCTGTACACTTTTACCTTTTACGATGACGTTAGGACGCTAACACGTCGGCTCAACTCCGGCAAAGAAGCTTTTTTCGAGTCCTTTTGTTTGCCAAGGCGAGAGGAGGACTTCATTTAATTTCAAACTTGTCTGCGTGGTTATAGCGGTTACCTTTAAGCGGTTTATACCTCTAATTGCGGTGCACCTCGAGCAAACCGTGTGAACAACAAAGGATAACAAAGAATAACGAAAGATTATTACGTCTTCTCTTTTGTCATACTCCTCTATGGCCTAAGCGTTGTTATTTTTACAGTCGGTTCCAAATTTGCCTCACAGGGAAATTTCTCGTTCGGACCGGACCGTACCCCTGAGATAAGAGAGCATGTCGTTTGGGTGCAGCACCTTCGTTGCAGTTTATGCGTGCCACACGGTTAACGAGCAAATGGGGTAGGAATTAGCATACCATTATCGCGAAATGCGGGGAAAAGGAACGGACATTTTCGTGCTTCCAAAGCTGCAGCAGCAGCAGCGGCAGCCTAAGTCGCGATGGCTCTAAAACACGCGGATCTCTTTCTGCGACCTTGTGGTTATTAAACCCGAAGAGATAAGCGACAGCGGTAGGGTCATTTCCGGAACATGTGTGGCCATTTTGCAGGAAGTAAGTAGCTGCTGCGAAGGACCCCGAGAAGATGGTTTGCCTATTTAACGTGTGTCACCCTATCATCTAAAAAAAGAAACGACATCAAGGTATCGTCTGATTTAAAAAGAGGAAACTTTTAAGCGCTTTTTTGAAGCAGCTGTTCTCCACCGGTCATTACATGACCGTCATTCCTTCTTGGACCGGACGTAAACTCAGGGATTGAAGGAAAACCTATTTGGGTATATAGTCCTGTGTTCGTTCGGGTTTTCTTTTTTTTTTCGGCTTCCTTCTGCTGCGTGCGCTGTGTTGACATTTTGGCATTGAGGCATTAATTTTATTAAAAGATTTACTTCAGATTAAGTGGGGTGACTTCCCTTTTAAAGCGTTACTTTTTTCCCAGCGCCGAACTGAGAAATAAACCCGCTGTAGTTCAGGTTCGGGCGACTTTATTTCGTTGCGGTGCTGCTTCAGTTTTACTACCACAGTTTCTGAACCGCTTGGCTAACTGAGTCACTGGGGCGAATTAATAATCCACTGCGAAAACAAGTTCCAGTTTAAAGCTACAATTGAGATGAAATAAACTTTGATTCATGAAACAAACCGTTTTGTCCAAAATAAAATTGATAATTTGCAGTACTGTTCATACAACAAGGATCAATGTTTGAAAAAAAAAACAGATCAAGTAATGGTCACGTGTGGCGTACTTTGGTGTCCTTCCTGTGTATTGCCGCAAGTACTGGTTTGCACGCCTGGAGGTCGCTGACAAAAGCCAACGCCAAGAAACATAACCGGGCGATGTAGTGGCGCTCTTTCTTCCGTTTCGTGGTACAGTTTCAATGCTAGGAAGTAGCAAATGGCCACTACATACACCTAAGCCGCTTCAATCCCTCCCTTCATGAAGCACGAGAAACTAAATACCACCTGCGTACAAAAAAAAGACCGTACCCAAAATTCGCACAAGCTATGGAACACAAGGTGTGTAGTTTCAGGTGCCCGCGGTTCTCACCCTGCTTTCGCTTGATTGTTGATATAAGACATCTCAAAGAAATTTCTCAAGATATGCTAAGAAACACTTGATCGAATGCAATCCAGAACTTCTCTGAGGCCTCTGTGTATTCATGTGTTTTTCAGTGCGTTTTCCCAGGAGATATGTTATGCTCATTATTTATACCTTTACGCATGCATAGGGCTACACTCCTACATTCTCAAACCTTCATCTGTGCGTTGCAGTGTTTGTTACTTGGTGGCTTTCCGGCTGTCCTTGTTAAGTCAGCCGGCCTTGTTGTTAAGACAGCCGCCCACTTGTTAAGTGGCCGGCTGTCCTTCAGCTGTACCACTGCTGCGCGGTAAGTCGTTGCAGGTAAGGACAGTCCTCGGGTATCACAGCCCAATCGTAGGCGTCTCGCCAACGCCTACAAGCTCCCGTGGATCGCTTTTATTAGTGTTTCGATTTGGAGGGCGCACGATTCTGCCACTGTGCTTCATTGACCCGACAGCACAAAGGTGGATAATGATGACGCCACTGAAAGCGCTGTATGATGCTGTGCAATGAACAGCAGGACATCTTTTTTTGCTCTGATGCAACTCGTAGTGATGGAGTTGCTTTTTATTAGCACGGCAAGCTTTGGGTAAAAATGCGCCATACACGGGATGCAGATTGTGTCATTGGTTATGATTTGACACCGCCTTCTGATGTGCTGTAACTCCCGGTCTGGTCATAGCAGTGGTGGCAACATTGATGAGTGCGAGTACGGCTCAAGCTAAACGCAATACGTTAGAGCTACAAGTTCCTGCTGCCAGCAAAGCACGGTGAATGACTCCAACTTTAGGGTGATTTGAGCAAAAAATGTTAGCTGCGGTGTGGCCCTGCCCAGTCTGAGACGCCATGTTTTCATTGGGTGGGGCCACAATGTAGAGGCCAAACCTCCTAGTCACATCGTATGCTTTACATCACTATCCGCCAAGAGCTTATTGCTGGCTGCAGGTCAACCGAGTGTGCTGTGGTGAATTTCAGCCACAGGAATAATTTCGAGCTACGTTTGCGAGCTATAGATAACCAACCCCAGCTACGACAGTAAAAAGCAGAGGAAGTCTAGGACTTTTCATTTTGGGCTTCAGTTCAGCTTTGCTGGTCGTTGTTAACTTTTCACAGCAGTAGTTTTTCGATGATTGATTGATTGATGATTAATTTATTTATTTTAGGGTCTCGGGAAAACGCAAGGCGTAAGGCGCACCGTAGTCCTCCGGTATAATTTTGACCACTGATCTTTAACGTGCGAAATCTCACACATGGGCGTTTTTGCTTTTCACCTCCATCAGAAATGCGGCCGCCGCGGCTGCGAATCGAACCCGCGTCCTCGTGCTCAGCAGCGCACCGCCATACCCACTGAGCCACAGTAGTTTTTCAGTATGTTAACGGAAATTCCCACCCCAAGTAACTCACAGTTTTGTAAATGCTCACGTGGAATTGCTTTTTTCGACTGCCTTTGAATTGTTAATAGTTTATTGTGAAACTGACTCTACACGAAGAATAAATAAACGAACTTTGATATGCTAACTGCGCTTGCGACCATAAGCTATTTGCTGAATATATTCGGCATTTGATTTCTGTTCTGTATTCCCGTAATTTTACTGCCGTGAAAACGTTTTGCAAGCCTTGCCGAATTTGATATATTATATGCGATAATAATCACCTCCGAGTTTTCATAATCCCATGTCCGCGAAAGATACTAAAAACTGGTATCAATCAAAGGATCAAAACTACGTTCGGTCACTGTTTTGTGTTGATGTCGAAAACTGTACCTATTCTTCTAAGGGAAGAACACAAGAAGGACCATCACTGGTGTACTGAGAGAACGACACGACGTTGAGCAAAGGTAAACTTCCCTTAATGTTTCCTCCGGCCTCAGTGCGCTCACATAACATTCATAAACCTAAATCCGCTGGTGAGCAGGATATTTTACATCGTCGTGCACAGCGTTAAGTGCCCGATCGAGCAAACGCCAAGGTGAACTCTTGCAGATTACACTACGCCAACTCTGTAGAGCCCAGATTACACTAGTGTAGAGCCCGGGAGGAGTGGGTTTGCTACCATAACAAGAAGGCACATGGGAGGAGTGGGATTCAGGGGATAACAAAGAAGGCATATACGAAAAAGAGAAGGGAGTTGCAGAATTGTGCGCACTTATAGAGTGCACCAGTGATTCTGGCCCTAGAGACAACATGTTCGCGTGTAGCGATGAGGAAACAGAAAAAGGCACTTGTCGCTTTTGGCGACCATGATGGCGGGGACTGGTGCCCTCTTTATGGGGGCAAGCGGAGGCAATGGCCAAGGGGATGCTCAACTGTTTCTTCTACACCGCCGGCGTCGACACGGGCACTTTTGCCTATTTAAGGATATTTTGCTAGAATATTTGAGAAGCACAAACCTGCCAAATATAACAATTTTGTTATTGTGACCCGTTCCATGTATCGCGCCCATCGAGAGGTTCTACAACCACCTTAGGCTTTCATGAAGAGGTTTCGGACTGAATGCAAAGAAACAGTGTATAACGGGGTAGCACATTTACGAACCTATTTTATTGTACAAGCCAGTAAAAGCCGAGTTGGCAAGCCTCGCACATTTCTCGTGTGTTATCATAGATGTTCTTCTGTCACCGCAATAAAAAACCGGTGACAAAAATGGGCAGAATTTATTTCGCAAAGCGTGCTTTAAAGGCGAAACTTTCCATGCTTCACAAATCTGGTTTGTTGGCGACTAAACACAACGAAGGAAAGCCAAAGTTACATCACAAATTTCCCAAAACAGTGATGACGATAGGCTAAGACAAATTAAGTGGCTCAAGAAAAAAAAACGCGTCCAGTTGTTGGAATCGAACCTTGGTACCGACGACGTCTATACTATTACGCCATTCTGATACAGTTGTAACAACTTTGTGTTTAAAACATCGTTCACTCAACAAAGGGGCTTTCTTTTTTTTTTGTTTGGGGGCACAGCTGGAATTGTCTTTGTATAAGATTTACATCAGCAGCCAAAGACAGGTAACCGAAGGAAAGAGAAGAGAAACAACCCGGGTATTAGCGACAGTTACTGGGTCAAACCTGCAAAAATAATTAGTCTTTTCCAACCCTTTATTTTTCCAGCCCACCCATTGTTGACAGCATGAATCGCGTCTTTTTTGCCAACTGGCCGTCATGCTCTACACCGTAACAAGGCGTGCAGTTCACCGGCTTACCGTGGGGACGTTCTCTTTTGGCTTCCTCGTCTTTCATAATCGGATTACGCTGCTGATCTTTCAAAAGCTTCCAGTGCGGTGCTGTAGCCTCAAATTCCTTTTGCGTTATTACGGTCTGAAGAGCACTTTTATTTTGTGGTATTATTTTGCTCAACCCTAAGCTGAAACTTATAACGGCGTCGGCGAGAAACGCTTTATGGCTGTGGAAGAGGAGACATTGCCCCAGGGACAGCCTCGATTATCTTTGTTATTCGCGCATTGCGTTCGCGCCTTGTTCTACCGGCGTATTGCCAAGCAATAAATCCCTTTATGATATTTATGTCGAAATGAGTTTGCAATGTGAATTATAATGACATACATTATCGTATTGAGCCATTATAGTGTGAGCTCATCTTGCTTCCTAATTCAAAATTTAGATAGCACAAAATGTACCTCCGGTGACTTAACTATAGGCATGTGGACCACTGGCGAACTCAATTACTCTAGCAATTGTAATTATTTCACGTTGTGGAAATCACAAACCAAAGAGCTATTGACGTTTTGACCAGCACCAGACACGAGGACCAGACCAGTCTGGTATTTCGAGGCTGGGAAAGAAGCCACGCCTAACAAGTGCGCAGATTTATGTGCTGCACCCACACGAGGTATGGCTCCTACAACCACACGATTTTTTAAATGGAGCGTGTCCGTCTTCTCCCGTCCCCCCACAATAAACGGGACCACGACGGGTACACAAAGTAACTTCAAGTATTACTTTCATTTTTTTTTCTTAGGCATTCCGTTGTCATTCAAAACAGATAACACAAAAACTTTTTTTATGGGTCTGGTTGTTTACATGTACAATAATGCCAAAAAAAATCTCCCACATACCACTGTCCTTCTGTATCTTCAGAGTGCCATGTAAAATTTCTCAATTGTAATTTTGTAAAATACCCACTGAGGTTACGTGGAGCGAAGCTATACTTTAAGGTTACCTAAGCTTAAATCAAAACATACGCCATCTTGGCTCACAAAACAAATCATAGTTTAAGATTGTCAACGAGTACCTATTTGGAAAATATTCATTATAAAATCACCGCAGAACTGCACAATCTGTTTATGCTAACTAAAGTGGCAATGGTTCTTGCTAGTAATCATGTATCAAAATCGGCTACTCATTTTTTTTTATTTACGGAAAAATAAAGTGGAACTAAGGCAAGCTTATATTAAAACTTATCATGAACCTAAAAAGGCGAAAGCCGTTTGAAAAAGGGTGCTGCAAAAACTGAATTTTTATAACGAGAGTATGGGCCCCAGGGGCCGTTCTCTTGTCACCGATGCATGCTCTGACTTTTTTCGACTTCAGATTGCATGTCTTGTTTTTCTGCACTGAATGAAAGAATGGTCCTTTTTAGATTTTATTGAAAAATCTGGTTGCTTTTTAGACTCGCACTAAAAAAGACACAAAAATATATTGGTACGTTCTGTTTGATGCTCTGTACAAGATAAAGAAAAGTTTCTCAGTGTTTTTATTATTTATCTATAATAATGTTCACGCTTTTATCAATAACAGATGCAGAGAGGGTCCGGCTTTTGAAAAAAATAAATTTGGTCTCTTAATTTATCTCAACTAAAATATTACTAAGACATGTTTCAGTGATGTGTTGCTCTGGGCCACTTCCTTCACTATGCTGACACGAACTTTATAACGCGTACTCACTAACTTTTTATTATTTTGAACAAAATTGCAAGAGTGATGTACTGGCCAACAAATAAACAGCCTACAATAAGCCCAAGTATCCACATTTTCCTTACACTGGCGCCACACCTGCGTTTTCATTAAGCGGGCTGAAGACACACGTTACTTCTTAAAGAAGCTAACCTCCCGAAAGTAAAGGCTTATAGAGCAGAACGTCTTGTTCTATTTTCACTCCCCGCTACGTACCGTAATTTGCAGCCGGAATAATCTTACCTCTCATGTTTTTCTTTATATTGGAAAATACCTATTGCTCCAGGTCTTAACACGTATATCTCAAGTTTCGAGAAGTGTAATTGCGGAGAAAATTATGCCAGTGAATATTTTCATTACAACGTGACGAAAACGGGTATTTAGGTGCTTTTTTTCTATTCTTGCTGAACCCATCATTTGGCGGTACTGCATATATTGCAACACTCTCTTTAAAATCACCCCGCTGTGGAAATGCCTCTAACATGCCAGACCATTCATGTATAAGTTTACGCGAACATTTCGTATTTCGTGAATTTTTAACGCTGTGCAGAAGGCGCACAGATGCAAATGTGTACAAAAAACCTTCCTCCATTCCTAAGAAACCCGCCAATCAAAGTCTACCAATCATAATCCGCCAATCGTCAAGTTTTTCACAATAATGCTGACGCTTGAGATACCTTTGCAAAAATTGGGAACAAGTTATTCGTGTTGCAGGAGGAGTCAGATTAGGCATACATGCTTTCTTTCGTTTCACATCGCCTAGAAAAAACTTCCAGTATTTTCATTGGGGCTTCTCTGATGGGACCATTCATCCGGGTCGATGTGTCGCATAAGTCTTTTAGAGGCTGCGCTCCAAACGCCGACTTCGTCTGTTCCTTCCGGCCGAAACGCAGCCCAAGCGGAAAGGCAACGTGCAGAAGGAATCTTCGGTTACTGTTGATTTCATACTACACAATTGCGTATGTGCAGGCAGTAAAACGCTTGGCTATACCGGAGCTTTCGTACTTTCAGCCTTACCCTAACCTCGCCTGAGCTGGATTTGAAGAAAACTACTGCATCGCTCTGAAGTATAACCCCACCCCTTTTGTCTATAATGTGCTTGTACAGAGCATCTTCGGCTAATTTTGAGATGTAACTAGTTGAAGTGGCCGTTATCGACAAGCCTTTCATCGACCATATGGGTACAAAATGTGATCAGGTAACGGAGGCCTTAATAAACCTCGATGACTCTGGTGGCGGGAAAGGCGAAACACGAGAAGATGCTCCATATTATGAACTTTCAAATGTGAAGGGTACCTGCACGATACAACTGGTATTACGAGCACGAATGTATTCATCTCAATTGCGCGCACAATGTCAGTACCACCTTCCATTGTCGAGTGAATCAGTCCAGGTACTCCCGTAGTGTTTCGTCTTCCTGTGTCTTGTACGTGAACGGCTTTTGTTATAGTGAAATATAATTTGCCTTGCTCGGTTTTGAAACGACGTTGTGGCGGTGCCATCCAGCGTCGGAATTACAGCGGGACATAAAGGCCAGCAGAAAGAAATTACGTAGACAATTTCTCTCTGCCCTTTGCAGCGATATCTTTGGATGCCTCAAAAATCTGCGATTGATGTTCGGGATCTTCTATCCCAAACCCGGTGGCGCCCTCGAGTTTCTTCTCGTGGAGACGTCGTGAGAGACTACTATTATAAGCCCCGGTCTCATTAGCTTGCTTCTGATTTTTCGAGTAGGGTAAATTAAAAATTGTTAAATAAATGCCCGAAACGAGGCGGTAAATACTACATGTTCGCTTCAACCGCAACAGTGACCAGTCCACTAGCCAAGGCGAGCCTTCCTTCCATGCATTGCGATGCAAGGGCTTCGCTCTCACAAAACTAGAGCCATTCCTTAATCAAATGACACCTAGGTCAAGATTTTACCACGAAATGTTTGCAGCGCACTCCCAGAGATTTTGACAAGTTTTGTCGCAAGCCTCTTGTCTTTCCTCATTTCGCGTGAGGCATTACTTTGCAACTGTTACGTGACAACGCAAAGGGCAAAAAGATTAGAGGTGGAAGGAAAGCATGGACATAAAAGTGGAAGAGGGAAGTATGGGATTGATTGAGAGGACTCTAGGTTGGTGTGGCACCACTCCTTTAACCGAAAGAAATGTAAACAAGGTCTTTTTAAAGCGTTTTGTTTTGCGTAACAATCTATCCTATTTTTTTAATATTGATGCGAACCAGTAACAAATAACGGAAAAAACAGAGAACATTGATGAAGTCACATATTTGTTTGCTATCACTTTATCCGGACACTTGATCTGATAGCTGCACCTTTTTCCATGCCAAACGTACGGGAGACAAGGTATGCTCCTGTGGCAAAGACATGCACCAGGAGCCTCTTAGGTTTATGAACTGATTCTAAGTGCTGCACAAACTAAAAAATAGAACCACTTCCGTGTCGAGGGTGAACTTCATCGCTTGGAGTATACATGCCTTGGAAGGTTTTGTTTAGTTCGGTGCGCTGAAAAGAAACCGATGGGTAAATTGCTTCGACTTCCAAGGCATGTTTCTCTGGTATGTATAAAAAACTATAATATCGCGCGGCTATCCACCCGTTTAATGACAAGTTTGTAGATTGTGTCGTTGCCAAGGTGATGACATGGAATTGTGAGGATGTTTTCTAATTTTTGTTTTCTTGTGGTAATATAACTTTCTTAGTTCCCTAGTTCCTGCGTGTGTATTCACTTCCCCCCTATTATTGCAGTTGAATTGCAGCTCTTCAGTTCTTTTAGGCAGCCCTCAATGCCACCCTCCCTGCACAGTAACAATATCGCTCTGCTCACTGCGCGGCATGACCAATATCGACGGTCAATATGAGGTCTGCAAGAAATTACGCATCCAAGAAAATGAAAAATAATTCAAATACCTGTGTCTCCTGCCTTTTTTTGTCCCCGCATGTCACCCTACCAACCAGTGCGAAACGTAAGCCCGTTTTTTTGCAGCTTTCTTCGCTCTTTTAACGGTCGTGCGGGGATCCAACGAGCACTGGGTATTGCCTTCCACCAGCCCTCCACGTTTCTCACCTCCCATCGCCGAGACTTGGCGCCGTAAATCTGGGACAATCCTATCCCGTCCAACACCACGGAAGGCGCAAAGCCAGCTCCTCATTCCCCATTGGTGATATTGTCAACTAGATTTTCTGGTCAAAGCTGTCAGATTAACAGCTCCAAACTATATCGTGCCACGTCACCACAAAAGTAGTATGAGAATATATGTGCAAGAAAATTTCACCACGAGGCATTCTTATTCAGGGCAGAGACTGCCACCGGCCGTGATAGTTTTTTTTCCTGCCGGAAACTGCAGGCATCCCGTGGTTAGACATAAAAACCGATAATCCCTGCTCAGTGCTTTCGCTCACAGGCATTGTTTCGCTTTGTGTTTTATTCGTGCCTCCTTGTTACGTGGGTCTTTTGTTTTAGGTGCTGCGATCAGTAACCCTCCAGGATCCGATGCCTCTCGGGGTACTGCGTGACGCCTGGCTGACAAAAGCTATAGCATTCGCGATCACTTGTAGCACCTGGGGATACGCTTTTTTTGCCACCTCCTGATTGTCTACTGTTTCCTTTCTCGCTTATTGCAGTTTTTAAAGCCGCTGTCTTTAATGGCAGGGGGTATAGTTAACCACTTGAAAATTTGTCACTTCCGTCTGGTTGCCTTTTTTCTTCCTAGATGAGCGAAAAAGAAATTCCAGCACTTACACGTGGAAGTGACGGGTGCACTTGAAATCATTTGCTAGGTAACTGAATTTCAGTTAAGTAGGTGATGGTAAGTAATCAACCAGTTGTAGTCAGACATCGGTACCTACTGGGGCACAGGAAGATTTTGGTCGGCTACCCTAGCAGAGCTTGCACCGCAACACGGTACAAGAGTACTAGCATCAGGCCACATTGCTTCAGCGGCACTTATAACTTGCAGCACTTGACCGGGAAGTTTCGATGCTGTCACTTTGGTGTCCGAGTTTATCAACCATTCTTAGCTAAATTCCAACAGTTTTAGCAGTATATAAAGTACGCATGTTGTTTCTTGGTGTATTTAAGCCTCATGAGAGGTCATTCGCCACCAATTTGGGCAACCTGGCACAATCCACCCCCTATAATCATCGTTATCCCTACCCGCTGACATCACCGGGCTATCGTGCTCTCGGCAACGTTGGTCTTGCACGGTGCCTGGGATCCCATTCTCCGAATTTTCCACGTGGCCAACTCTCGCTTCCCTGTACTCTTGTGGGAAAGTCGCTTCCCATTTGTAACATCTTGTGCTGGAAAGTCGAAACTGCCGCGAAAAACCCATGCGAAAACATCCGCGGAAAACTTCAGGGATTCCGGAAAAAAACTGCCGCGGATCCCGGAAAAAATTTCGCGGAAAACTGCTGTTTTGTGAAATGCAGGGCATTAACCACGGTCCTGCTGGGGGGTATCTTTTCATGAAACCTTTATTCGGCAATTTTCGCATGAGCAGCGAAATAAAACATGCGAAAACATGACCAAGGCACCGGAAAACTTCGCAGATCTTATATACGGAAAAAACTTTCGCGGATTGGCGCGGAAAAATTTCGCGGAAAACTGCTGTTTTGTGGAAATCAAGGCAGAGACGCAGCGCACAAGACGGTCCTGTGGGGGGCTTACGACAAACTCGGCAATGAATGTGCTTCGCATTAAAAAACTAAATCCCGGATGATGTATTGAATCTACCGACGCAATGAGTGATCTTATATACACCGACGTGTTGGACATAATTATTCAAGGCAGAGACGCAGCCGCACGATTATTTACGACAAAGAACATCCAATGTGCGCAGCTCCTCGCAACGTATACCCGTTTCAAACACGGCCTCCAACCATCCTCCGGCGACGCTCCTTGGCCGCCCAATGAGTGCTTCATCACGTCGACTTCATAATTATCCTGGTGTTTTCCCCAAGCCCACCGATTATTTGTCAATCTGTAAAAGCTAGTCGCGTCAGCCCCGCGTTTCAAACACTGCCTCCAAACCGTCCTGTGCCAACGCTCCGATTGTGGCCCCCCGCTTCATTCAATACTGGTGTTTTCCCCAAGCCCACCTGCATAATATGGGACTCCAAAAAGTTGGGTCGGCCACTTGCCCTTGCATAACTTACCACATACCTTACCACATGATTTTTTACTTTATGTGGGGCTGAAGGCTAACCAAGCCCTAACGCCTTTATCTCAACCAATTCTCCTCCTCAATCTGTAAAAGCTGTGTCCTTAACAAGCCTAACTTGGCTGTCTGAAATCACATTCTCCTCCTCAGCTGTAAAAGCTTCGTCCTCAACTTAGCTATAAGCAACAACAAAATTCGTGATCTGGTAGAGCAAGGCCGTTCGACTCCGGGGATGAGCATTCCGTGTTACGCGGCCTCAAGGCGTGGCACGACACTTTTTGCCTGATTACGGAAAGTTTAAGCTGACAACCATTCCTTTTTCCGCATAATATTTAGGCCATGTAATGTGATTTGAGATAAACAGTCCAGTTATTCACTTTATGGTAAGTGGAATTATGCTAAACGCCTTTATGTTTAGCGCATCATTCTTTTCTTATTCCGCTCACCTGTTATAATACATATTCCGCAGATAACACATTCTGGAAGAACCACCCCTTGGAAAGTGACATGACGTGTAGTTTGAGGTAAAACAGATCTCAATAAGGACACAAAGTATTTTATAATAACTGCGCACCAAAAATCATCGTTGCATGCCTGCGTTGAGCCACTAGTTCTCAGTGTTTTATGTCGGCTTTGATAAAAAGCCTTTCACCAATCACTGGGAGGACGGGGATCTTCGCTGTTCATGCGAGATGAGATGGTAATACATAATAAAGTCGACTTCCTGAATGATGGTTAAAAGTTCTTCAAAAGATGAGGCGCCGGTTGGGCTAAATAATGGGGCTTAAATATAGAAATATCGTCCGCACAGGTCCAAGCAATGCCAACGTGGGTCGCCCTCAGGACAGCATCTGTTTAAATGTCGTTATAGCCATGTTGTTTATTATTGCGAAGCATGTTGATGTGTTTTCTTTTTTTTGAGGGGGGAGGGTATTCTATCAGTGCCATGGAGTGCTTGCTATGCCTTAGTATCAGTAACGAGGGTTCTTTGCCGGGGGTGGATAGATTGAGGATCCAGCTATGGAATAAGGCAGCCCGCGCTATTGCGCATGAGGTTCTGAATTTGCAAACATCTGCTGCTTCCTGAATAATCCTTTAAACCGATTTTAAGCCCGTCATGTATCATCGCCAATTCTTCTATTTCCTTGTCGTCCGTA
This sequence comes from Haemaphysalis longicornis, assembly GCA_013339765.2. Taxonomy (NCBI): domain Eukaryota; kingdom Metazoa; phylum Arthropoda; class Arachnida; order Ixodida; family Ixodidae; genus Haemaphysalis; species Haemaphysalis longicornis. The sequence continues at coordinate 90,166,994 of CM023456.1, forward strand.
TTCATAGATACAAAAATGCCAAGAAGCGTCGACCTCAACAACTAACACTGTGAATGTTCAATGCGCAGGCTACATGAAGACGACAGAAAGAAGACGAGAAAAGGCGCATTTGTCCCGTCTTCTTTCTGTCGTCTTCGTGTAGTCTGCGCATTGAACATTCAGTATGATTTACGAACTCGCCCAAACCTATATCTTGCTTAAACTAACACACACTGGCCATGCTACATCACCTGGCACCGCCAAACCAATCCGCTGAAGTTTTGCCCAAACAAATCATTCGCGAGTGCCTCTTCTATCTGCTATCGGTACAACCCCACAATGACGCCCAAATTTCCCTAATGCCGACTATTCATCCCACTGGATCTGCAACACCTAACGTTTTAAAGCCCTATATTTACAGGATAAACAAGCTTCCGGCTCCCGAACGTCGATCCCAAAACCCCTCTACCAAAATTCGCTCAACAACGGCACTCCACAAGCTGTAGCTGAATACGAAATAAAAAGATGTCTCACACGCGCAGCGTAGCTCCCTACGCCCTACTTCACTTCGCGCTATGCAGTTCCTCTGCGGAGTATCGCAGATCTGCTATGAACCCTCCTCGAAAATTTATTCCCCGAGAGTACGAAATTAACGTACTTCGAACCTCTTTAGTCCTGCCTGCATAACACAAAAATTGCCTGTTTGTAAATAAAAATCTTAAAGCAACTGAAGCTTGCTGCTGAACTCAGCCGCCCAGAAACTCTGGAATCCATATATTGAACAGGCATGCAGGCCCGGATTGAAATTCTCAAAGCTCATCTGCACGTCCCAAATGGTTTGTTTAGGTGCGCAAAGGGCACAACGGACTGGAGTATAAGGTGTGAAGTAATAGTTGTCTTTTTAAAACCATGTGGAATATGATTTGAGTCTCCCTTATAGGGGCGGTTTTTCACTGTTGTTTTACCAGAAAGCAAGCGCAAAGGTAAACGAAACTTCCTTTCTGCACAATGTCGGGGCGAAAAAGTCTGAATGGTTGGGACTCGGATACCTGTAATGAAAACATAAACAAAGTTCGGTTGAAAACCCCACGGGACGTTAATTAAATTTCGCCTCCTGGTAAATATAACATGACTTTCAAACAACAAAGAACTAGGAGACACCCGCTCGAAATAATATTCCGACTGAGATTCAATACTAACCGACAGTGCGAAGGGCGGGGGCAGAGGGCGTCGAGACAGACATTCGAAGGGAAGAGAAAACCTCAATGACAGCCTGAGCTTCAGTTAACTAGATGGTTTTGTAGAATCCCAGCTGCGTGGCCGTGTGCATGCCTTCCTTTATAAGTTTTTGAGTATGCATTACACGCTTTAGGCGAATTGGCTCGCTTCGTTCATGGCGCGCTGATCAAGCTCATTCGCTGCTAATCGAGCTCCGATCCATATTACCTCCGCACTTTTCATAAATATGCAAGTTTTCGAGAACAGAGTCCCACTGCAATTTAGTCGGCATTTAAGAAATTTAAAGCACTGGATGGTATTCTGTGAAATGGAATGAAAATGGTTATTAACACACCTTGTTTCTTATTTTAAACTGATAATAGAAATGGAGATTGATGCCTCGTATAATAAGCGCCGCAGGTATCATTTTAGGCCAATCGCGGTAAATCTGTTGTTTGTAAGATCTTCCGGATTTCACCTAGTTTCCGCATTTTTCATTTTGTGGGGTTTGCCCGTAGAACCGTATCTATTCACCTGCCTCTTAAAAAAGGGTGAAACCCGCTTAGCTTCTAATAAACTCCTTTTTGTCTTGTTGCGTTCATTTTCATTTCGTATTTCGTGTTTAATGTGCTTTTTCTTCATTGTGTTAGGCAGCTAGATCAGTTAGACCTTCGTGGGGCGGTTGTATGTTTTCACGCGTTTCTGATTTCATCCTCACTACTGTGTACAAAGGCAACTTTGGGAACAATTTTCTTTAATGCACTCTGGGAAATCTTGTATTGAAACATGAAGGTCCTAGGATATTTAAATTTACTTCTTTCCTACTCTGCGTACGTGAATTGTGCATGTGTTACGACGGGAAAAGAGCAGTTTTGTGCATTTCTGTAACTTTCAGGAAAGTTGGCATAACCTGGACAGTGTTTTTTGTGATAAGCGACATTCAGTTCCTTCAAAGCAAAGTTTGGAAAAAACATTTGAGACGTCGGAAGGATTTCAACACAAAATATACCAACCAATGTCAGCCTGGGTGGTGATTGGCGTCAGCAATGCGAAATGTTTCGGCAACTGTGTCGCTGTGTTGAATCCGTCAATAAATTTTATGTTCTCACAAGTTTCTAGTGACGAGAATGTCGGTTTTGCTACCGAGGTCCTGCTTACTGTTCGCGCCTGTTTTCCCGTCCGAATCTCCATTCCCTATTCGCACACTGTGTCCGCGCACTGTGGCGCCACAGCGGCGGGTAACCCTGAAGGAAGTAAACCGGGCTTAGTCGGTCTTCGTTCCAAGTCCGTTATAAGGAAACGCGCACCGAAGAAGACAAATGTGCTTAGACGACATGAAACTGAGCGGACGTAATGACGGGTGGGAGCAGCATCGACTCTAACGAGGGTTTTTTTTTTCAGTTTCTGCTGTCCTCACCGATGACCTTTTGGTACGTGGCACGGAAGTTCGAGCATTCATTTGCCGTCGAGCAGATATCTTTGCCATTAGATTTATCCGCTTTATTCCGGCAACGAACTTCGCCGCACGAATCGTTGCCGAAGCATCCGTTGACCGGCCTAAAGGGCACGCTGCTGAGATGTCTGGAAAAATCATGGGCCGTCCTAAACACTCTAGATAGCAGTGCATGCATCAAACCGCAAAACAGAGCGTAAGATATTGAAGCGACTGCCATCCACGCTGGCTTGAAACGCTACGTATCAGGATCAGCATCAGCAATAAGAGGAGTCTGAAAAATGATACATGCCCTGTGTTTACTGAAGGATCATACGTACTGTAGGTTCCTCGTCTTTTGGTGGGCGGTGAAATCTGCCTTTTTCGGTGGGAATGAATATTTTGAGCTGGTATTTCTTTCTTATATTTGCCTTCTATTTTTTCGTGGCGTTGACAAACCCGTCACCAGCTGCTCAGGGTGTCCAGGGCCCAATTTGTGATTCAACTCGGTTCTCACCATATTCTGTCGCTTTCGTTGCAAATATTGGAAGCCAATTAGAGAGTATTTGATTTAACGCCATCGTAGTTAAGAGGTGCCGAGGCGAAGATGTTCATGGAGCCCGGCCGGCTGGCCTAATCGAGTGAGGGATAGGCAGACAGACCAGTGTTGCGGAGTTACCATTCCGGAATTGGAATGACTCCGAATTCATTCCACCTTTTCGAGATGCCGGAATGGAATGGGAATGGAATGAGGACAACGCTTGGAGGAATGGAATGGGAATGGAATTAGGCTCCTTTTTCCCGGAATGGAATGGGAATGGAATGGTGATTTTCAGACGACGGTGTTACCATCCCTGGAGCCTTCTGGCTACTTAAGTAGTCCGTGGCGACGACTGTGTTGGTATATCTCAAAGGGAGCAGCGGCGAGGAAAACGAGAACGCATACCCGGCATCTAAAGAAACTTAATCCGCGCAGCCTGCCTCAGCGCGTTTGAAAATGAACTTGTGAGTCGCGCAAGTATAGTGCCTATAAGTATATTTTAGGCACTATAGCGCAAGCGCGCCTGGAAGGTGGCTCCGCTAGGTCTGCTCTTCGTGCTTCAGAAGGCTTTTTGAGGCATAGCTTTCTCTTTGCAACACTCCGTGGCGCCAATGGCAGACCGGCGTCTCAATGGCAGGCGCACTGTGGCCAGGCCAGTGGGCAGGGAATCGTATCCAGAAGCAGAAGCCGCGGTGTTTCTCACCGCAAGCTGATGCTGCGAAATCCTGGAGCTAACAATACAAAGCGTTCGCGTATGAAACATGAAACAGCGAGTCTGCTTGGCGTTCTTCTTCCACCCTCCGTAGCCAGCGCGTAGTGAGTAGCATTGCATCTTGCAAGCCGACCTGGTAGGCATGTCGCGGGAATACGGGCCAAATTGTCGACCGTCTGTCCGTGTGTTGCAATGGGGCCCCGGGGCTCCAGCAAACCAAAATAAAGGCAGAAAAAAATTGTGGGTGATGAATTTGCGTGCCCGACACCAGCCAATGTGAGCGTAAGAAGCGGGCTTCGGATATGTTACTGAGCTTTCTACCTCCAAGCTCTGGTAGTGGGCAGCTGGGATATACCACTACACTAGATATTTTTACACAATGCATTGATTGATTGATTGATTGATTGATTGATTGATTGATTGATTGATTGATTGATTGATTGATTGATTGATTGATTGATTGATTGATTGATTGTCAGGTTTAACGCGCTGACGCAACGCAGCCGATGAGGCGCGCCGTGTCGGAGGGCTCCGGATTAATTTTGACCACCTAGGGATCTTCAACGTGTTCCAAAATCCCGTACACACGCGTGCGCTTTTGCTTTTCGCCTGCACCAGAAAAGCGGCCACCGCAGCCAGGAATCGAACCCGTGTCCTCGTGCTATAATGCAATGCAGAACACACAGCTGCCGAAAGGCGTTTGTTTGCAATAGTTGCGGCTCTAATAGCGCCCATATTTGCGAGTGCTTTGCCAGCTCTCAGCACTGCGACACCGCGGTTTGCTTCAAAAGCAATGTGCGGCCCTCTCCTCCAGTCGTGCCAAACTTATTCATGGTTTGGTTGTTGTCCTTCTGTGCCCGTGCCCTTTACGCCTGGGTACAAACATACCTGATTACTGAAGCCTTAGTCGTCGGCTTTAAAGTTGGAGAATCGCCACTATTTAGGTAGGAAGATCTCATTTCAAAATTTTGATCAGGTCCTCGTGCATATTGGTTCCGCTTTCATGAACACAAACTGCCTGAATAGACCTCTTTAATTTAACAGGGCTCCCGTCACGGTGTGGTTCGCTCCCTTTAAATGAGGGGGTCATAAATATTGTCCCGTTTTCAGCGCATTGGTCTGAGGTAGTTCAAGGACAATAAACAAGCGCAGTGGAGGTGAACGTGGAAGCGGTCGCGACTTTCGTACGGTGATTTGAAGAACTATTAACGGTGTTCTGTGCCGCTTCCCTCCCATCTCTCGCGTTGGTACAGTAGCATTAGTGCTCAAGGCCGTAAATTCACTCGAAATCATTCAAGTAAGCACTTCGAAAGCGTGTACATGTGAGCAAGCTCCGCGCGACATGACTGTGAGTTATCCACAGCAGCGTTGCGCTGTTGAGCACGAGGTCGCGGGTTCGATTCCCGGCCGCGGCAGGCGCTTTTCTGGTGGAGTCGAAACAAGAACGCCCGTGTGTACGAGATTTAGGGGCACGTTAAAGATCCCCAGGTGGTCAAAATTAATACGGAGCCCTCCACTACGGCGTGCCTCATCGCCTGCGTTGCGTCGGAGCGTTAAACCCTACAATCAATCAATTATCCACAGCATACTAATTACGCTGGTATGACGGCACGCAATGCACATAGCAAGATAGCACGCCAGAGACTATGCAAGAACACGGAAAAAGCGGACATTAACGTAATAGCCGCTTCACCTCGCGTCCCGCAAAAACAAACCGTTTAAAACACGTAACATGCAAATATTATAATAAGTAGTGGGATCCTGCTACTTATTATGCAAAAAGGAGCAGTGTGACACTGCCCCTTTTTAAAGCTACAGCTTTTTAGTGGGGCAGATCGCACTCGGTCGGAAAACTTAGTCATTACCCTTTAGACTGGTTGCGCGACCGAAAAGCTCTGACAAGGTCTCTGCACACGCGGCGCGTGCGTGAAACCGGGGGCCACAGATTTAGTCTCTCTCTCGCTCTCGCTCAGAAACTGTGCTTGCATTGTGTCAAAATACTAACTTGAAAATCACATAAACGAACGGTTCTAAATAAGACAACACATGCGTCGATCATGAAGGAGTACAATAGTATTCCCTTATCTCATCAACCACGTAACGGTGTGCATTTAGATCGTTCGTAGCTGCGTTTACTTAGTGCGCGAAACATCGTTGCATGGGTTCGTTTTTCGCTTGCGGTTTGGGTGTCTGATGATTTGGCGATCGGTACGGTAATTTAAAAAAAAATGATTTGGCGATCGGTTAGACGCACTTTCAGAGAAATTTGGACGCACTTTTAGCTTTCGCGCTTCTCGCTGCTTTCGTTAGGAAGGGGCGGTAATTTTTTGCATTGGGTAGTTGTTCTGCACGATATGTAATCAACCTGCTACCACTTCGGTGACAAGCGACACATTTTGCATACTTTTGCAGTATTCTACCCGTATGATAACACCAGATTCATGTGGCGTTCTTCTGCAACTCCATAGAGCACCTGAGGTAGTTTTTACGTTGAGGAATTAAAGGAATGAAATTAAACTTCCTATCAATTCCAGGAATGGGAGAATGGGCTAACTTCTGTCATTCCGAGGAATTAAAAAGAATGGAATCAAGAAAAGTTCTAATTCCTCGGAATGGAATTAGAATGGAATGGGGACGCCCATTCCGCAACACTGAGACAGACAGGCCTACAGGCGTACAGGCAGCAGGCCAAAATTTTCCAGTTCAAGAAGACCAAGAAAGACTATCGTCTCTAAAAGAAGGAGCGACCAGGTGGCATCGCCGTCGTTAGGCAAACAACAGTCACCACTGAGACACAGAAAAACACAACGCATAATCAGCATTTTGCGCCTCCTGACCTCGTAGACGCGCAGTTGCGAGTTTCTTCAGCCGGAGCGAAGCGGCATGCCGCGTCAATTTCCAAGCTGGCCAGGCAGAGGACTAAGTCGCCATAATTAGCGGAGGTTTTACATAAAATTTTCTAATCTTTGCTGTCATGCAGTGCCGATTCATTTTATTTAACGTTTACTGCGTATTGCACTGGCTTCTAGAGGAAATAGCGTTTAGGTTGCGAGTATAGGATATAGGAGTATGTGTAGTGCTGTTACTGCTCACTCTCTTACTTGATTCCATCACTAAAATAGCAGCTGCTGTGAATGCTGACGTAATTTAGACACACAAAGAGCCTTCCCTTGGTCCAGTTGGGCATTTAGTCCTTCCATTGGACATTTGGAAGGTGTCCAATTTTCCACCCAAAGCAAGATGTCCTGGGAAACTTTTTATATCTTTTAATGAATCCGTTACAGTCGCATCAATTACATTTCCTTTGGTTTTCTGAGACATTCTGGAAATTTACACATGAAAGAAGGAAACGCAGACGTTAATACTCGTGATGTTCTGATCACTAACTATTTAAAATAATATCTTTGGAAAACTGTCCCCGTCGGAAAAAAAAAACGTAAACAGAACAACTAAGGTTATCCCCAAATAGACCCTTAGGGTACTAAACTAAAATAAATAATTAAAATACACGGCCTGCATTACCAAGCTTAGTAATGTACTTTGTGAATGTACTTGTACTTGTAATGTACTTGTGTATCGACCAGATTTAGGGGAAATCCCCAAGGTGGAGTTAGTTTCTGTGAAGGAAAGTTTGACATCCACCTAAATGCAGCCGTACGGCTACAAAGGAAAGCTATACAGCTTTCAAGTGTACAACTTGTGTATGTAAGTAATGTAAGTAATGTACTTGTGTATGAAGCCGAAGAGTTAACCCTTCGAAAGAATATCGTTTTTTATTGTGGGAATAAACTTGTCAAACGTGGTCAACACTAGCTGTGTAAGGCAACGCAGCGTTTTGAAACCAAAATCAAACCAAATCTTTATTTTAGACATAAATACATAAGCCCTAGAGGCAAAGCAAAAGAAGATCGAAACGTCACATGACGGGCCCAGTGCATCGCATTTAAGTATAGGATAACAGGAATATCACCGGAGGCCTAACTCAGATTGTCGACCCGTGAGCCTTATATATCAACGCAAAAGCAAATGTATTGGGACCGCAGAAACCCCATGTGGCGACTTTGCTCTAAATTAAAAAAAAAGTTCCGGTGAGTTGCCAAGGGAGACATGACAGCTTCGGCAATGCTTCAGTTGTCCAACTTGTTGATATTCTTTACCGATATATTTTGGTTGGAATTGAAAGCAGGAAGGAATAGTAGGCTGCACATGATCAGTTCCGGTGTGGTTAATTACAGGCGTCGACTGGGCACATTCTGAAACTCTGATAACGATTCACCAAGTACACAAGCTGCGTGTGCCCCTTCAATAAATATTAGGTTTAACGCACCGACGCTACACGGCCGATGAGGTGCGACTTAGTGGATGTGTTCCGGATTAATTTTTAACGCACGTGTATATTTAACATGCCCCAATATCTGTAACACACAGGTGTTTTTGCTCCTCGTCTCCTTCATAACAGCGGCCGCTGCGGCCATTATAGGTTTTATACCCTGGCGTGGCAGGCATGGCGGAAAACATGTTTGCGCCGTCACTGGCGACGTCGGCTCCGCGAGATGCCTTTTCTTGTCCGTGCTTAGCACACGACGTGTGTTTGATGGTCCAAAATGTCCCTCTTTGAACGCGAACTAATGCGTCGACTCCGTTGTGAATACGATTAATAATATATTTGTTGACACCACCGTAGAGAATCGGGTTGAAACGGGGAAAACGACGCACGCCAGTGTTTTAGAGGCGAAGCACCTTGGGGGAATGCGGCTATCGGCGTCTCAGGTTGTCGTTTCGTGTAGTTCCTGTACTAAAATACTGGGACAGCCGTTGTCCAACGACTCGCGCGAGAAGGTAACACGTACTAAAGAAGCCCACTGTGGACACTCGTTTTCAAACGCCTCAGGCTGGAAGGTTTCATTTCGGTGGGCGAAAATGCGCACCTCAAGAGTCCACAGGGACACTCGTTTTCAAACGCCTCAGGCTGGAAGGTTTCATTTCGGTGGGCGAAAATGCGCACCTCAAGAGTCCACAGGGACACACGTTTTCCAACGCCTCGCGCTAGAACACTTCGTGCGTCAAACACACGAGCCTTTGACTGTAAAATTGTATACCTCTACCTGAACTCGGCGCGATCTACGACATGGAAGCGCAGGAGCCTCATCAAGACCAGGAGCATTAGGACGAGGGAGAAGAAGCCAATAAATACGTTCAGCATAGTGACTGGGACTAGCTACGCGATTGCTGATTGTATATAATAAATGTACATATGTATATAGTTCAAACAAAATCGTCTCCGGACTCTTATTGCCCATTACGAGTGCTTTTGATGCGGGAAACACCAGCAAACACGGCAAGCTTCGCCCCTTCCCAGGTTTCATGTTAGTGTAGATGGCACGGGGTATTTTCCGCGAGGTGCGGGCGCGGGGCAAAAGCCCCGCTATTTCTGCGCCGAACTGACACAGACATGGCCATTTCCAGTGTTCTCAAGCGAAGAAATTCACCGCTAAACGTTTCAGTGAATACCATCTATAGGTTGTATTCACTGGTGGGGCATGCATACCGGCAACCATGTGTGTCGCCTTAGCAACGGGGACGAGCGGGCTCGGGCATGGAGGCGTACGCATAAGGCGTTCAGCGAGTTCAAAAGCATTACCTCGACGTTAACTACTGATTTCTCGCAGCGTCCTACAGCCTACTTGTCGCAAGACACGAGGGAAGTCGTCGGTACAGGTCAGCTGATTGCCAGCTGCCGTGTTTTATTATTGGTCACTGATTGGTCACTAGAAGGCGAGCGCTGTGTCTTTCGGTCGCTGCTTGCCGATAGATGTCGCTAGTCTCCCAGCTAAGAACGCGCGTACCAACGTTAGCGCGCACTGCTACGCTGCGGCCGTATATCAACCGGCGTGCGCGTAAGAATTCACAATTTCTTCGGAAGCATTCTTTGGCTTTTGTACTGAACGACTCTGCCATAGGGCAATATGCGGGTGCACATATGTTGATCTCCGTGTTCGCAGGCAACTCTGCTGCCAACACGGAACAACTGCGGCTCTATTCTCCAGTGGTTATATGGAGTTATTTACGGCAAGTAGAAAGCCACCTCACAAGGTCACTGCTATTATTCATATCTGTTGACTTTTTTGAACGTCAACGCATATTTTTGAATGTGAAGCGGAATAGTAAGAACAGAGGTAGGCAATGTGTGTTCGCTGAAAGTAAACATCATTAACGATAACCGCTAAATTAGCGGACCATACTTCTGTCAATGGTTGTAATTCAGAGCCTCAGAGTTGAAACGTTGGTTAAAACGCGACCATCTTTTGCGTCTTGGAGCCGCAGTTACCAAAGTGGTAGCGTCAACCACTCCGCGCGTTGCCGATCACGTCGCAAAACAAACAAAATAATCGCGGATGTGTAGTGGCGCCTTATCGTCTTGCATCGCTGTGAATGTCATCGAAAAACAAATGTATTTTGTCGCCCCTGCGACGTAACCGTTCTCTTCGCTCGCTCTTGTATCCCTCACGCTCTTTCTCCTCCTATTGATTTGTCTAATGCAGGGAATTTTTTGTAGATTGGGCTCAATTTCACGAGTGTGGCATCGTGGTAAGCCGTCTGCTAGGACTGTGTTTTTTGAAACAGCTCGAGCAAAGATCTTTTATTTTAGCGTTTGCTTTTATTTAACCTCTCTGCGAAACTGTTTAAACCCGTCGTGTTTTCATTCGGAATCGTAAAAGCCAATCGATCTCGAATTCCCAACAAAAAACGCCGGTGGTCTCGGTCATGCTCTTAAATTTTCCTCATTTTTTTGCCTTAAGTAATGTGGACAGGTACAAACTGGTGAAGGAGTTTCGGTAGTCTAAAAACGGCTTTGTCTTGATATATTTCGTGTTCAAGTGTTCTTTCACCTGTTTAATGACCTGCGCTTTGACTAAAAGACGAGACAGGCCGCCCGATATTCAGAGGGACAGATACACTGACGACAGTTTTCGCGTTCAGGTAGCCAAATGAAAACTCTTCTCCTTTAAAAAAAACATATATCACAGCATATTCTACAGAGGCTGTTTAAATGTATCCGCCGGCCTGCATTACCACGCACTTTATAACCAGGGTGTATATACGGAGCGTGAAACTACAATTTGAATTGATATTGCTTGCTTAATTTCGGTTTTCGTAGGCTGTAAAGGTTCATTTCGGATGTGAAATTAGCACCATTGGTGAGATAAGGCATCAAAACTTGAACAAATTGCAAAAACACTTTTTAAGCTCCACCATTTTCATTATTTCTTCTAACATGGTTGCAGGCGCTGGGACCCCTTATTTGAGGGGACCGGCAAGACGCTATTTCGTGCTCCCTCAGAATTCATGTACGCTTGACTCTAAGAAGCGCGCTAAAATTCATCATGCCTGGTCACGTCTTCGAAATCTTGCAACAGTCACCCCAACTTTCTTAGCCGTAAAAGACAGCGTTATAGGCAGACACGTGCATGTGTAAAGCGTACGAGTTTGTGCTATTGTTTGCGCAGACGAGAATTCAGTTGTTGCGGGTCTTTAAAAATTGCCTCGGGGACATGTCGGCACCGCCAAGCCAAACGACCAGGGGTTCGTAAAAAAGCGCGCCGTACGATCTGGGCTGCGTTCGTTTATGCGCGCCAACTTACACAACCCTCGCTTATGTTACTTCTAGCGCACCAATTCACTGCAATTAGAATAATCCTGCCATAAAATTTTACAACTTTCACGCTTGTTACGCGTACAGATATACGCCGCCTAGGTTATGTTCAACGCTTTCCAGATGAATTCAAAGCGTCGCGCCCTGTTCGGCTCAAAATAGGTTGCTGCAAGTGATTGCTTGATTTGATATTAGTTCAGTGGATCTGTTTTATTATAAAGTTTAAAAATATCTAAACTGTGGCATTCATTTCGTTATGATCCCTCACATCGTGCCAGAACGTTATATTGGCTACTGCTGAAGAAGGTAGGGCACCAAAGGTCGGTATGGCCGCTATGCCAAACGGCGCATACGCAAAAAGTCCGAAAGCTGCCTTTATGCCTAACCTTACTATATTACTTTTTGGTAGTTAGCGTGAAAAAGGGCGCGCTACATCAGCGCACAATGCACGATCTGAAAAATCTCCTGCTTCCAGCGCGAATAAAACGTTCTGTCTTTTCTTCCCTATAGAATACCGTGTGTCTCAGGGAAGCGTCTAGCGGCTAAGCCACTGGCGATGTGTAACCGAGTACTTCGAAAGAGTTCAACATCGTCAATATTTCCAACATTATCATCTTTTATTTTTAACCAGGAGCGATCACTTATTTTAATGTAGTGTTCGTCGACATTCCTTAACTCGTAAGCGATACGCAGGTAGGCTAAAGCAGGTGCGCTGTTTAGAGAGCACCCCTAAACAGTATACCACCTCCGGCGTTACACAGCTTCTTTTGTTTGTGTGTGTGTGTGCGGTACTGTGACCTTAATGCTCTAAAATGATCACGTCAAAAAATCTATACGTCTTCTCGTTAGCTTTCCAAGCGGACGTCACTTTATTTTTTTGTTTCCTAAGTGCAGGAATGTGTGAATTTGCAATCTATTGTACAAATACCACGCAACACAGCAGCGCAGGCCCTTTTTTCTGCCATATTGTGACCATTTTTTTATTTATGGTGGCTGGTACAAATTAATAAAGGTTTTGTTTTACCAAGAGCTCATGTTTATGAGTTTGCTGTTTTCTTCCTCGTCCACGGGCCACCTGTTTTCTTAATAATCCGTGCGCTGATCCTTTCTGCTGCTCGCGACGCTTGGAGTTTAAGTAGGCACTGGAGTGAAAAAACGTAAGTTAGCATATGATGCACTGGTGCACTTGGAATAGTAATATCGTACTCTCGACCCCACAACTGATGTAAAAATGCAACAGGGTTTGAAACAGGCATCGGCATCTCATACAATTCTCCGCACCGCTGTTTGGGACGTAACAAATCTTGGATGGTGCGCAAGCACAAGCATCTGAAGCTCAGCAGACACCATGCTTCCGGTGGGTGTATCCGGCTATTTATGTGGTGGCAGTACGCCACGTTTGGTTCTACTTTCTGGGGTGTAATTATTTCAGGGTGAGACCCTTCGGGGTAATTATTTCGGTTCCTTTGCTTAGAGTTTGTAGAGCACAATCACGCTTACCACGTGAAATGTCGCCTGTGTCGTAGTGCAGTGCCGACATTGCCGATGTCACCAAATCAGAAGGAGGTTGGCGCACAAAATTAGACGTGACAGTCTTACTTTTTGTGAAAAAAAAAAACACAATACAACCCTAAGCATCCCTTAAGACAAAGTAGAATGCACAAGTTAAAAAGCAAAGACTCACAGTGTCTACGTAATACTGGAGCTATTTAGACTGTCGCCGCCAGTCCCGCTCCCGAGGCATGTTCATTCACATGACTATTTCAGAGCTTTGGAAATGTTTTGCACAAGTATTATGAACCATAGACTGGCCATTTTTTTGTTTTTCGTTCGTTTCAATTGCGGCTGTCAGGTCCAAAAATTGTCCAGGTTACTCAAAGACAACAGTGGGAAATATTGGCTGCTGTGCGGCCATACAAAGCTGCAGAGCCATGACAAAATAAATAGTGCAGAGACGTTGGGTACTGAGGAGGAGGAATAACATTATTATCAGAGGGGACATAAATAACCTGTTGAGGAAGGAGAGGGACACAAAGAAATAGGGGGAATAATCGAAAAAAGCACTGCTCAAGGTTCAATCACTTGAAATGGTGGATACCATTTCATAGTCCGTGAACATATAGTTCTCAAATTTCGTGAAGAGATAGGTGCAACATTTTTGACAGGAGTCGTTCCAGGTTATTACACCAACCTGTAGAGACCACTGGTCATTGAGTATTCAATAAATTTCTCAACCCCTGAGGGGCCCTCTCGAACGCGCTGCAGATGCGCTTCTTCATCTGTGGGTGGAGAACCGATGTCTAATACTGGCTCGCGACCGGTCTTGAAGTGTGCACAGTGCCACATCAAATGATATACGTTAGCTGGGATGGCATATGGTATATTCGTGACCGTATAATTAGGTGAAAATTGCAATGTAAATTCTTAAAGGCCGACGTGAGAATCCGTAATGATTCGTAATTTCAGGGATGAGAGTGAATCACTATGGTCGCGGATGGAAGAGACAGCGCCCAGTACACGCATAATTTCAGCTTCTTCAGCTGGGCCATATGTATTAGAGATCTACCGGGAATCATTTAGCAAGGGGGCGTCCGAAGATGTCCATCCAATCGCAGCCTCTTTGCCGCGCACGGCGGCGTCCATGAAGATCTGGACTTCATTCTCAATCTCGTCGTTCTAGATAGTGCAGCCGTATAAAAATTTCCTGCAGCCATGACGTCAGAAAAAGCAGGAAAAGAATCGGAAGAGCGTTCGCAGGTGTTATAACGTTTTTCCCAACAAGAAACGCAGCTCCAACTGCCAGCAGATAAAGCTTACAGGCTAAAGCTTACAGTGCGAACGTCGTATTCAAATATACACGGAGCACGCGACGCGCCAGACGTTCTGTCACAAAGAAACTACCAAGATTACACAGCCTGTGGTTACCCTTATAGAGATAAGATCATATTGCAATCTATTCGGAAAGGGCACATTTTTGAACTCTGTATTTTTTTGGTTCTAAGAAAAATAGCTGAAAGCGGCTTTTGAAAATTTCTCTCAGGCATGGAATATAATGCGTCGGTCAACCGTCCGCTCTGGGGTGTTTTTTCACGCGCTTCGCCTTTCCGAAAACGGCGATTTAACGCAAAGCTTTACTAGTTTCTTCCAGCGATTTCGCGGAGGATGCCGAAGGTGACCTTTTTTTTTGCCTGGAGACTTATTCCGGCTACACACCCCTCAAAGCGCATCGCGTGATTCGCCGGGCGCGCTGATGGCGTTGCGCACAAGGCCACGTTTTCAGTCGTTCTGCGCAGAACAAACAGCGGTCCCTGCCGCCGCTGCGGCCGAGGCAAACCTCCACACCCGCAGCCTCCCATTCATGCGGCTCTGGGTCGTCTCGGGCAATGTGACTCGTGTCGCACCCGGCGAAGAGGAACTGTACGTTCACCGTGAATGAACGCCGCGTTCACCAAGGCTAAATTTGTGAGCGTTGCAAGGAACCGAACGGCTTTAAGACGTGGTCCGCAATATAGCCAAATCAAAGGTTAACAAAGCGAAACCAAGGCTCAGTCAGACAAAGCAAAGCTTTTGCTTTGCATATCCAAGGCTAGCTGAGCTAATCCGCAGCCATTTTTTTTAGTAAGAACAGTCGGGAGTCCTGCTATAAAAATCGTTTTCAATGTGGCAAGCAATTGAAAGTTCACAATAAGCTGCTTGGGCATCACTGGAACCAATAACTGGAGAAGCATAGTCATCATAATTACGGGTCTGAATTGTTGCTTGTTAAAAACAGTTAAAACCTGAATGTATTGACCGCGCTTCATACGTTTTTAAAAAAAGAACTCTAATTTATTTGTTGGTCATAGCCTTCCGAATAGTAAACGCCACGGGTGGGAGAAAGGGTTGGATATGATTGGGCATGATCGGGTGCTGAGCCGTTGTCAGTGCTCACATAACGCGTTGGCCAATACTGATATCGAAGGTTTTTTTTTTCACATAATCCGAAAACATCACAGGCTCTTTCTTTTTAAATATAATTAACGCAGTGAACATTTGCTTTTTTAAGTATTTATGAGGACATCCATCTTGTATGTGTTTGACGTCACTTCGCTGCCCCACTGCTTGCTCACAAGATGAATTTGCGATGGTGTACTGATGCACGCCTAACATTGAGCAATGTCATCATACTATGGCTCTCGACTGACGCGGCTACACAAGCTACCAAGGAGTTTGAGTGTTAGTGACGCTGCTTGGCCCTTTTCTAGGGAAAGGTATATTCAAACATATTCCCGGGCTTGTGCTAAGTGTTCGTTCCTGCGGCTTCTAGTTTTTTTTCATTACCTGTTGATAATTCTACGTGTTCCTGTGTGACTAAGTGCCTTGACTATCTTCACCCTTCAACACCCTCATAGAGGGTAGCATGTCATGCTCCCAGTTCAGATGACTTCTGCGCATCAATAAGTTTTTCTCTCTCTCTCTCACTCTCTCATCTGTACTTATGGGAGAGCTTTTATGCGTTTTATAGCAATTTGACCCGCCGCGGCGGCTCAGGGGCTAAGGCGTTGTGCTGCTGAGCAGAAGGACGTGGGTTTGTTCCCAACCACGGTGGCTGCTTTTCGGATAAAGGCGAAAAATATTCTAGAACCCTGAGGTGGCCAAAATTAATTCAGAGTCCTCCACTACAACGCCCTTCATCGCCAGAGTAGAGAAGGTGCGTTGAACCTCATCATAAATCAATCAGGTTTTATTGCCAAGCAAATGTGGGGCGTTCGCAAAGAACCTTTACAGCAATAACCAAAAAAGAAACGCTCGTGCAAAAAAAACGGCGTCTCGCCTAATCAATGCTTATGTTTCTTCACTGCCCGAGTTCCTGAAACCACGCGGATTACCTTCCCGCTTTCCGCGACGAAGGAGCTTATTACATTTGCCGAGTCCAGTTACGATTTTTCTTACTTTCAAAACAATTATTCCCGCTGTAAACCGCAGAATAATTTCGCATGGTTTTTATTTGCATTCGTAACTTCATTTCCTTTCTTTCGACAGTAACGTATTAACAATTTTCTTTCCGCGTCTTTTTTTTTTGTCAGTTCGGGCGTGCCGCAAGGCAGCGTCCTTGGGCCCTTACTCTTTTTAATCTACATAATGACTTGCCCTCCGAGATTACTTCTTGCATGCGTCTTTTTGCCGACGATTGTATAATATACCGTTCTATAAACTCCAGTAATGATCACTTAACAATTCAAGCATATGTTAATCATATTTGTAACTGGTGTGACAAATGGCTGATGAAATTGAACTTTACAAAATGCGAGGTAATGGTCCTTCAGCCGTAAACACGTAAACTCTGAATTTTCCTATTACTTGAACAACACAATGCTTTCCCACACTTCTTCGTACAAATACCTTGGTGTTCTTCTCACAGAGAATCTTTTCATGGTCCTCACACATTGTGTCTACCTGTGCCAAAACATCACGTACACTGGGCTACCTACGCCGCAACATGCGAAATTCTGCTACTAACATTCGAAAACTACAGAAGAACGGAAAGTTGGGCTAGTTGGTATGTGTTCATTTTGGTGGAATACAGAAGCGCTCAAAAAACAAGGACGAAGGAAGAAGTAGACAGCACGGCGCTTATTCCACCAAAATGAACAATTCGAGAACTAGCCTTCCTTACATTTATTCTGCCAATACTGGAATTCGCCTCAGCAATTTGGTCCCCTCATCAAAACAACTTAATCATATGATCAGAAAGATTCAAAATAGAGCTGCCCGCTTCATATCACGTAACTACGACATCAGCTCAAGCATAACACAAATTAAATTAGACCTTCAACTGCCGCCATTAGATAACCGCCGCGATATTGCTCTTCTCTGTCTGTTCCAGAAATATATTACCTCTAATAAACGATCGCGGCTTCAGCTTCAAACACCTCACTCTTTTTCGCGCAGATTGTATAATCAGTTCAGCTTCATGCGCATATACGGTACAACTAATGCGTTCAATTCATCACCACTGCCTCGGGCCGTTCGTCTTTGGAATGACCTCCCGGATTCCGTAGCCTCCAAATCTAATCCCAATACATTTCGCCATCAGCTCCTCACTCTCTTCAACATGTGACCATGTTCCTGATTCTGAGTGCATTGCGTATTACGACGATTTATATTTTCCTTGTCTTTTATTTGTTGAAAATGTATCCCTCTTCGCCATGTTCAAGTCAGCAAATGGTGTATCTTCAAATTTACCCCACCCTGTACCACGATATATTTGATTTCATTTATATTTTTTGTTGTTGCGCACTGACCCTGCCTGTAAACTGTATGTTATCTGTCCTGTACTTTCCCGATTTCCCCCCTTACCCAATGCCCTGTTCTGGGGCCTGTAAGGTTTTTTTTTGAATAAGAAAGAAGAAGAAAGAAATACTGGCTGGCAGATTGTTTCTAATCAGCTGAGTGCTGGGAACGCAACGCACTTCAATATGCACTTTCGTATCATAAATTTCGTTCACCATTTGTTTTTATTTCACCATACGGAAAAACATAACTGTCATGCAACATTCCCCTAAGACACGGTGTAGTATTTGCGTGCTGGCAGCAGTGCTGAAATGCAGAAAAACAAACAGGAACAGCTGATCATCCGCCCCCTCCACCCCCCGTTTTTCGCGACGAAGATCATACAACTCTCGTTCCGCATTCCTTTGAGATAAGCTGCGCGATCGTACCGAGAGACAGACCATTCCAGCTCTCGTTCTGCCACCTAGTGATGGCCGTCTACGTGTCTGAGTACCAAAAACGCCATTGGTTCTCGGTATTCCAGTAGGATAAGACCGACCGCCGTTCTTTACTTGCTTGTGTCAGCATTCGCAATATTTCGCGTAACCGTTTATGTTACACCATATATTTTTGTTAAGTCCAGGTAACGAAATCGCAATATAAGAAGCGATAACAGAACTTTGCACTCTTTAGAGTTGCGTGGCTTCTGAATGGTAGAGTTCGTTATTTTTAAGTTAATATGGCAGCATTTTATTGTAAAAATACAGAGGGGTTTTTCGTCCTCATTCGTTACAACTGGAAGCGCAGGATGTGAGACGGGCATCATGGTTCCGCTACTAAACAAAAGCATTGGCGTTTTGAAGAGCGGGCTCACTCTACCCAATCTGCTCGCTGGTCGCCCCGCTTTTCAGTGCCGCAAAGGGGGAGGTCAGTATTCCGGTAGAGAAACATTTTAACTTGCTAGGATACTTCCCTCACAAACAGCAACGCTTCGATGAAGCGAAACGAACACTCTGAACGCTGAGTAGTCTATATTAGGGTACTACATGAGGCCGTTAGGCCTGAGAGTGTTACGTCAAGAATAAAAACGCAAAGAAATAGAAACGCTATCCTACTCACTGGGAAACACCTTTCTATGGCAGGGAATGCAGTTTTGTTTATTCTGAGTCCAATCACTTGCGGTAAGAAGTCTAGGAGCAGCAATATCTAAAATTTGCAATTGGAACCGCGGCACGGTTGTTCTTCATGGTGGTTAGACAAACAAGATAGCCAAAGCCACGACCTTCTGTACAACTCTACGAAATTAAATGAGAAGCAGACAATAAGCTGCATCACTGGTGGTTCCCGGGATAGTATAACCGCAATACTGGTTGGTCGAGGACAAAAAACTTGAAAGCAAGAAACTTGAGACCAAGTCCTCTGATTCAGCCTTCAATGCCTGAACCTAAAAAGAACACACGGTTGCTACTAGGGAGCCGAAGCGACCAAGTGGTTCGTTGTAAAGAATGCCTCTCTCACTATCAGTTAATGTTGTAACGAATTCGGCTGCACGACCAAAAGTGAGGCTCAAGCTATCTTGCCTATCTGTAGATGAACTGCAGCAGCATCGTTACGATGTGCGAGTTCTTTGACAAATCGCCCCCTTCTTTATGCCCCGTAACATCACACCTCAACTCTTTCCCTCTTGGCTTGCAGCCGCACGTGCCGCGCAAACAACTCAAAACGGTTAAATTCAATATATACATAGAGTCACCGAAGCAAATACACGGACAATACCTAAGAAAACAACAAAAATTTCTACGTAGCTGCTTGGTTCTTAACAAATAATGCCGAGTGACGAGCCGTTCCGAAACCTCTGCCCCTTAACGCCGCCTTGTCTCTACTCCTATTACTTGCTGTACTGACCTCTTCCCTGCTCTCCTTATCACCTATCCCGGTTAATCTCTCATTCTGCCTTTGCTACGCTTGATTCAACATTTTCTCATCTTTTTCGCCGTCACCTCCCCACCCTGTCCAACACACCTCCTGTCGCCGTCACCCTCCCTGTCGTCTCGCCGTCACCGTCTCCATTTCCCTGGCCTCTTAGCGTCCCAATTTTCTGTCCGTGTGCTCTTTCTGGTATGTCGTTCATTTGAGCTGCCTCTCAGGTTCCTAGACAATAGCCAATAAGTCCAGCAAGCGTTTTTCTTTTCTTCTACCAAAAGAACGGGTGCGTAATTTCTTATTTCTATAAGTATAGGAAGGAATTTTGACACCTTACTTAAGTCCGGGATAAAAATTGCAGCTATCGCCATCGTGAGTTCAAACCGAATGTCGTGTATTGAGAATTCAGAGGCGTTGTATGTGACACGAAAGAGTATTATTATTTGTACCAAACAGCGCCCAAGTTACTGCCATCAAAATTCTGGTTTTTTAGCCATCAATGTCGAGATAATAAAAAAATGTGTAAGACATTGCAAAATCTGATGTTACCCCCCTAAGGCTAAACTTCTTATTACGATGTCTGGATTTACTGTATTTCTGATCAACTTTCCTTGTTTCTGTAGCTTTATTTAAGACAGCCATCAGATGCCCATCGACCTCAGTAACCCCACGCCTCCACCAACCGCCTGCTACGACTCGCGTAAGCCGCCTAATCTGAGTTCATCTTTCATTTTGGGTATTTTGGTCCTCATATTTCAGTGTTTTTTGCATGGGGATGTTTTTCCATCCAACTGCCTGGCAACTAAGCAAATCCGCAACTAATAAAGCACGCAACCCCCAGATTGGAGCAGCAGGGCTGACGCCAACGACTTCCCCGTTAGCCCTTGGTGCTCACCTTTGCACAAATACGGGCCATTAGTCTTACGGCACCGGCACAACGCAAACTCTAGCATTGGGATATTTGGCGGGAGGCGGATTTATGTTACACATTGTGTGAGTAAGGGAGTTTTTCCAAATGTTTGATGAGCTTTTGAATGTTAAGCGATAAGCAGGAAGGTACGCGAAGTCACCATGTTGGATTAGTTGGGACTTGAACCTGACGATGAAACAGCGCACATTTTATGACAAGGACAAAGCATAGAGTGCACAACAAAAGCGCTGTAGAGGCAACACAACATGCGCCTGGTTGTGTACCTGTTGCTTCGTCCTTGTCATAAAATACATAAATGTGCGTTTTAAATTTTCACGTGTTTAGGATTTTGTTATTATCAGAACAAAGGTAAACAACTATCCAATTGAAAACATATAGCCAAAGTTTCGAAACTGTTAAGGGCACTTCATTTATGCTTGGTATTATCCGCGCCTCAGCCATGAAAGCACTTCCACGTCTTGTCTAAATTTAGACAAGACGTAGAAGTTTAATATTGTTACACGGAAATCGGGACATTTCTGCACTAGACAACCTATTGCAGTATTTAGACCGGTATGCAAATTTAGTAATGAGCAGAAGCGTGTGAGCAGTGCCCTCTTGGCGTGGTTGTGCACTTTTGGCTGTATTTGGCACACAACCTGGAGAAAACTACTAAAGCTGAATTTTGCTAAAGCTGAAGTTACTAAGGCTGAATTTCGCAAGCACGAACGACAACTTTAACATAGCGCAATATTGGAGGCAACGCGTTACCTTCGTATTATATTAAGAATAGAAACTAGACGGCAGTATACGTATGCATTCAGTATTCGTGAATTCTGTATCGGTAAATGATTTCGAATTTGACGGGTCCAGAGCGTCCGGCTTCGTGTAACGCGTAGCCTGTTTTCCCTTAAACAGAACGTTATTTGTGCCAAACAATTGCACATGAAGAAAACTGGTCAGGAACCGTACCTCTCCTGTTTCAATCCGTAGGTTTTTCACAATAAAAGAGATTTTAGGGGACAGCGTCATGCTCCTTCCAAAAATGGATTAAGAGATGCGAGTGCTATATGCACCTAATGCGAAGTAACGTGCTACAGCTTAGTAAACATTTTGTGTGTTTTGCCGTATATTTTTTAATTTGCGAATAAGCATATCTTGATGAACTTTTCCGAAAAAAACAAGTTCCCTTACTGCGATTCGCCCTATCTCCGTCGTTGCAACTTACCTTCTTCCGACTTACCTCGTCACAACTAAGCGCCGGCACGGTATGTGTATATATTCGCAATTAGGCAGTTATAAGTGCATCGCCAAAAAAATTTAAACCCGTAATTCTATCTCCTAACCGCACTCTAATCGGCCATCTATCTATAGTCACATCCATCGACAAGTTCAAATTCTGTAGATTGTGAGAGATATACACTGCTTAACTTGAAGCAGATCATCTCGTAGGGAAGTACAGCATTGGCCCCCTGTTATTGAATTCAAACGTCGAAATTCGATTTGGAAAAATAAGAGAAATCGCTGACAAAATAGAGACCGCCTAAAAACAGGGAGGGAGAAGGGTAGCTTATCGATGCACCCAATAAAGAAAAAAAGCCGAGAAAATTGTAGAGAAGGAAGCTTCAATTTCGACCAGGCATTCTGACAGAGCATTACTTCTGCCTACCGCCCAAACGCTGACAGTTGGTTTGGATGACAGAAGCAGGGGGCGGGGTCCGCGGGGCGGATTCCGTGGTCGCAGACATACGGGAATCGATTGGGGACATCTAAGCGAGGCTTTTGATTAAAACAAAGCGACGTAGAAACAACTAACCATCCCTAGAGACGGTCCCGCATCTAATTGATTTGGCGCGCAACAGCGAAACGGAAGGGTAAAGAAGAGGCAGGAGAGTAACCAAAGGGCGTGCCAGCAGATAACATAAAAACGCCGATTGCACTGTGAACGCGAAAGAATTGGAAAAGCATTGGCCAGAGCTTCTAATCGACCGGGTAACAGTTGGATGTCGGCACTAAGCGTACGGATCGCCCGTTAGCTAAGCTGGCACAGATGAACTCTCGACGTTTTCTTTGGAATTGTAACTCAAAAAGCGTGTGTGTGATTTCTGATGGTGCCAGCTGTCGCTTCCCCAGCACAGCCTAGTTTAGGGATCAGTGCGAGAAGTTTTCCTCAAGTACGTAGTTCTACACGTAACAGTCCAGCTTGGGATGCAGACAGCTGGCGCTGCTTGAACACCTCACCACAATGAGCTCCAGACATTTTACACGGAAGTTGTTACACGCCAGTTTCCTAGAAATCGATGCGTAAGTAGACGAATTGCATAGACGAAAATACCTGGTAGTGTCGTACAACTAAAGCTAGCTATTGCGTACCCTCTCCAGTCACCAAATGTTGGTCGGCAGCACTTGCCTCACAGCAACGCGCACCTTCGCCCCACACAAGTCGTGCGTTGGCACGAGCGCTCCTCAAAGCTCCAGCGCACTCTCTACACTCTCAACCTATGCTTCGTCCGTGTGAGCTGCACAGCTGAATGGCACTCTATTTGCTGACTTTCGAAGTGTCGTCTGTAGACGGCGTACAAAACTAATCATACACTTCCTATAAATCTCGAAATAGATCCGTTTTTTTATACTTTAGGCATACACATGTGCCGAATAAAAGTTCATTCGGGCAGCAAGAACAGATGTCGATGTGCTGTCGCCACCATCATCACCATTTTGTTGCTTTGGGATTGCAATCGATTCTGCTTTTATTGCTCGGTGCGTATGGTTTAGGTTGGAGCGGCGTTTTTGCGCCGCTCAACGGTCGTTTTCTTAACAGGTCATACGATAGCCGACAGAGAAAGAAAATAAAGTGTAGAGAGCTCGGAGATAGCTTGCTTCGGAAGTGCTAAGATTGCTGTTGCAGAGGCGATATCGAGTAATTGCGTGTTCGTGGCGAAATTCCTGCCATTTCTCATCCGCTAGGTATCCCGCGTGTTTCCAGGTGGGCCAGAAGCCGCAGAATAGCGTGAGATAGCAAAATAGGCGAATAAACACAGTGACCTAGCGGCTCTTCCGGCGGTGAACGCCAGACCGCCCTCCAGAAGGCCGAACTAGATGTCAGTACAGAGGCCGTTAGAAAACCTGTGACGAAGCAGTTCACGTTATGCCGACGACGTAGCCTGAGTACATGCGGCTGCGGTGGCGCTCCAATATGCTTTTACTGATGTCGTCAGCGTTTATCTGCGTATGGAAAAGACGCCCAGGCATTCCTTGAAGGTACACTGATAGATCATCAATTATTTCTTTGTTCGTTTATGCAGAGCCGGTTTTACATTTTCCCACTGAAAGGTTTTGGTATGACCTTTCGTTTACTAAGATCGCAGGGAACCGTTCCTAGAGATGAATGACATTTTATTTCACTTTTCTTCGTTTTGGCTAAAGGACGTTCATCAAAGCGAAATGACACAGTTGCGAAATAAAACAAGTACTCGGTTTTTAGCAGCCAAACTCCTTCATGCTGACAAATAGGTTGCGAAATTCCGAGCAAGCATCCCTTGTTTAGTAACATGCGTGTAGCTCATGCAACGCTATTCTTCGTAGACGGTTTTTTTTAAATGACGAAGCCTCCATGCCCCATTGACACAAAATGCTGAATCCTGGGTTGGCGTGAGCTAAAGGGTCTTTGGAAAATAGCAGACAGCGCAAACTGAATAAAAACGTAGAAAAAACTGGCGCAGCTTGCAGTGCTGATGCAAGGCTGGAAAAGCAGTGGAGCGGGAAGTCGTCCTAGCTTCTTCTGGTTCTGCTATATTGCTAGATTTTGCTAGGATTTCCCAACATTTATTTAGATTTGCCTAGTTCTTTAAAGCGAGGCAAAGAGGTGAGGTCTGAGGCGAAGTGTAAGGTTCGAGCGCGAGGTCATCGTACCGTTGTGCCACTTCCTTCCCCTGGCGCACATCCGGTGACGGCCTACCGCCAATTAAACCACCTGTACGCAAGGTGCGTGCGGGAAGAAGCAGAGGGGTGCGCAGTCAATCCCCTTTGGTCCGAGAGGAGACGTCGCCGCACTGCCTGAACCCCAAGGGACCGCTGGCAATTTGGCTGCCGTATGCAGGGGGGGGGGGGGCGCAATTTTGCTCTGGATGGCGTCCGGATGGGGACGAAGAATGGGGCCCGCTTTCACAACCTTGGTGGCATACTCCCCGTGCGTATACACGTCACAGAACTCGGCTAGCGCGCAATACATGCCTTGCCGTTTCCTTTTCTCTTTAACCTTTCCCTTTCCTCACCGAGGGTATTTATCGAGCCCCGCGAGACGAAAGGGGTCTGTTGCCATCGAACTTGGTGAAGATCACGGTTAAAGTCCCGCGGCACCAGCTAGAGCCCCGGCAAGCTTCTGAGCCCCACTGCGGGCTACGTTCTGTTGTCTTGTATATGCTCTGTAAATATTCCTGTACATAAACTGCCCGTAGTCTGGACGTCGGTGTCTGCCTCGTCCCTCACGGCGACACGAGACACTGCGACGCATTCCTGGAGAAAGAGAAGTCCTGAAATTTACTGTTTAGCGGGGTTTCACAACACCGTTCCCCGCGGTTCCCCAAATGGCCGCGGAACGATTGGGAAAAGGTAGGTCCCCCGCAGCTGCTTCTTCTCTAACCTTGCACCACTAGTGCAAGCTAAGCAATTTTTTGCATTGTAGTAGCCCAATAAAACTATCCCCTTTAAAATGGTATCGTCAGTGGTGCGCATACGCATATGCCCCTTGTGTCCAGACTCGAGCAGGTGCAGTAGACGGCCTATTTTTTATAATACGGCATCTTTGTTGGCCCCATGTACAGCAGCGCAGTTTTTCTTATATTTTTTGCTAACCCCACCGGACGACCTCAACATTGAACAGATCCGCTGCAAAAAGCTAGGTGTAGGATTTCTACCCGTGTCCTTCTACGGCAATGAGAGTCGAACACGACCCGCTTGCCATCGCCGATCACTGGAGGAAGCTAACAATAGGCAGGCGTCTGCTGAGCACGAGGTCGCGGTTTCGATTCCCGGCCGCGGGCCGCTTTCTGATTGGAGGCGAAAAGCAAAACGCCCGTTGTGCGAGATTTCGGCGCACGTTAAGATCCCCAGTGGTCAAATTTAGTCGGATCCCTCCACTACGGCGCGCCTCGCCTGCGTTTCGTGCCGTGTAAAACCTACAATCCATCATCAACATAGGCGGCGTATTGAACACGTTATCGCCTTCGACTTGGAAACGTATGTTCGGGGCGTCTACTGAGGTCCCCAACAGTAATGTGAGTACGCTAATTACCGAAGTTTTAATGCACGTGTACGCTAATTGTGAATATGTAGCGCTTAGAAGAGCTAAGATTCGCGAAAAAGCAATGATGAAACAGTCCCCCTCCGTGTCCACGAGACAATATTATTATGGAGGAAAAATGAAGAAAACCAAAGAGAAAACGAAAGACCGAAAGGGAAAACGGCAATGACTAAATTTACGCGAGGACATAATAGCGTCAACGAAGGTGAATAAGATGCTTTAAGAACGATGATTACAAACTGGCAGAGCACCTGCGCCATATACACGCGTATATGCGATGTGAAGAGCGGTGACCGCCAAAGCCTCTTTGCTATACTAGCACAGCTAATTAAACTATGAAATTGGCAAACACTGATGAAGGTGGCAATGACAGGACAGTTGCAGCAACGGACACGTTTGTTTACGTCTGTGCAGTCTGGACATGGAAGCATCTACGTCCACGGCGGCTTTTAAACATTGTCACCACGCAGGTGAAGTACGCCTCAGAAGAAGATGCAATGATCATCATCATCATCATCGTGTCGTCATCATCATAGTCTGCTCAGGTTCACTGCAGGACGAAGGCCTATCCCATTGACCTCCAACCACTCCTGTCCTGCGCCACTTTGAGTCCCCCCGAAGTCCCCTGTTTCATCCCTCCTTCCTTTCTTCTAGGCCCATCTCTTAGTATTCACTCTGTACCCTAATTGTCCACCAGTTGTCTGTTCCAGCCGATCGTCAAAGTTCCGGACCCCGTTTAGGTCACGGTGACTCACGACTCCGCATTTCGCGTCAATGGGCATGCGAGCCCAAGTCCATTTCTTTTTTTTTATTTGAAATATGATATCGTCCACTCTGGTTTGTTCCCCTGATTCAGGTAGCTCGTTTTGTCCCTGAGTGTAATTCCATACCATTATTAGTTCCATGGCCCGTTGAGCCGGCCGAAGTCTGCTTTCTAATAAGGCGCCAAGCTTCAGCTTCCATGTCATCAACCGAAAGCATTGCACTGCTTGTAGATGTTTTTTTGAGTGAGAGAGGTTGCTTACTTGTTATTAATTGTGAAGTGTTTGCTGAGTGCTCCCCAGCCCACACCTATGCTTCGCGGATTTCTCTCTCGTGGTTTGGGTCAGCACTAACCATCGGTCCGAACAAGTTATTTTCTGTTTACTTCTTCTAGCGTGTCTTTTGGTAAGCTTAGGAAGACGTTGTTAGCATGCTTATTCCTGATTACTTTGAATTTATTCATATTTAGTTTTAGCCTCACGGCCATGTTTTTTCCGTTGTAGTTTCTCAAGCAATTTTTGCCTGTTTTTCTGCATTCTCACTCAGCAAGAATACGTCGTTCACCAACCTCAAATGGCTAAGTATTCCCCGTTTAATAATTTTACTATGTTTTTCCAGTCACGCTTCCTAAATATTCCTTACAGAAATGCTGGGAATAGTTTTGGAGAGATGGTATCTCCCTGGCCTTTTGGATTAGAAATTTATCGCTTTGCTTGTGGAGGGTCATCGTGCCCGTGCACTCCTTATATACATGTTCTAGAAGTCTTATGTATCTTTCCTCTATTCCCTTGTCTTTTAGCGCTTCTAAAATGGCTGCGGTGAGTAGGGCATCAAACTCCTACTCGTAATCTACAAATGTCATGCAAAGGGGTTTAGTGTACCCTGCGAATTTTTCTATAACTTGGTCGACAACATATAAGTGATCCATGGTTGAGTGCCCTTTCATAAACCCAGCCTGGCCTCTGGGGTGAGGGCAATCCAGGCTGTGACCTATGCGGCAATATATATATTTGGTAAACAGCTTGTAAACAACTGAGAGTAGGCTGATGGGTCTGTAATTCTTGAGGTCCTTCGAATCACCCTTCTTATGAATCCGAGTTACGTGGCCGCGTTTTCATGCTATGAGCACTTTTGAGTACGAAAACATTCCGAAATGGTAAAGCAAGCTTTTACAGTACAATATCTCCTGCCTCCTTCAAATCATCTACGGTTTTGCCGTCGTCACCTTCAGGTTTCCTATTTCCATGCCTTTGAGAGCCTTTCCAATTTCCCTTTCGTTACTAGTAAAACATCGCAAGTTGAGCTTGTATTCTCTGTAGTTTTCCTTGGTCCAACGTCGCTGGCATATAGCCTGGTGTAGAATCGTTCTGCTACCGTTATTATCTTGTTCAAGTTGTGCGTAATGTTACACTGCTCATCGCTGAGTGCGTGAATGCTGTTATTGCCGTGGCTAGCTTTCAAGCTTCCCCTTTTGCAGCGCTTCCTCGATCCCTGCCATGTTTAATGTGCGAACGCAATGTTTTATTTGTGCCAATCTGTTTTGACAGCGCGGCAGATTCAATCCGAACTACCGTAGTTCACACTTGCAGGTCCTTGCGCTTGGCAATTAGTTCTTTTGTTTTATTAGTTTTCCAGTTTGTTCTCTACACGCTTCTCCTCTCCCACAGGTGCTGCTGATTCAGTGAGTGCCGATGTTAGGTTGTCATTTAGGCTGTGTACACTGAACTCGTGCTGCTCGTTCAAAACCGAGAATTGGTTTTCAAGAGCTATTTTATACTCGTGCTATCTGGCTCTGACTGATTCCATTCGGCGTTTCTTAGTTTTTATGAGTTTCATTCTTTCTCTTCTAAGATTTAGCCTTCGCTAACATCTAACCATCCTGTGATCGCTGTTCCGAATCTTACTTGGCACCTCTACGTCTTTCGCGATACCCAGGCTGTCACTTGTAATGAATTCAATGAAGAGGACGGAAAAAAATGCAAAAATGTGGTGTGGTGATTAAGTAGGCTGGCTCTCTATGCAGCTAAGGCCACCACAAGCCAACACCACTGCAATGTCTGAGACGCGGAGAATGAAGGTGGCATTTTGTTAACAAATTGGAAGGGCAAATTTTGTTATTCTGTGGCCCTGATCAGGCTATCTTTGCAACGTATTTAGCAGAAACACTAGTGGAGTTTTAACCCTAGAGCATGAACAGATGAGGCACGTGTCCGCTCCAGTGTGGATATCACATTGATTGACGTCACACTCAGAAGATCCGTGTTTGTCGCCCACGCACGCGAAAGAATCTTTGTCCTCTCTAACCACCGCGCTTGCGGAATTGGCGAAACTATACTAATTATGTGCATTAAGTTACCCAAACAGTATTTTATCAGCGTTTTAACCGAAGTACACATCATACGGGAACGTCTGATCAATATGTAAGTAAATGTTCTTCTAACGCCTTAAAAAAATAGATCCTGGTACTGAACCTAATCCTGCGGTCATAAAGTTTGACATTGCATCAAAAAAACTTTAAAAACGCCTCGAACTGGACTAAAACAAAAACTCCAAACAACTTCAAGAACGAACACCGAAAATAACTACGAAAAGTTACGATAAGACAATAAGCATGAGCACTGGGAAGAACATTCTGCAACATTATCACAATTGCTCAAAAACGGAGAAAAGGATGCAGCTTCATTTCTATGTATGTTTTGGTAATTGACAATTTAAAATACAGACAAAAGAAATCGAGAACTTACTGGGAAGTTGTTTCTCAGCGGTCGTGTGTGTGCGCTTCCATTTCGGGGTCCCTGCATTGAGCGCTGCTTATCGTAGTGGGCTGATTTGCAGACTTGAGCCTCTGAGGTAATATTCATCAATGTTTTTCTCATCAGAGTAATTGTGAGGCATTCACTCCTTTGTTTTTATATATGCATCAAGTGAATATTTTTCACAAAGTGAACAAGCGCTGACATGTCGAGTAGAGCTCGATGCTACTTAGTTTGCATAAAAGTTCGGATTCACGTCCTTTGTTCAGTGCTTGCGCCGGGCAGCCGAACACACACGTCAGCGTCTAATCACTGTCCCATCCCAATTACAGCGAAAGTGCATTTCCAGCCAAGCCGTAGGAGCAGCGGGAAACATTTAGGCAGCAATTGGGGAACTCGTCGTAACAGGTCGCTAAGCCGTAGCCTCCCAACTGTCTGCATTTATTGCCGGTCCATTTGCATTTTTAATTCCTACCTAATTTTATGCTGTCCTAATTGCCCGCTCATTAGATTCGAAAAGGTCTTCATGGCCTTACCTTTGAAATGTTCTTGTGCGTTAGGTGGGGCTCGTTGCACATACCGAGAACGTCGAAGAACGCTTAATTAGGAAGTCGATTTTTTGGGTTTTTCATTTCCCTTGAATCCTGTTTTTGCCGAAATGAGCGAACAAGTGCATCTGATAAAGAGGCTGTCACTTGGCACGTCCTACCTAATGCGTGATGAGTATTATTTCTTGTGTTTTGCAAGCGGACAGTATTTCGTGCGACAGCACGGTCGTTTGGCTTATTGCCCGAGCGACATCAGAGACGCAGTGAACAAGTCGCTTGAATGCTAAAAGACCACCCTGATTGCATGAGTTGTTGAAGTTCTAGGTACACTACACAAAACATATACTATGATTTGAAGCTTTCGGTAATTCGGTTAGGCCAGGAGTTCACGAAGGTTTTTACGGGAGTGTCGAAACGGAACAGAAATCAAGCATTTTTTAACATGTCGAGCCAAAACGGGAAGTAAACAAAAAATAGCTAACGCTTAGCAGTTCTCAACCAAATTCTTCGATCACTGGGTGTTTTTATTGTGGGGTCAATGAAATTTTAAACTTTCTCTTTCTCTTCCCGTCAAGTTCGCACTAGCATGCGCGTTTTGGAGTCGAAGCACCTTATAGGCTCGGGCTGTCGGCGTCTCATGTTGTCGTCGTCTCTTGTGGTCGTATTGCCATGCAGTCCCGCTACTAAAAGAGCAGGACACTCGTTTTCCAGCGCCTCGCGCTAGAACGTAACGCGTACTAAAAGTGTACACCGGGACACTCGTTTTCGTTCGCGCTTGCTTACTTGCGTCTTTGTCGTTCTCTACTCGTTTTAACTTTAAAATTTGTAGTTTAACATGTCGAATTTCTCTTCTCCTCCGTCTTTGCAATTAGATGTAGCGTATATCAGTGCGCGCCGTTTGGCAGGAAAGAGACTGACAACCATTGAATACTATTATCAAAGTATGCTTTGCCCTATCCATGTTTCACGTCAGAGGAGATGGCCAGGTTTTTGCCCCTTCCGATCGATTGCAAGAATACACACGCCCTGTTCTCGGTACCGGAAAGGGAAACAAATTGCCCGCCAACATTGCAGTCGGAAGATCACTCGCGCTGAGCGCAAGGCTGCAAAAGAGATGTCAGGCTCTCTGCACACTTCAGGATACAGATGAGACGAGCTTTGCGCTGCGCTTTCCTGACACAGTTCCCAGTGTGACTTTTGTGGGTGAAGCTCTTCGGGGCTCAGCCTGTCGGCATCGGATGCCGTCATCGTGTAATTTTTTTGTCGTCCGAAGTCTTCGTAGCATAATGTAGCCATGGTACTAAAACACTGGGACACTCGTTTTCCAACACTTCACACTATAACGTTTATTCTCGTGGGAAAAACGCGTTCTGAAAGAACACACCGGGACACTCGCTTTCCGACGCCTCGCGCTAGAACGCTTTGTGCTTCAAGGACACGAGATGTACAGCCAAGCTGTATAACTCTACCCCCAAACGGTTTCACCTCCATGGGTAAAAAATGACCGCCACGAAACTTATGGTCCCTTATGCTTCCTTCGCCCTTCCCAGGTTTAGGTTATGGCTTCATCTCCGTGAGAAAAAACGCTAAGGCCCCAAGAATACACGTATACACTGCATGCTTCGCCCCTCCCTAGGTTTCACGTTAGTGGAGATAGTCCGGGATTTTTTTATGAGCAAGCAAGCTGCAAGCATACTCTAGTGCACCGCCGCCGAGATCGAACCCGCGTCTATGGGTTCAGCAGCGTAGCGTCTTAGTCGGTGGGTGCCATCGCTTCT
The DNA here is from genome assembly GCA_013339765.2 of Haemaphysalis longicornis. Classification (NCBI taxonomy): domain Eukaryota; kingdom Metazoa; phylum Arthropoda; class Arachnida; order Ixodida; family Ixodidae; genus Haemaphysalis; species Haemaphysalis longicornis. The sequence goes on from CM023456.1 coordinate 90,198,758, forward strand.
TTAAGTCTTGGTACAGCATTGTTGGTGGTAGCGACATTGTCAGCGATACATTTTGTCGCACTATTTTCCTGTTCTCTAAAGGGCGAGAACGCTGCAGACGCCGCATAGGCGTGGACACGCACGCCCACATGTCATCAACCGTTCGGGCAACGTTCCGCACGGCTGGCCATGAGCAAACAACGCGTGGCCACGCATGGCTGGCGTCAACCAAGACGTGACAAACTGTAACGCTTAGCCTTCAACGTGCGTACGAATACGTGAATACGGGTTCTCGTTAGTGAGGACTCGGCAACAAATGGTAGAAACCAGAGCAAGAACCGTAATTTTCAGCTGCTAATGCCAACGATATGATTCCCTTCAGATTGACGATCACTGCGTGTCAAAACATTTATTAAGAGACTTTCATCATGGCGGGAGAATCGAAACAATTGTTCGTCCAGGTAATCCGCTGCGCAAAGGTGCTCTCACATTTTCCTCCATCCCAGCTTTGAGCTGCTAAGGGTTCAATGGGCTTAGTTGTTGGCGTTTTTGTAGTCGATATAGTCGCTTTTAAGGAAGTCCGGGCTGCTAATTCATCTTGTGGGGAATTATCATTGCCTCAAGAGTTGTCCAGGGGTCGTGCCTTGAAAGTATTGGCAGCGATAGGGTGTAAAAATTTAAACATATTTCTCCAGTACAAGTAAAGGTGGCAATGTAGGACTAAGCTGCACTATCTTTAATTAAAGGACAGAACCTCTTTCCGAGCGATATTTGGGCCTTCTGTTCTCTTCCGTTTATTATATATTTATCGTAGAGTGTGATGATTGCCTGAAGAGAGGCGTATGTGTATCGAAGCTAGTAAATCGCTGGGGATCAGCGTCGTCATCATAATCTTGTCCGGCAATATATGTTCCGTAGTGATTACCTGGTCACGTACCCTCTCCTCTCCTAATAACGATGCGTGCGTTCAATCAAACGGACGAAAGATGAAATAAATGAAGTGCCACAATCATGTGCAGCTTTCCCGTCTCAGTCGGCAGTACTTTAACAGTGATTACGTACTCTGTAGGGAGTTATGGATAATGTTAAAGTTATCGCGCGCAGGTAATTGTCAGGTTGAAAACGTTCTTGTGGCTGAATTCCAATTCTTCCACGTTGAGCGTTCTAAGTTCCAGAGCCATGGAAACTTTGCCTTACGAATGCATAGGGAGGAAGAAATGGGATAAACGAATTAACAACAAAAAATATTGAGAATCCTTGGTAAACGTCTTCAAGAATTTCAGACTTGAACGTTGACTCCTTACTTTAAGGCCGATATCAATTTGTTTGAAGTGGTTTTGCTAGCTTCCTCGAGAGGTCCAATTTTGAAGCCGTAGAAAACGGTGGGTATGATTGAATGAAGTGCGAATAAATAAGTGCGCAGTCAAGGGAAGAAGATAAAATAAATCTTATGTTTTTAAAAAGTATCCTTCAGGGATTTCTTCGCTCCTTTGCTACCCAAAAACTTTTTTTTGCAGTAAAGCACCAAAAATAGCTGAGACATTCCCCTTTTGCGTACACCGTATCAAGAGACACATAGTAAGGGGCAATTAAAACTAGGGTTATAAGTATCTTCAATTTATTTCGGCATTTCAATGTTACGATGAAACGAACTACAATCATCCCAAAATCTCGCTAGCATGCTTGCGGAGGACAATACCACAACAAAGATTCGGAAAAGTAATGAGTCATTAGCAGTAGGCAAAAAAGTGGCCAGTACATCAACACAACTTCCTGATTTTCTTTATTAGCCATGTTGATTATTTGAATTTTGCCTACAATTGTCATCATGGCGTTTGGCCACGAAGTGGCACTCAGAGTGAACCCAAACATGCATTTTGTAGTCAGGGTTCTTTTAAATTTCGCCCTCAAATATTAAAAGTACTTCTTTCGGACGCCGGTATACGGATGAAACCAATTTGTGGAGGAACAAGCCATCTTGTCACGACAGACTCTAAGGCGTGTAAAGACAGGTACAGGAACACAATCGAAGCCATGTCATGGTGGTGTATGAACACCGCCCTTGCCACACACAACCATGCATGCTTGTTCACATTTCTCCGGCGGAGCGGAATCGGGAGCTGCCCAGAGACATAAAATAACATGCCTCTGAGCATGTGCAGACATGGTTGTAGGCGCAGCGCTGTTCTGCCGGTAACTGAGAAGGTTTCGTGAAGACGACTTCTATGGAAGCACTGGTGCCATCCCCTACATTCATCTTCAGCATTCCGCCACAAAAAAGCCTCCACAACGTGGTGCAAGTACCGCTTATTTATACCTATAAAGAGAAATAACCAACAGACCGACTGACCGACTGAATTACTGACTGTGTCATCATCGTTAGGCTGAAATGGCTGGACCTAGACACTTGAAATTCTGTAAAAACATTTGTATCATGGAATAGGGTGTAAATAAGGCTCCATTTCTAATATTGCACCCATGGTGGGTACTTAGTACAAATTCTGTCGATGCATAGTCGTGACTATCTCTCTCGCCTGTTGATGTGTTGAAGCGACTTTTGCTGATATATGTTTCAGGGTGTTGCCCTAACCAAGTCGTTTAGCGCCAATCTGCCGTTCGAAATATATTGCGTGCAATTACAGATCCCTCAGTGAGAAGGCCACACGAAGGTTCTAATAAAATACAGCAAACATTGATATTTACTTTTTACGCAGCAGTAAATTTGGGCTATCTTGAAGTCAGGATTCCTCCAGATTTAGTTTAGTAATCTCTGTTCTGATGTAGGTTTAACTATTTCATGCCCGCTTCTGTTTCTCTAAGGCTGTTTCTAATACAAAGTTCTTTTTCTTGAAGGTATTTTTGCTGTTTTCTGACTGTGCTCCATGTTATTTTTTCGTGTTTCTGTGGTTGAATAATACGCCCGTGAAAAAAAAAAAACAAATTTTACCGTCCCCTGGCGCAAACATACCTAACGAAACAAGATTACTCATATCCGAACATACATGCCGACATTAGTAAATATACATGCAGCGCTAGCAGTAGGCGTCGTTTTCCGGCAGCCATGGCCTAATTAAACCGACCTAGGAAAACTCCTAATCTTCACCGTGTAGCATAAAACAACATTCATTAGACACGCCGGTTGAAGAAAGAAAATATTTTTCCAGCTGCTCACCGAAACACGGGCGAGTCTGAAGGACCAGTTTTTGGGTTTTAAGGTGTGCTCCGTTTCTCGCTCTAAAAGGGCATGCATTAGAACACTGTTTCTCTCCAAAGTTATTGGACCTAACGTGGTGTTGTAGTTCTTCATTAAACAGCAACTGTGCGCTCAAGACTGTTTTATGTATGCAATACCGTTTTGCTTAGACGTCAATTTTGCATCTTGTGGGAGACAAGACTTTATTAGGTTTTCTCCTCCGTAAAACACACAGGCAGCATTTGGAATCTTATATCTGACGTGACTTTTTGTACTTTTTTCAGTGTTGGGGTACCGTAAGGTTATTATTTTATGAGCCACGCCAAACCTGTTTTCTTTCGCACAATGCGTTTATCAGATCGAGTAAAAATACGTTCACCCGTAATTAGGGAAATATTTGGTATTCGCTATGCCGCAAGGGCCGCCGACTTCGCTTTTAGAAACTTCCCGTACACATTTGTGGCTTCCAACATTTATACAAAATTATGGTCAGCGTAAATGGGCCAGCAGGTTTTGTATAAGATCGTGTTTTGGATATCGGCGAATGCTATCATGTTATTTTCTTGGTTGTCTTGAAAATACGCCGAATAGCATGTTTCTTAGAGGTCATATTGAACAGGAAGTGGCAGCTGTGGTGGCAGCATTATCGGCGGACTGATTTTACAACGCTTATCATGCAGGTTTGCAAGAGGAACCAGCCAGATCAACACTGAAGAGGACCGGAACGTGCGACTATTTACATCGGCTGGCGCCTCACCCGGTCTGGCCTGGCGGCCTGAAACTACCTTCCTCCAGGCAAGAAGACTTTAAAAAGAAGTGGTGCTTTACTATAGTCTTTATTGCGGCAGAAGCGTTTGCAGTGACCAGCAGAAGTAATTTTAAGATGTATTTTCTCCTCCTCCCTCTCTGCCGCCGATCTCGTCGCCGCCGTCCGCGACGACAGAGACGGAGAAGTGAGATCGTCTAACACCGGGTTTGAGCTTGAGTTTTATAAAAAACGGTTTCCACTTACGTGCTACACCAATACCACTCAACAAGAACCGTTCATGCATCATGCATACTTTTTAACCTTACCAAGAATATCTCTTTGAAGTAATAGAGGTGTGGTTAAGTGCATTTCACTGTCTCGGGTTTTAATATTGTAGATGAGATGAGTGAATTTCAGTGACATCGCATGGGTAATCGTTGTGGGTGCCGTTTACAGCTTTGCTTTCCAACCACATTCACAGGGTGGATTGGCGCTAATTTTTTTTTTGCGTGGAAGCTTCAGGTGATCATGCACCATCTTTATGTGTTTGCGTGCCTGGGGCGACAACGGATCCCCACCTGAGTATTTAGACGCACAAATCGCACGTCAAAGGTTCGTATGTTGTTTATTACCCGCCTATAAATGTTCGCTGGCCAGTCCTCGACGATTTCTATAGAAGAAAACTGCGGTGAAAGTGAAAATCTGCAGGCGCGTTACATCACTGCGCCGTGCGAGTGAATCTCACAGTTCAACCGACGTCGACGCTGCAAAAATTGGTTCGCTTCACTTGTGTGGCTTCCGATGTAACCACGTCTGCGGAGAGAATTTTACCAACAGAAACGGCGACGTGTACGCAATCCTTCCCACAAAAATTTGCGATCATCTGCAAAACAGCTCTGCGGCTTGGGCGGCAATAAACAGCCAGATAGGCTTATAGGGCAAACTTTACCTTTACTTAAACAAACTACTTTAAGAGCTCTTTTGTTGTTTTTTTTCCGTTTCGCTTTTCCCGTCACGTAAAATGCGGGGACATACAGGAAGGTACAAAGTACACATAAATTCATACAAAGGTGCCCTGGCTTTTGAAACACGTGAAGGAGACAAAACCAATGCCGCGCGACTGCGCATTACGCCACGACGCACCGCTGGACCTCTGATGCCTTTGGAAATGATTGCACGACAACCGATACTGCGATAGACCACACATGTAAGCCCTCCCTTGAATTACGTCAGTGATAGCCACATAATTTCCTTTTGCGACCTGGATAATCGGTGCTCAAGACACCCTCTTTGTTTTGATTTTCTTACTCGTAGTGTTAAGCCCATTCTAGATGGCGCGAGTTTCGCGTACGAATTCGCACTGTGCGGCGCTGCCTCATGCGGAAGCACGATATATTTTCCTATTTTCACTGCGGCGACAAATTGCCCGGAATGACAAGCGGCGTTCACAGGAAGAAGTTGTACTGTTCCAAAGATTTTGCAGTTGAACACAGCAACGAGAATGCGAGTAGGTCGTTTTGCGCACGAAGCAGGAGCCAAAGTTGTCGCATGAGCAGGCGAATGTGCATCATTTTTTTAACGACCTTTACGGCGATGTTTCAGCTACTACTAAAAACGGCCTGCCGGACAGATCCTTTCGGTATGCTTCCCGTGATGCTTGTGACCCTAATATCGATTTTTTTTTAAAATTTGGTTCCGGTGTGTTACCTGACGTGTTAGTCCATAATGCTGTTAAAGTTCTTGTACCTGGCTCCCGTAGGGAGGAAAAGCTACAGTGTACTGAAGGTAGACTTGTGTCTTTCAGGGGGAACAACAATGGAGAGGGCGGATCCCTTTAGCGATGAAAAATATATGCAGCAGCAAGCGTTCTAGAGAGAGCTCTGTGGCTAGCCAGCGCCTCCTATACGTTCTTGAATAAAACTAAACAGTTATTTGACGGGCTTTATTAAACTTTATGTAATGAAATGAAGAAATTAGACTGTTTAGGGCCATGAATAATGATGAATTTAACAACCAAAACTTCTGAAACCAACTGGTAAGCAGCGGCCGCCAGGGGCGCTGCTTACAACAGGAGTTCCTTCGAAATGATCCACTAAGCATGGGCGGCGGTCCTGGGAACCCGGGCATACATGGGTATCAATAGGCATCAGGATGAAACATGTACATGCTCCGGCAGTGATCGGGAAACTATTGACCATATTGTCAGGGGCTGCACAGAGATACGACCACCGCGGGGTGAGGGGAAATGACGTTGGCGTAGGCTTTGGGATTTGGGGTGAGGGAGGACCCCAAATTCAGTGACCCGAGAGGCGACTGGAATAGTGGAGGAGGAAAAGTAGGCAACGGTTGGGTACGCAGCGGAGTAATCATACGGAGGAGAATTTCGAACAGCTGGGGAAGAAAAAAGCGGGTGGGAGCGATTAGAGTTTAAAGCAGGGGTGAGGGGGAGATAGGGGGACGAAGCAAATCTATTAGGTTAGATAGGAGTAGGGCAAGTAAGTGTAATAAAACAGGCAAGTCGGTTGCTGAAAAAGGACGCTCCGAACCAAAGGGAGAGCCAATCATCATGAATTCATCATCATCATCATCTTGTCCTTATTCAGCAGAAATTTTTTATCGCAAAAGGGACCCCGTAATCGGGCCTGAACGACACACTTCCCTGTTCTAGTACACTGTACCGTAAGGTAGCAAAGCTACGCATCTATCCGTCATGTTCAGTTCGAAATACCTACGAGAAAGCGACATCGCTCAAGTAGACGCCGCCGTACCTCTGGCAAACAGCGGGTGTAGTCGGCAAGTGCACGTGGCACAGGATTAGGAGCTGGAAACTTCGCAGTTGAAACCCCGCTCTTTAAAACAGGACTTTTAATTAAGGACATTTTAAAACATCTTCTAGCAATGTCGCAAATCTCATTGGTAGGAAAAAATAGCCGTGCAGGCTATCGCCGTTTTAAGAAACCCGGCGTTGTCGTTGTCGCAAGCGTTTGACTTAGAGTCGGCCATGCAATCTATAATTTGGTAGGGAAGTGCAGTGCCCGCCCCGTCGGATGTGTTTTTTTTTTGCTTGGTGGGTATGACATAATTACAGGACGATGAGGCCAGCGAGGATGATCTGATATTTAATATTGCGCAGATAGCGCTCTGACGCGCAGTTGGGATAAGCGCTAAGGTATGAGGAAACAAGTAAATCATTCCGGTGATAAAGCCGGACCGCAGCTTCTTTCACCGGCAACCCGCCGCGGTGGCTCAGTGGCTATGGCGTTGCTCTGCTGAGCACGAGGTCGCGGGTTCGATTCCCGGCCGCGGCGGCCGCTTTTCTGATGCAGGCGAAAAGCAAAAAGGCCCGTGTGTACGAGATTTCGGCGCACGTTAAAGTTCCCCAGGTGGTCAAAATTAATCCGGAGCCCTCCACTACGGCGTGCCTCATCACCTGCGTTGCGTCGGCGCGTTAAACCCCACAATCAATCAATCAATCTTTCACCGGCTTCAACGGTAGCAAAGCGAGGTGTATCATTTTGACAGGATAGGACATGTTGATTTACTGTATTTTCATGATTCTAAGCACCCTCTCCGACTTTTGGGAAAAAACTCGGAAAAAAAAAGTTTGCACGCGAATCTAAGCGCCACCTTTTCTAAGCTACCATCGCAAGGTAGATTTGAGACGCTTGGAACGGGGTCCGAGTTGACGCTAGGACCAAGCCATTTGTTGACTTTTCAATTAAGAAGCATTTCAACAGAACAGAAGACGACCTGTTGGGGCTACTGATAGCGGCGGCCCAAGCGGCACCACGAACTCAAATGTTGTGAGGGTGGCTGAGGATAAGACGTAAGTGGTCTGTTCACACTCTGTGGCTATTTTCCTTTGAACGTTTTCGCGCCCGTCTCGTCGAGATACGGCCGCGAAAAAAGTGGCGGGATGGGGGTAATTTAGGTTTTTCGAATCTAAGCACCCTCCGAACTCTGGGCATCGCGATTGTGAAAAAAAGGGGTGCGTGGAATCGTGTCACTACGGTATTAGGGGGTGTAACGTGGCGATGAGGCGCGCCGTAGTGGAGGACCCCGGAAAATTTTGACAACCTGGGTATCTTCAGCGTGCGTCAAAATATCAACTCTCACGCGTTTTGGCGTTCGTCTGCATGAGAAAAGCAGCCACCGCGGTCCTTATTGAACCCGTGCCCTTGGCCCCGCAGCACAACGCCTCAGCCACTTGCGTCCCCAGAGGGTAGAATAAAAATGGACCTTTCCCGTTGTGGGCCTTCGTGTTGGGAGCAGGAGCAAGTAATTTTACCCTTTTTTCCGCAACCACCCCCAGGAACCAGAGGTTGGGATAACAGGGATCGAGGTAACGAAAACACATTAGTCAGTCAGCGAATAAATATAGCGCTCAAGGTTAGGTGTACTGATTTAGGGGGAAATTGTAACAATATTTCAATCGACATAGGACCGAGAAATATAGAGATGTTGCGTGGACGCGGGCAGGAAATCATTAGTGAAAACAGCGCCATTCGTTTCTTACTCTTGTTCCCACCGATAAAAAAAGAGAAAATTTTCGGAGAAACTGCGCGAATGGAAACGAAATAAAATAACGTACGAAAACTGGGCGTTGTTTGACACAAACTACCCCACACAGACAGGGCCGTAAAAAGAATGCACAGAAAGAAGGCAAAAAAAATCAGGAACGTAGGCTGCTCTTAGTGCCATAATGTAGTTTCCGCAGGCTCTAGGTTTCGGTTGTTTTTTGGGTGATCCTTGCGCTCTTAATTATCATCGGACTGTACTCACTTCGATAAAGCCCAACAGGGACAACAATCTTCTCTCGCAACCATGTACGGCAAATGGGAAGCGCCCTTCTTAAACGCCTTCCATCTTAACTGTCTCTACAGGAGCGGACAAGATTGCGCTGACGTTTTGAAGTGGTCTTACTTTTGACGAAAATTTTGCTGTGACGTCAAGACTTACATTGGGGGTGGGAAGCGGGGAATAAACGACACGGATTAAAACAAATTAAATCTTTATGACCATTAATAATACTCTTTCATGTTACAAGCCTGGTATTTACTCTTAAACGTTCACGATTTGATTGATTGATTGATTGATTGATTGATGATTGATTGATTTGATTGATTGATTGATTGATTGATTGATTGAGTGATTGGATTGATTGATTGATTGATTGATTGTAATTCATTCATTCATTCATTCATTCATTATCCCGTGCCTCATTTCCGTAATTCCAGCAGAACAGCAACAGCTCTTCCGAATCAGCCTCATCGGTAGCCCAAAGCTCATATTTCAGTCACTTGGAACTAATGAGCCGCTGTTTAATACGAGACTTGGTACGAGGATTTCTAATTACTTCGACACAGGTTCATGGATGACGACTGAAGTGTCAATAAATTATTCGCTTTAATATAAATTGCTACGCTGCATACACTGTCCTGAGATAGTTTCAACAACTGTTCAGAAAACCACAAAACCTTGTCCAGCAATGATTCCTAGTGTAACAGTAATGCTGTTTTTACGGAGCCAACTAGGGAGGCTATTCGAGAGGTTCGTTCACTAATTAGTATGTGGCTGCTGGAATAATCACCGGTTTCAGTGATCAGGCGGGCCTACAGGTGCAGACGAGGTATTGTTGTGTATCAGGTAAAATATACTTTGACGTTGGTGACGTCGAAAAGTGTCAAATATTGTCAAATATTGTCGAATATTGTCGCATATTGACGTCGAATATTGTCGAATATTGTCGAATATTTACGTCCATTTAGTGTTATAACGTTAACGCCCAATTTAGTGTTCGAAAAAAACGGCGAACCCAGGGCAAGAATTTTAAAGTTGGTAATGCATACTGTTTTCACTTAAAGCTTCAGTCTCCTGCATCTTTCGACAGTTTTCAGCTCGGTTAATCGTTTACTCCTCGGCGGCGTACAAAAATACCGGTCCCACGGCCCTCTTCAAATGCTGCGTTATTTCCCCACGTTTTCAAAGGTTTGATTAAAAAAAATCACGCCCTATATTTCATCTAAATCTGACAAACCGCTATCGAACCTAAGCATTTGAAAAGCTCAAAACGGACTACAAAAGCTACAAGCCACAATAATGCTTTACATTTTACACACATATATTGATTGTCTAGGCTTTCGAAAGCCAAGAGGTTTCGTTACATAAAGGGAATGCTAAGTTATTATACTCGGGATGACATCGATGTATATTCGTTAAACTTTTCCGGCATATTAACCCAATTAAAGCACTTACCGTCGTAACACGGCATCGCATTCCCACATCATAGCAGACCTAGAAACATATGACTCGGTGAAATTGCAGTCAAGAAGGAGTGACTTCCGAACAAACCAGTGATTACCCTTAGGCCGGGTTTCTCTACAGGCCTGCCCATTGCTGTGGTCATTTATGTAATGATGTCTGAGAATCTATCGGGGCCTTCTAATTATGATCTATGTGGCACACTGCCCCAGTTAATAGCCTGAAAGTGGGCACTGCAATTAGAAGTGAATAGGCCCGAACTCAAACAATGGCTGGTGGCGGATGTGGTAGCTTACGCCTCCTTCCAGTCACTGGCCGCACCTAATTGTCGTTCGCTAACTGTAACAAAGTGGGCTCAAACAACTGAGTATAACTCATTTCTGTGAGCTATACCTAGCGTCACTAAATAAGCTGCGCTTTAGAGTACCGCCACTTTTTGCACAGGGAAGCGTCTGGGGCCATTTTGTTTCTGGCTTTTAGTGTTGCCGTCTATCCCGACGAAACCGCCTAGCGGTTTGTGACGGAGCAGATGTGCGGACCGGTCGCTCCAGCTGCCCGCGCAGCAGAGGAGAAAAGAGAGAGGAGAGGCACCCAGAAACAAAATGGCTGCGCCCGTATGTAAACAAATACCACGTGGTGCCGACCAACCAATGAAAATCCTGGCGGCACATAACAATGACAGAAAGAGTGCCGACACTCTAAAAGCCTTTATTTAGTGACGCTAAGTATACGGAGCAGACTAAGTCACCCTCCACGTTTGTTAAATGGCGACCAGTCTTTTGTACTTTCCATACAAAGATGCAAGCGAAATTGCATTCGTTAATGAAGTACTTTCACGCAACTGGTACATAAAACATCGTACAACGCTTGCTCTAAGTATGGAACGCAGAGGAGGGGCTAGCTACAGCTTGTTGTATATATCCTCGAGAACACGCACATACCAGCGTTACGAAGTGAATCCGATAGAGGAAGTAGGCGTTTGCCTAATGGCATGGGCTGTAACAGCTAGAGAAGAGCACCTCGGATGCATGTGGCTGTAGGCGCTTAAAAATGCTAACGCCTGATGTGACTATTATTCGAAACACCTGTCGTTATGAGTAGCAAATGGGCTCAAAATGTGGCGTAACCTTCACTTCTAAATCTTCTAGGCGATTTTTTTTTTCATCATCGCGTCGTTTGCGACACACAAGACCTAAGAATCTATCAGACACAAGTCACTGTTACCACTGGTTAATATGTGTTTAATGCATGATGAAGACAAATAATTTCCATAATTTTTGGAAGGTGGAAAATCACCTCCAGCACCAAAAAACACACATTTACATTTGGTTTTACCACAGACGGAACAGTTAGGGTCTAGCAGTGTCGATTACATAGGTATGCGCAATGAGCGTTCCTCTACAAACTACAGCGCCACCGGATTTGGCCTGAAGTATCAACTTGGTGTATTCGTTGCATAAAAATCTCAGAAAACCAGCTCCAGGACGGGGACTTAAAAAAGGGAAAATGCGCACGGCGCTGACTCGCATGTGAAAAGTTTTAGTTACAGGAAAAAACAATAAAGCATTTTTAAGGCGAACTGCGCATCTGCGAATGAAAAAAAAGGGGGGGGGGGGGAACAGAAACTAAGTGAAAAGTGCTCTATAACGGTCACACCGTCAATCGCCAATCCCAGTGGCTGGGCTATTACCATCACACCGAGGGCGCATCATTCAAATAAGGCACTTCTGCACTCAGAAGTGTGAAAGAGGTCTAGCTGCCGCATGGGGCAGCTTTCTGGAAGATGTCGTGCACTTCGACGATTTCCGATGTCAAACAATCCTTCCTTCGTTTTAGCAGGGTTCACGTGTGCAAGGCGGGGCTCCACTTCAACGACTGACAATGAAAGACTAAATAGGATGCTCACATTTTGCTCGCATGCTCCTTTAGACGCTCTTTCGGACAACGGCCTGTTTGACTGAAGTAGGGATACCTGCACGGTAAAAGGAGGAGGAGAAAGCCTTTATTACATCAGAAAGACGTTAGGTCAACGGGGGGAAGCGGGAGTAGAGGGTGGGGTGTTCGTAGCTTGGGACATCTCGAAAATAAGCCGTTCAAGTTGAAACTGGTTGGCTCCATACGAAGGCGGAAGAGGCCACGTGGAGTGAGGAGAGCAGGCTCACGGCTCTAAACTGCTCGCGCTAGACCGCTTTCTAGAGAGTAGTGCGCAATTACAGTCAGCGTGGAGGGTTCCAGCGTTCGAGGGTCGATGTATGAGGAGGAGGCATTTGGAGGAGGGTTGAAGGTTCTGTAACGCGTAAATTTCGGACAGTGCCAAATTAGGTGCTGGAGATTGGCGGGTGTGAGGGAGGCGCAGAAGGGACATCGAGGCGGCATGGATGGGGTGTACCATTTACGGAATGTCTGTGGGGTTAAGCTAGCATTGGCAAAATATTTGTACAACAAAAGTTCGGTGATCTTGGGAGCGGGGGCAGAGCAGATAAAAAGCCGGTTGGAGTGAGGGTCTTGAGGCGGTCTTTTTTTTTCTTTTTTGTACCGTAGAATCTGTATGGCTGGCGGTAGTGACTCAGGAGGCGGAAGAGCCAAGTCGGGTAGCAGCGGAGGACTGGAGGTTATGCACTCCCGTGAAGCCGAGTGGGCTGCCTGGTTCCCCGGTGATGACTCCTCGTGTCCAGGCGACCAGTCGAGGTAAAAGAATTTTTCAGACTCCACTGCACGATCTACGTATTTTGTCACGTTGTTTTTCCTACATGCTTCATTCCGGTGATCCTTCAAGTTGACCTTTTTGCTTAGTTTACTAAACTTGTTATGGTCGGAAACACGTACCCCCACGCCAAATATCGAGCTTACTTTTTTGCGCCCTCCCGCCACCCCTTATAAGTAAAGTACAAAAGCCGGCTTACTGGTTTCAGTTTTTTTAGGGATCGCCCAGTGCAGGACTCCGACAGCGGCTTCTCACAGATCCTGTCCGGGGGGGGGGGGGGGGGGGGGGGCGAAGGGGAGAAGTGGATGAAGGAATCCCGCTGATAAAAATTGTTGCATTGCGTGTTGAAGCTGAGCATGACGTGGGAAAAGGCAGGGGGGACCATTGGAGCTCGTTTCTCCGAGTGGCTGTCATATTTCCTGCGCCCTTCATTTTAGGTGTTCGGATAAATGTTATCAGTTTAATACAAGTCTTCATATTGCTGCCCTAGATAGTCTTGGTTCAATTTTGTGCTGCTTATACGCACGATATCTTTTGAAGTGGTTTGTTACATTGGCTTTCAGGTAAAAACCGACAAATAATCATTCGCTTTTGGTAAAAAAAAACTGCTAATGCGTTCCCAAAGTTTTCTAATGGTGACCTGTTTCCAAGTATTTGGTCTTATTCTGTATTCCCTTTCCCTTTTTATCACCGTGTAGAGTCTTTGAACAAACTTTCCAAGCTATGCCAAAAGGGCAGAGGCCGCAAACAATTTTGAGTACAAGCGCACCTCTTGAGCGAGGCTGTAACGTTTTATGCCATGAAGCTGATGAGAACACCTGGCTTTCTTACTGTCATAATATATTCTGGTCAACATTGAACGTGAAGATTCGGCTTGAATTCTTCATGGCCCATATACCTATGGCGTGGTCTAGCCAATTTTGACAAAGACTGCCTTCTCGGTGTCTACAGTCAGGTTCCCCGTTACATTTTACTCTAAAATGTATTCATTGCATTAGATTTCGCCATTTTGTGAATGTCGAGTTATTTTTTTCTACGCCCGTACCTGCTTTGGAGACAGGGCTGTAATCCGAAAACGCACAAAATGCTTTTGTATACCGAAGGTTTGTTTTTATTAGGCATGGCAATCAAAGCCTGGAACGCATGACGCAAACCATGCCGGAACACTAATGGGGCGAAGTGAGAAACCGACAACGACAGGCACCGTATCGGGCTCGTTTATGAATTGAAAGATGGGTACAGGACTTGAAGTTAACGGGGTATCTGTAGGGGTTGTTAGTGCTGCATAACTGCAGTGGAAAAACGGCTATACTCTCAATAGTAGCAAGAACTAGAAAGGACTTGTCCGGTGTTGTTTTCTTTCTAGTACTTGTTGCTACTATTCAAAGTGTAAGCGCTTTCCACTTCAGCTATGGGCGCAGGGTTACGTCAGTGGTGACAGTGTGAATTCCTTCCCATACCATTTCGGCCCACTGTCGCTGGCGCCATCGAAGGCACGCAAACCACAAACACCGCCGCCGTCAAACAGTACCGTCAGTGCCCGTGTCATTTCATATTCAGAGCAGGAACTTTGACGCATACGTTCGAATGCGTATACGCGTCGGCACACCACGGCTCGCTCGCTTCCCACGGGCACAACCCCTGGAGGTATGAAAAACGAAAACTCTAACCTTTTCGCATCGATTCCCTCGTCTTCCTCGCTTCCCTTGTCTTTTCTTCCTCCGTCTCCCTCTCTCTCTCTGTCCCTGCGTATATCTCCTGCAAGACACACGTTGAAGACGACCACGCGCATTATACATGCTTCGTGGTCCAGACACCAACCGTGTACACCCATTCCCATCTAATCTCGGTCCGGTGTCTTGAAGCTAAAAGGGTTGAGGAACCAAGCTTGTGGTAGGAACTCACAGCCTCGGGATGGTAAGCCGTCTCGTCACCCTTTTTATCCTTTATTTTACTGCCAACGAAAAGAAAAATGGCGCTGAGAAAAATAAAAAAAGAAATGGAAAGCAGGAGAGACAGAGGTATATCAGGGACCGGTTCCCATTTGGATCACACGGCAAGATATCCATCGTACATACCAGATACCTACTACGGGAAATTTCTATTGGAATGTCTCTTAGCATTAAACTTACGTACGCAGATATAAGTGCCGCAAAAGTATTTTTGTGCAGGGATAATATTGCAGATAGGGCTTTCAGATATTCCACGAGCATTCTGCGAGAAAGTTTAATTCGAAAGGCCTGTCGGTATTATTTTGTGACAATTTCGACGATAATTATTGTACTACTAGAGCGCGCCTTACAATCGCGCAGTATTCGCCCCCCTGTTAAATTAAACAAACTACATTTAGCTATTTGCTCTTGAGTAAGTTCAATAGATTGCAGTTAACCGTTTTACATTCTTGTATGTCCTCAAAGTGAGAGTCAAGTCCTTTTTTCAATAGGCGTCTTCCTAAAGAGTTCGCGAAACAATGCGTCGCTGCAGTATGCGGCATTGTTTCTACCAGCAATATCATTTCAGCAGATGTAGTCGTTCTGTTGTTCGACTGCTGTGGCCCCGTATAACCCCTGTCTCTTGTGCTTTGTTGAACGACAACCTTCTCCACGTCTTGAATGCACTCCTTCCATTCCAGAAGAATGCCGTTTCGTCAAAACCAAACTAGAATGTTCCCATGTGTGAAGCTTTGCGTTATTGCAATAATTAATATCTGCAAAATAAAAGCTTTAATGTGCGCTGTTTAATGTAGTTGTCTCAAATCGTACTACAGGAGTTACGTTTAGTTATTGATTAATTGGACCATGCTACTAAAGAAGAGTTGGCTGCCGTGTGAGTCATAAAAACTCCACTGAACTCTCGGTGTGAAAATATTTATTTTTGAAGGAGCGCGAGATGATGTAACACTTAGTAATTTCCCTTTAATTTCCCTTTAGATTTTACTTTTAAAGTTCTTGCTTACACTTTCTCTCATATTTTATTCAGGCCCCCTCGCGTATTTCGCTTATTGAGGGTACCTTTTAGGGTGAGGAAGGTTTTGTTGGCAAGGAACGGTAGTGGTGTGCATGCGCAGAGATTGCTTCCCCTAGCTGTGCCCTTCTGTGGAACCGGACGGCCACCCTGTTCCACATGATTGGCGCATGCCCTCCCAAACTTTTCCCCTCGCCGATTCCTTCCAACACTCCTGAGCTCTACAGGCGCGCCCTGTCGAGTAAATGCGTGTCCGACCAGCTTCGGCTGGTGGAGTGGGCTGTTGCGGCTGGCAAGGTCCTGGACTGTGGAACCCAGCTTCTGAAGACTCCATTCAAATTTTGTCGACAATAAAGATGTTTGTTGCTCTTCCTCCTTTCTACTGAATGTCCAATCATGAAGATTAATACAAACGTCTAGAAAACGGTGTAGTTTAACAAACTCTGGACTAGCCAACTTTTCTCCCCTCCTAAAGACGGCCGTATGCATCCACATTTTGACTGCTGCAAAAGGTAAAAAGTGGCTGCTTTTCTCTTTCCGAAAAACTAAGCTTGTAAATAAACTGCACAGTAATGTCCAATAAAGGTACGGTGTGATACAAACGACTCGCTTGTCTTTCGACTTGCATCTGGCACAGAATCAAATTTTTGTCTGCTGTTGCACCTTCAAAGTTCACGAGTTCCACTGAATGTGTATCATGTGTAGAATATATCACCTTAAGTGAACGTTTCCAATTTGTTTTTTCCGTCTTTTCATGCCAGAAATGAGAAGCCAAAAAAAACTATAATAGGTTACTTGAGGTACCTCCACTAATATTGTCATTGATGGAAACACTACGGCAAGGCCGATCTGGTTTGTTGCTCGCCGAGACGAATGCGTTTATGCCTTGCAGAGATTATCTGTTTACAGAACACCGCATTCTATTTGGCGAGCCCTGAGTTTGCCACCGATAATGCAGCCAATGTATACATTTAAGGAATCGTATACGCAAGCGCAGCCAAATACCTCGCCAGCTCCGGAAATCTTTCTTTTAGGTACCTAAAGCGTAAGATAAATTAAGATCGTTAGGACTGAAGTCCATCTAGTCGGGAGTACATTAGACCAAAATTAAAACAGACCCATACCATAACAGTTTACAAAACAAGGAAGTTTCGGAAAGGTACGGGAAAACGTGTTAATGATCGCGTTCAGGCCTGTTGTGCCAGAGCGCCCGGCCCAAATTCGTTGGCACGCGGCTTACGCCGCGTCGGACAGCGGGGACCGATTCACGACACGATCCAAACCACCCGCGGACCCGCCAGCCTTAACTTGCATCGCCCGCAGACCGTCGCCTCTCCTTTTTGCCGTTTCGTGACGGCTCGGCCCGAATCAGTCTGCATCGGGGTGAACGCCCAGCAACGACATGCCGCGCTACATTGCCTGGCGACGGCTTCCTGCTGAGATGGCGATGGCGTCGCCTTCCCTTTCCCATTCGAGGCGGCTCGGCTGACGGCAACCGCTTCACCTCAATTCGTCGGATTTCAAGCTTCGGCCAGCGAGAGTCTTTATTGGAGCCATTCAAACCACTCGCGGCTGCAACGGACTTCCAGGGGTATAAAAACCCGCCCGGAGGCCCAGCGAGGGCGGCACTTTTCGGAGGCACTTATCGACGGTGCTGTCGCCTTCGTGCGAGCCATGTAACGTTTGCTTACCCTTGTACATACTGTTTATAAAGGTTGCTTCAACTTTTAGTCGGTTCGAAAACTTCATCGCTCTGCTCTGCGCCGCGTCGATAGTCGGACAGGAGCAAGGCAACGTCGCCACACCGGTGACAGCGTCGGGATGGCTGATTCCCAACATCGGTGACAGCGCTGGGATGGCCAGTCGGAACAGTGGTGGCTGCGGCATGAGGGCCCAGTTGCGACAGGCCCCAAATTATGAGGACACAAAAGAATATAGGGAAATACTTTTTAAGCTCACATGTGAAGTGTTGTAAACATCTTAAAAATGTTTTCCCTCTATTCCAAACGGTTTTCAAAATCCGCACTTTTTTCGGTGATGATGAGATGTCATGCGCAAAATATCGTGGCTATTGGCAGGCTTCTCTTCAGTTCTAATGAGAAATATACTCGAAAGCAGCTTTCAATGAACTTGCAAGTAAACGGAACGGGAAATACCAAAATAGTTTTAACGGAGAAAAGCAAATGGCTGTCTTCTGTTCGAGGCTAGCGATATCGGTAGTTTTCGCAGTGCGTACACGCGGGAAGGGAACTGGAGGAAGCGCTTATAATACTGCAACACACCCTTAGGTAAAGAGAATGAAGTTTTTATTTTATTTTAGTATTGCGACGTGTTGGTTTTTTTTTTTTTTGCGAATACTCGTTACCAATAGAGGTGAACGAGCCTAGGACGTTTTTTGAATGGCTGCTGTGCAATGCACAGTCGCACTTTTCGCCTCACTTCCTGGCATTTTATTTCTAACTTCAATTCTTTAAAAGGGAATAACTCTAATGGTTCATGTACGGCTCTGGAAACTACCATAGTTGCCGTAAGCAGTCTAAATATTTCGACGCCCACGTAAGAACTCTTCTCAGCAATGATACTTAAGTAATGTAGGTTTACTTCCTCAGCACGTGAGGAGTTCCCCGATGAAGCAAGCAGTAGCATGGACAACTACACAACTACTCCTGTAAAAGAATCAGAACAGCCACGGCTTTTCCTTTCAGGCCACGTATTCTACCTTAATGTACGTTGAAACACCGCCAGCCGCTTTCGTACGCGGGTTGAATCGCTACCCAAGCTCTCTCCATTTGTACTCTGTAAGAACTTTATTTTTTTTGTTGCCCCCTCTTAACAACTGTGGTTAGTTTTCTTGAAACGTCTTTTGGTTATTCCGTAACCTGGAGGCTTCTCGAAAAATCCTCGTCAGAGCTGGCCTTTCGGTTGCTGCTGTGTTTGCGTTTCCCGGTGGCGTTTCCAGGCTTACAATACTCAGCAGCTCTGGCTACGACTCGAACTGGAGGAAACTGCCCAGCCACCGAAAGCTAATACTCTTTCCATCAGTCTACGTCCGGGGGCTACTTTAAGGGGCCCCACAAAATGACCCGGCGGGCGATCAGTTATTTACGGTTTCTTCATTATTTCTTTCTGTGCTGGTTAGTTGATACTTGTCCGCTGCTTCCCACATTAGAGAAGATTACCCATGGTTCGTTCTTCCGTTCGGTACACATTTACGGCGGAAGTAATGGGTTCATCAAGGCGAAAAAAAGCCTCCGTTCCCGTCTGGGCGTAATGCACTGAGCATTTGTTTGCCCGATGCCTTGTTGCAATGTAGCGGGCCTTCCTTCCTTGCCTATGGGACTGAATGAATGCACTTTAGAGCATGCGGTGCAGGTTGTAAACTAATATTAATAGGGATATATTGGAAAGTGTTTCTCCCCTGGTACAGGATTGTAACGTCTTGCCGACGAAGTTGTCTTTAGAGCTCAATAGGTTCCTGTTTTCCGGGCGCGCCCATAATGATGTGCGCATCAGTTTTTTTTAGAAAGAGCTGAACAAACTATGATTTCTGGTGCCTATGATCATTTATACACTAAGCGGAATAAAGACCCGCGCTGTCCGCTTGTATATATTAACGGAATGTACCTAGAAAAAGTTTAGCTTAAGCTTCTGTTGATCGTCTCTTGAACCATTGTGTTACTCTCGTCGTGCATCTGCCGCAGCTCCATTCATAACGGCTTCGTCTGAATGGTGGCTACGACGAGTGGCATTTTCGAGCTGCTCGAACCTCTTCCTCCGTGGTGTACCTTCTCGGTCCTCCCCTGTCACTTCTACGGCCTGGTGCATCGCCACCCATATCGCCGTGGAATAAACCGCTGAGACCACGTGGCGACGTATATAAGGCGGTTGCAGAACGTTACACGGGCGCCGCCATTGACATTTCTCTTTTCTTCACCATCGCTGCCACTGCACGTGCCCTAAAATACTTCTGTGGCCTATGCCTGTTTCGGCAAGAAAGACCAAGAGATGCTTAGAACTATACAAGAAAGTCAAGGCGAATCTCCTATTTTTCTTTCTACTGAAATTTGATGCTACAGCACCAGTCACCACTTGACCAGCCCTCTGGACAGCTGCCACCAAAGCTTGTTCCGCTTTCTCGCCTTCACCAGGAACGACATGTTCGCATTCGCATGAACGTTAACAGCCAAGCTAGCTCGTATTGCACGCGTGACAGCGACCTACCTGGCTTTGGCTCGGCTGCGTCCCTTTCGCGGTGCACGCTACGCCTCTATTTAACAAAAACCTCCTCGGACTCTATCGCTGCACTTTTATTTCAATTCTCTACGAGTATTCCCCGCCTCGCACTCCGACTTTCTGTGTGATTCTCTGTACTGCACCTCAATTTAATTGTACCTCACGGGTATAATGAAACATGGGAACGTTAGCCTTTCGCCCTAATACAATGTTGTGCTTCGCCTTCGAAGAAAGCGGTGGTAAAACAAAATGCGGTGCGTCCAGCCGCTAGAAGGTGCACCTGATAGGAGTTTCATTGTATTTGTTTTGATGAATATTCAACAACAGCATTTTTTGATTTCAATGGCAGGATGCCGAGGATTCCACAGGCACCGACATCAGTTAGGTAGTTTTTGATATCGAAATGCAAAATATAATTTCGCAAGTGTGATATCAGGAAAACAAGAGGTGCTTGCGTTTCCAAAACGTTTTAAATGTAGTGGACGCGGAAAAAAATTGCCTCCACTGCAAGCATTGAAGGTGGTTGGACTGCGGAGATGTAAACGACACCCACAACGATTACGCATGCGACGTCACTTAACTTCACACACGTGGCTCTACAAAGAGAGAAACCAGAGGCAAGTGAAATGTACTTATTCACAGCCTCTTTTACTTCACAATGACAGTGATGACTCTTCACGATCAGTCACCGAGATTTTCAGTTCTTACGGTAGAAACATTCTTTGCGAATGTTAAATCAATCCATGATCAATGAATGGTATTTGGTTGATTTCTCTTGGTGAAGCACATCAGTGCAAGCTCTTCCATGACGAATTGGATGAACCACATGTTTGGTGTTTTTGAGGTTTCCAAATTAAAATTCGCGAAAACGATCACGAAGCCGGTTGCATCCACCAACAGTGAGAAATGAGGTCGCATGAAGCACTCACTGTCAGATCTGGGTAAGTTTGGCGAGATGTAGGCATGAAATTTAAGATTCCATTCTTTGTATTCCCGGTGCACACATCACGGCTGTCGAATTACGTTATTCGCAATACTGGCAGACGACGTTAGCTTATGTTATGCGGTTTGCGCTTCATACGACGGCCTTGAATCAGCGCCGGTGGTAGGCCCGTCGCTGTGCTGTTTGAGTACACCATCTGCCTCCTTGTCTCCTCGAGCGGGCCCTAGTCTGTAATACGAAGGGCTCTCGCTCCGTTTCTCTATTCGCGTCTAGGTTCGATACCTGGTGGTGCCAGTATTTTTTTATTTACCCTGGCCTTTGTTGCTGATGACGCCCCGAAAACTTCCTGGGCTGGTAGAGGTATACTGCTTCGCCGTAAAGACGGGAAGTATTTGTCGTCAATTCGGGACAGACCTGGAGCTAAACAACCGCCGTTGCTGAGTGGCCAGTGCGTAGCTACAAATTATGCTGATGCAGGGTAGGTTATTACTTGCAGCTGCACTAGTTGGTAGTGAAAAATCCAAACGTTTTAATACAAGCGTTGCGAGAATGCTTAGGATGTCAAGCAATCAGTAGTAAATCGACATTTACGACTCCCCCAGAGACCCGAATGTGCACTTGGCGGGTCAGGCCACAGGGAGAGCGAATGGTTACATTTCCAAAACAGCTCTACGAGTGCTGTGGACACTGAAGGGGAAAAATAAATAACCGAAACATTTTTGCGTAGAGCACGTATTGTGTCTATGTCGACTCAATTTTTTCTGCTACTGTGTTCCCCCTTTCGTTACCAGCAAACCACGTTACGTCAGATGTCAGCAATTGACGTTAGAGATGTCCAGGAGACGTACGTTAGGAATTAAAATTACGTATAATAAATGTTGCTAGAACTACAAAAAAACCCGTACAAATTAAGTGAAGAATAAGAAAGAGTGCACCTTTCACGGTACTTTTATATGCTGTCCACGGATGTTTTTTAGTGGTACAGCTTATGGATATTGTAGTGGTACGCGTGCAAGACGTATAGCTATGTCACTCCACATTGTTTTGCTGTCTTTGGGAGAAATATTAGTTTGTTAAATCGTAGTCTAGTCTATGTTAGTATGATATTGTTGCGATGAACATGTATGCATTAGGTTACATTCTTTATACAGTTTTGGGGAGCTTGGCCCACCACCTTTGTGAGGTATCTACGTGTCATGGGCCCTTATAATTCAAATACATGCCTTGCTAGCTATGCTGTTACTTGGCGCTTGGTTATTAGAGCAATGTCTCCTTATTTTTTGAAGTGCTGCATACTGCATGGAGTCTCATATGTGAAGAGCCACGCTGACCAGAGACTACTGCAGAAGCACACAAAGCACAGCTCCAAACAAGAAATGTCGCATCGAAAACAAGCGGCTGTAACAGGAAACCGGTCCTTATCAGCACAAGTGCCCTTGACACTACGGCAACCTCACCAATGTCATTGAATTCCAGGTTCGGACCACACAGCATGGCTGCAGGCTGCACAGGCCTTCTGCCAATAAACTATCAGAGAAACAATTGATTGATTGATTGTAGGGTTTAACGCGCAGGCGATGAGGCGCGCCGTAGTGGAGGCTCCGGATTAATTTCGAGCATCTGGGGTTCTTTAACGTGCGCCGAAATCTCGTACACACGGGCATTTTTGCTTTTCCCCTCCATCAGAAAAGCGGCTGCCGCGGACGGGAATCGAACCGGCGACCTCGTGCTCAGCAGCGCAACGCTTTAGCCACTGAGCCACCGGAGCGGGTGAGAGAAACAATTCAAACATTAATCTAAGTAAAATGACAGTGTTGCCAAGCTAGCTCTCAGTAAGTACACATGGGCAGATCGCTTTCAGAGTACGCATAAACACAAAAGAGTCCCAGGTAAACCTTCAAAATTGACTTCAATATTATGTATTACGCTTTCGCAATACAACCGACTTTAGTTTTGATGCCTACAGTTCCTTGGGCCAAGGGGTACAGATTTTGGAATTGCAAGAATAGTACAGATTGAATGACATTCGATAAGTCACACTGAGCATAAAGATTCGCAGAAATGGGAAAGAGGGAAAACATGTAAACATAGCTTACAAAAGCAACACAGTCTTGCAACTTTAAATATCTCACACTAAGAGGAATGGTTTGAAAACCACGCAAGAAAAGTGCGGAAACATAGAAATATTAGAATGGTGGTTACAAGAACAAGACAAATTTACGTGACACTAAATATTTCACACACTAGTGAAAAATATTGGGAAACAATAAAACAAAAGCAGCTTGGAAAGACAGAACTGATTGAGTGGTTGCTCCGACTGCCGTACAAAAATAAGCTACTTTAAATAAACTATCATCTAGGGAAATATTTAGGCGCTGGGTGGGCAATAAATTATCTTGCTGTGACAAATATTCGTGCACGTAAAACGTTTCCTCCCCACGGCATTTGCTTACGTACGTCTTCAATGTGCGACCCTTTGCCGCCAATTATTTGCTTGTTCACATGGGTGTTTGAAGCGCTATTCCACGCCTTGTTGAAAAGACGCCAGTGTATAAGCTTACACTGAAGACCTGCACATAGGAGGATTGTTGCTTTCTGCGGAACGGCAGAACAAAACTTGGACGACAAAAACTTGGGGTTGATCCGCTGTTTGGACACTGAAATAACACTCACCTAAATTTTCTCCCAGGGTAACTATTAGCTGATTTTATATAATATTCATCAAATGACAAAAAACATAGCGAGTACCAAATCATGCATCCTTCGGTATTTTTTTGACGTAGTCCACACCATAATTATCATGGTAATAGTTATTTTTGTTGTTAGCATGAACGTCACCTCACAATCTCCTCCGTATTTCAAATTTTCACCTGCCCTATTTTGTACCTCGCTTACCACGGGGTGAAAACTTTTCTAAATGTTGTTCAACTACTAATAAATATTTTGAGGAATAACCGGGGCCGGGATTACAAATAAGTACTAATGCATTTAATTACTTTATTTTAACTAATATATACATTTATTATTTTCAATTACCAATAAATTTATTTGTTAGCAGTCATCGAATCGATGAACGTGGTATTTTACCATGGACGGTGGCCTTATTATAAATTTACTGGGAATAGCTGACCAGATGGAACGACCAGGTGGAGCGAACACGAGCCTGTACGGAAGACACCATAACATCAGCATTTTGTTTCCACGCACAGTGTTTTTGCGTGAGCGTTTTTGCCAACTCTCCTCATGCGAACCGTCGCTTAGATGCGTAGACAAAACCCAGACCAGCCAAAGTTAGCGATAAGCTTGGCATAGAAAGTCGCAAAAAAGCCTAACCTAATTAAGTTTATATGCGAGTAGGTATAAAAACCCCGCTCTTGACAGACACGTTTGCAGAAGTGTATGTGGATCGAAGAATACCTGGAGCGGCAACGTCAGTCAGCGCGGTGAAAAATACTGTCTCGAGGTGATGTATGGCATTAGTACACCCATACATAATCCTTTGGTTTGCCGCTGGATGCAGTATGGACTGGGTGGGTGTCACAAGAAAGCAGTGAGAGACAGCCAACGATGACAGCAAGCAAAAAAGTAAACGAGTCAAGAAAAAAGCGAAAAATTTCTCGGACACTTAGATTTTCTTAACTAGCTTTCAAAGCGAACACCCACCCATAGGTATAAACAACTTTTTCACTGCTACATTCTGTTTGTTTCACATTTTTCGCTTTTGTTTTTATAGGAAATTCATAATGTTAATTTGCGGTAATTCTGCACCTAAACAGAAGCTATCATCGGCATCGTTTTGGCCTAACTGCGCCGAGTGTCACTTCCACTGGATACGTAGCAGCTCATGCTGCTTATGGGGCCCTGAACTGTAAATATAATGCTGTAATTATGGTTCATTCAACAGAATGCAGAGACCCAATCAACATCCTGCTAATATTAACGCAAACGTCCAGAAGCTAAGCTACACATAGGACAAACCTGACTACGTTGGTAAAGACTCGCCAGCTGTGCTTACGCCAGGTACTACGGTGTCCCAGAAACTTCTTTGTGCCAATGACGCTTGCCACCAAAAACATTGACGAAAACTTACGTTTCTGGAGAAATGTGGTCTTTCAATTCTCGTTTGATAGTACAACTGAATGCTAACGCCCAGTAAAATGCCGTGGTCCACTTCAACTAACGGTGCAGACTCACTGCGGATAGACCGCTGGTATAGTATGGAGTATAGTCAATGCCATGAAAACATAGACTGAAAAACAACTGCCGGACTTGTTCTCGGAAAGTATGCGACCAGGCGTAAATGCATAATTGAAGAACGGTACATATACTCTGCGTGTAGCACTGCCCCTAATACGTTGCTGCCGATGTCGTTTAGCGCGATGTTTGAAAGTGTTTAAAACAGTTCTTTTTTTTTTTTAGGGGGTGGGAGGACCAGGCAGGGTGCATAAATTCAGTTATAAGAACAAGTTTTTGGTCTATGTAAGCTTCATGAATCCACTGCGTACAGCCGATCGAGCGGCCGTGCACCGTGTATCTGCTTTTTGAATAATGTACATTGGGGATACACATCTCTTGCTGTGTCATTACAGTATGACCAGTCGCGAAGCAATAACATTCAGGACGAGGTGTTTACATTCGTCGAAGGCTCGCAACAATTCAACGAACGCAATTATCCTTTGCTCGATCCGCTTAGCGATGATGGTTCACTGGTACTCCGTTTTTTGGGTCACATTTTATCTAGGTATTTACTACATAGACACAATTCCCATACGGGAGCATCTTTCACGCGTTAATTGAATCAGGTGTGGCTAAAACCGCTGCGGCCCTAAATCGGTGCAAAACCAAGAGTAGATCATAGAGCGATCGACCAGGAAATGCTAGAAAAGTACTTCCTGGACGACATTTAAAAAGGCTCTGCAAAACTTCCGATAAAAGATTTCACTCTTTTTTTGTGTCTGGAATCACTGTGAAATACATTATACGCCATCATCGAGGGGAACTTCAAGATATTTTTGTCGACCAAGATACGTCCTCCAGCTTCTTTGACGGTTTTGTTGTGATACTTTAAAGTAGACATCGAAAGCATTCATTGCTTCAAGAAAATTGGGCCGGCCAATAGACACGACACTGATTGAAAGACATAAATTGAAGCGCGAAACTAGCGCTCAAAGCGAAATAGCCAGATAAACCTTTTGAGCAAGTTTCCAAGTTACGGGATGGAAGCAGTGCAGTATTATTTTGCTGGAATACTTGTTAGTCATTTAACGGCGCAGGACTGAGCTCGTTCACTACGTACTAAAACCATTTGGGATTTTAAAAAAAATATGAGAACGTGTTCACAAGGTGCCGTAAATATAACTTCCGGGAATATGAACAACTCATCTTATTGCCGTTATAGATGGTATCCCTGCTAATATTTTCCCCAAAATTTACTTTCTGGCTATGCAGCGTGTGTGTAAAATGTTGAAGCTTAGTTTATGAAAGCTTGGTTTTGAGCTTGGCCATTGTAAACCTCGCTTCGACATATTTTAGGATTCCAGTGAAGTTGTCGTCAACAAGAAAATGGGGTTGTTGCGTGCTTGGGGGAATCATACCTTCACCATAACCAAGCCAAAACAGTTAGTAAGAAGAGATTCCCACGTAATATCGCATCGTGAGGGGACGCTTAGGTTCCCTTTCAGTTCTTGAGAAAAAGTGATAAACGACACATGAGCTCCACTTTCTAAAGTGTCAAGACTAAGCCACAAAATTTTCGTTTCGCTTCCACCTGGAAAGTGATATTGCTAGTCTCAGAACGAGCAACGGACGCCTCTTGGGATCGCCACTGACACTCGTGGGACGTGCTGGCCATCATTCACGCCCGGCTGTACAAAAAGCGCCGAGGACGCTTTGTCAGCTGACACGCTGAGCGACGAACCTGATCCGGTGGCGGTTTTGCTTTGATTCAGCCCTGTTGCAGATGATCTGGTAGTCATCGTGGAGGGTGTTTTATTTTTCCTGTGAATACCCGCATGGCTTGTCGAATACATTTGAGGTTCGAAACATCGAGTTAAAATCGCCGATACTGGCAGTCATGTCAGCTGCGCATTTATTTTGCGGTCACCCACTGGCTTTCTACAGCTTTGGTAAGTTTTCTCAAGTCAACATGTGTGTATTGCGTACGTAGATACCATTAAAATAGGTGAGGTTTCCCACCGTATAACGCAAGTTCGTTCAACCGCCGCGGTGGCTCACTGGCTAAGCCGTTGCGCTGCTGCGCACGAGGTCGCGGGCTCGTTTTCCGGCCGCGGCGGCCGCTTTTCAGATGGAGGTAAAAAGCAAAAACGCCCGTGTGTGAGAGATTTCGGCGCACGTTAAGGATGCCCAGGTGGTCAAAATTAATCCGGAGGCCTCCACTACGGCGCAAAACATCGCTTGCATTGCGTCGGCGCGGTAAATCAATGGAAGGTCGTTCTAGGAGTCTCAGAACTGGCTTCTTTTCTTGGAAATTTCCCTGGGTTTCTTGGACATGCTCAGCTATCATTGGATATATTTCCTGTATAAAAATTTTAAACCTGCAGATTTTGCAGCAAGACGTTGAGCCATCGCGATGTGGTACATAAATTTATAAGCCAACCGGGCGCTTTCAGGAACTGGTAACACATCGTGAACGGAGCTAATCCAAAATCGGCATTTGTTGCAATACATATGGACACGGCAGCGATATCTTGAAGCCTATGGCTCGCCAACGTTGGTTTTGGTTGTGAAATTTTTCTATGCTGTAGATAGCGTTTCCTACGAGTAGGGTTATTTTTGTACAGTTCTATCGCACTACCATCGATAAGGCGCTTTAAAAAACACTCACTACAGGTTCGTTTAAAAAATTGTTGTTGTTTCATTAACGCGTTTGAAGCTGTGCAACAGCGGAGTTCTGTCCCTAGCATACATTCGATTTTTTTTGCTCAGCAAGGCTGTAATAGTGTTTGTATTAAGGGTGGTTGTGCGTATACGAATTAGCAATGACATTCACACTGCACAATTTGTTCCATGTTAAAATAGAGAGCTTTTCAGCTGAAACCTTCGGGACAGGGTACGACTAAGGCTGACTACAATACGGCACATACCAAACATGAATAGGCGTTTATGTAAAACAAAGAGGGCTCCGTGCATATTAGGATTCATGTGCAAGTTTGTCAAGATAGGACGGTACATTTTCAGACTGTTGCAATGTTTTTGTCGATGTACGGCAGCACACCAGACTGGTGCTCCCGTTACATTCATTTTTAGAGTGAGACTGTTACACACATACAGTAAACATACAGCAGTGACGATAGAGTGCAGAATCAGCCGCCAAGTGGTGAGCGAGGACTAGTTCTGCTTGGTAAAAGGCGCCCACTCTTCTTTCTTGCTGACACGGCATTCTTTTTTTTGAGCGGGCGAGCCACTCTTCGCGTGCCAAGGCATTGCCTAGCAGGCAAGACGTGAGCTTGCTTCAGATTCTTTCAGGCTTGATATTCCTTCACACAAGTGGTTTCGCACAGAGGGCGGATTCTTCGCAGGCGCAATAGTGGTACTCCCGCGCTAGAACTAGCGATAGTATAAATTGTGAATATATTTTTAGTGCTGCATAACTGACGCATTCGGATCAATGTTATCTCGCGGCATGTGCAAGCCGTGTGAAAGTGCGTTGCTGGTCACATGATCATTTGTTTGTGCTCCGGTGTAGCGGAGTTTGCCGCAGGCTCCTAACAGCCCACTGTAAGGAACTGCACACCGGACTGCGTAATAGAGGAGCTCGGTAATGAGAAACGGCTGGTTAAAGTAGCCGTGACTGAGAATTAACGCTGATGTACGGCCTGTGGCAGCAGGCAGCTCATTTCTTATTGATCTAATGCCGCGGCTCCTATTTATAGAAAGCATGGTTAGAAGGTAAAGAGGTAGCCATGGCAAGAGAACGGAAGAAAAAGGGGGTGGGGTGTTCGCAAGGAAACGGGGTTTGGAACGTGCCAGCTTCAGAGCAAGGCAGGTAAGACAATAACACACCATGCGAATGCTTACAGAAGTTTCAGAGCTACGAGAAATACCGCCTGTACAAAGAAATGTGGTAAGTTTATGTGAACTCAACGATTAAAGCCACTCCCTCATCAACAGTACACGAAAGAAAGGTAGTCAGAGCAGTCTTGCAGGCCTAGTTACCTTATCATGGACTTGTTGCGGACTCTGCTATTGCTTGATTTCTCTCATGCACTCCAATCAGATCAAGCTTTAGTCCTGGCGGAACTGTTGCCGCTTTCATTTTTAGCCATATCCGGGGCTTTCAGTGATAATAAAGTCAAGCAAATCATGTTGATGATTTAGCCTGAACGGTCTTTAAAAAAACGAAGCAAAATACCAAACCTCAAACTGGTGGAGTATACGCTAAACAAGAGGAAAGTACGCTACAGACAGACACCTGGGAGAGACGGCCCAATGGGCCGTTCCGCCCTGGCGCTTAACGTACCGCAATCCGTAGGAACTACGAAAAGTGATTTGTGCAGGCAAGTAGTCCGAACAAAATGCAGTGAAGAGTAATTGCAGCCAGAGAATAACAGCAAAACACCGGGAATCGCTTACCCTCTTCTTCTGCAAACAGCTCAAAAATGCTTCCAAAATATTTGACATCGATGTACAGACCTCCTCTAACTTTTTGGGTTATTCAGAGCAGAGCTAATTTAATGCGGTCGCACCCTTTCCACACGTATGGCAAGGATGCAGTCTCTTTGAACATGGCTTCCCTATATGACTAGCAGGAAGAAATGTATAGGTGAAAGAGAATGCTTTTGGCATTTCTTTTGGACAAAACATTTCCAAGCCGCTCGCTTCTTACGTGCTTTGAAGTCACAAGCTTGGCGTGTGTTGTCTCGGCTACCTTTTACATGACGTCCAAATGTCGAATTTCACAATATTTTGTGGCACCTAACACATCGAAATTCATCTTCGTCCACTTTAACCCAAGCAAATCGGTCCTGTTGCATGTTATTCCATCTTACCCGCCATATTCCGTAATAATCCAGCGTTAATCCCAACGCAATCTACCGTGATCCCACACTAGTTTACCCTAATTTACCTTAGTCAATCTCAATTCATCTTAATCTACTGTAATCCAGATTCGGAATTTGTATTCTACCTTAATTGCTAGCTTAGTCATCTATTCTGCCTTAATACCGCCTCACTAATTGTTTCTTTGAATCACTAATATTATCAATTTTTGTCATCCCGTAATTCATTTAATTCCGCGTTTTATTATAATATCAAATTAAATCGCCCTTATTCTATATTCTGCATCTTTATCTCACAAAATAATTATTGCCATAATCACTGACCAAGGGCTACCTAACTTTGGTAATCGCAATTTTCTATTGTATACGGCAGGCATATGTGCAAACTCACGCTACCTGTTCGTTGGGAGTGCGCGTGTGTGCTGTGACGTTCTTCAGAAGGAACAGCCTAGCAGACGATAGGCCCAGCTGCCCGCGTATGCTGAGCATCCACTCAGAATCAATCGTTTTGCAACTTCGCTCCGTAATATGGCACTCACCCGCAGAAAAGCAGCCGCTCACGCACGATAGTTAAAGTTTAAGCGGCGGTACGAACATACGTTCCAAACCCACGCTGCTGCTTCGAATCTCAAAGGTATGGACCCGACACTGCAAGCTGTCACAAAATGCTATTATTCTCAAAGTGCTCAGTACATGATCACACCTCTTAAAACTGTACTACTCGGCAAATAAATTGTACCAACAAGGTGAGGAAGGGCACAGGGGGTCTTGGTGTCGGCCTATTACAGCGTAACAGATTTCCTGGCGTCCCCATAGTGGAAGTTCCCCTCGTACACAATTCGCAGGCGTTGCGTCTCAACTAGAATTCCTCATCTTGTAAACATTGTAAGCAAACACTAATATATTATATCACCATTTGAGACATTATGGAATATGAAAAAATGCGTAACTTACCACCAGACTTCATTATCTCATTACCCTCTATGTTAGAAAACGTTCGAACTGCTTTATGTACTCGTTGGTGTTAATCATATGAGCAATACTCAGTGCTCTATCTGGAGGGGCATGCGAGACAATGGCAAAATTCTGTCAAAACACTTTAGCTCTTTTCATTCGGTTGGCAGGTATTATCTGTAAATGTGGCAATTTGCCGCTCTAAACCATGATAGCAATAAGTTCAGGAAGTTTCCAGTCCCTGGATTACCGGTTCACTGCGCCTTTATATCAAGTATTCAGTCTTTTCACTTCGTTGAGGGTGTAATTGCAAAAACTCCCACTCGCCCATTTAAAACGTTACTAAGGGTAAACTTTATAGTATTGGTTTTGTGCATTTGCATGGGCAACATTTGTCAGCAAAAATTCATTCAATATATCGATGGGTCGATAATGTATTATTCAATAAAGCCCTCTATTTACTCGCAAATACACGTTAGCCTTGTGGGGTATCATTAGGGCGAAACCCTAAATGTACGGTCGAAAAGTTTGTACGGATGCCATTTATAAAAAAAGACTGGTAAGGCCAGCTAAACCATGTGGAAGTTGCATACACCTAATTGACGCCTTTTACATCCTTTGTGTACAATTCTTGAAACTCTGGGAAGTGAGCACCTACGCTAAATAAAAATCTTTAAAATTTTCAAGATTATGCTGACTCGTGTGTTATACAAGTTCACGGCTGTGTGTTTCACATAACAATAACTTCTATTTGGTAGTGTGTATAACTTGATTTGTCTCGAAATAAAAATGCAGTTGTTAGCAGACGCTTTGCGTCGTCTTATTTTGCTCCTTGTTCCTCTAGATATTTTGCACTTTCCAGAGAAATCAAAGTTCTAGCTGCAGCTGTTCCGGCTTTGCGTTGATGGATCACTCAGCCATTCGTAAAGGCAGTCAGGCTTATGTGTTTTATATATAGGTTAGGAATAGAACCATAATTTATTTATTTTTACATCTCAATAAATTATGTAGTTGGTGTATTACATACACGTTTGGGCATGTAAAAGTCGTAGTGGGAGTAGGGAAGGGGATGAAAGTTTCAGAATTTTCGAAAAAATTAATGCAGTCAAGAGACAAAACTAATAAATCATAGAAACATAGATAATCGATCAGTACCATGGAGCTTTCATCAAGTTCTAACGGATCGTAGGACAGCCTACTATAAATTTCGCTAGAGAGTCAGCAATACATGTAGCAAAAAAATGCCTACAACGACGACATTAAACGAAGCGGATACTAACACAGACTATCCAAACATATTTTTGTATAGAACATGCTAACGTTTCGGGTGTGCTGGCAGCCAACAATAAAGATATTTCTCAAAGAAAGAGTGCTGTGAAACTCACATCTATTTATAGAATGTGCTTTTAATGTGAAGCGGACATGTCTCTTTGCCAGGTTTGATTAGGGCACGCTTTTTATTGTATAGAGCTCAAGCACAGATCGATACTTTAGGTCGTATAGTGTCTTACTCAGATGAAGTCGCACAAACACAGCGCCTATATTCAGGCCCTACGTACCCCGTTACATTACGATTAAGGTCATTGTCTCTTTAGCTCACTCCACGAGACACTTTTAACGACTTTGCTCTTAACAAAGTTAGACGTGAGCCATTATGCGAGCTTATAAAATCTTCGGTCAAGGGTACACCTCCGCTAGGTACCGTGATCCTAAATTTCGGCTAAAAATTCCCGCTTTGAAGAAACAGTTCCACTTCGCCGTCTTCAGAAGATTGTGTAGTGCAGAAATCGCCACACAGTAGCCCGAAAGGCATATTTTAGTGGATGGGTACTGCTGGCATCAGGCTGTTTACTTTGCATGTTTGTGCGTCTTTGGGCAATTTCATCGCTTCTCGCGCCACATGCGTGCTTGCTTTATTCCGCTTTCTACCTCCCCGTATGCTACGGTGGAAGAAGGGCCTTCGCAAACTTATATCTCTTTCAGGGAGGAGATATCGACCCCGGAAGGAGAGCTAATGTGCACAACTTGCTGGCTCCGACCCCATGGAAGCTACTCACTCCTATAGCGACCATGCTGCTGCTTTTTGTAGATTTTCACCCCCTCTCTTGCCCTCCATTGTCCGAAACTCTTCATTTTTACTTCTACGTAGCGGCAGAACAAGTGAGACGATCCATGGTCCATGGTGATAACTTCCAGTTACGAGGAGATCCGGTGGGTGTATTCACATTCGACGCATGGTGGCGATGACCAAGCCCTTGTCGTCGGCGTCGGCGCTGGGTCATGACACCATGGGTCAACGTCAACGCATTTCCCGTAACGATACACAATTCATATAAGTTCAAGCCGTCTCATATGTCAGTAGCCTCTCTCGCGAAGGTGTTTGCAGCTCACGTAGACGAGGACACTCGAGCGATAAAAACAGGATAAAGCAATGACCTCCTCTTTGGCTTGAACGGTAGGCTGACAGCTTGGCCGTTTGGATACCCTGAAACACTGAGGTCGACGTTTGTTCCAAACATTGAGCATTTCCTTCGCCGCCATAGTAGCTTTGATATATTTCCGGTATGTGTAAAGTGCTTATACCTGCCTTTCAAAGATGTACTTTTGTGTGTTTATTCTTTATAACAGAGTATGAGGGAACACCATCGCAGTTAACACGATTTCAAGTTCGTCAAGAAAGATTATACTGTTGGTAGAATCTGTTATTTTTAATAGAACTCGCATTCACTGCAAAATAGTAAGAAAATTACGAAAATCTTGAGGAGTCACGTAAAGTCCACTTGTAAGAGTTAATTCCTCGAGAAAACGAACGAACTGCTCCGGATATTACATGTAGAAGAAAGAACACGCACGTGAAGTTCCGTGATGCGCTATATTGGCTGAGAAGTGTACGGTTTGAAGGAACAGCTGCCGTCTGCGATAGCTTCCGTGACGCTGTATGTCAATATCTACGCATGGCAAGCGGGTTGGCGCTTGGCTGAGCACCGCCGCCGATGAGAGATATACATTCCATATTAGAGCATTGTACATAAATTGCCCGTGTTAGGGGGCCAGGCGTTCGCCGCCGTTCGCAATTTCTGCGTTTTGGCTAGCGCGGCAGGTAGCAAGCCTGGAGAGCGGCCATCGAAGAACGATTTGCAAATTGAATACGTTTCAGAGAATGATGTATCGACTCACAGAATGCCTTGAAGCGCTCTGCACTCGCCTCAAAGCGATCGATTCTATTTGTTGCCCTAATGTAATAAAGCTGCGTGCTCCTGGGAAGGAAATATCTCTCTTTTTAGTTCCTTTGTATGCAGTTGACGCTCTCCAATAAGCGTCACCCTCCGTTCACACTGACGTCTGGAAATGTAATGGACAGTGCTGTGCTCACTGTAGTCCCTGGTCAGCTACTGTAGCAGCCCGTCTAGATGGCCAAGCGATGGCGTTTCTTAGGCCGTGCGAAACGTCCCAACAGGTGTAAACTGTAAGCAATGAGCATTTCGTTCGGCGCTAAAATAACGGAGGTACATTTAGACTGCTTGTAGTTTGTTTGCAGCGTCTTTGTTTATGCGCACATTTTTTGTATAAACTTCATCGATTTTTTCCAGTCTTCATTAAACTTTACATAAGGGCAGATGAACTTCAATACATATCATACACGAGTTACGAAACTGTAGAGAGTCAAACAGCACTTCCGAATAGTTATAAAGCAGCCCTGTACTTATCTCTCTTCCTGCCTGTTGAAAATGCTGGGCAAAGTTACCTTAGATGAAAATATCTCCAATCGTGGCAACATGTGTCAACGAATAGCGAAAGCCGATATATCAGCCTTTGCACTTCATTGGATGCATAGTGAATACATTCAAGGTACTCGTTTAGTCCTCATTACTGTGCAAGTGTGTTCTACTTGTGTGTTGCTGCAAAACCATTGGTTGCATCAGTAGGTCCAAAATGTGGCATTGGGACTTGGAGCAATAACAAAAATTGATGATGGCTCAATCACCGTAAAACATAACTGAGTTGAAAACAGCTTTGGCTGAATTTTTATTTGTATGGGAACCAAACTCACGTCTCCAGTATACGGGGCCAGTGCCCTTCCATAACCCCAGGACGGCCTCATGGTTGTGTACAGCCTGTCCAAAGGCGGACTACCCACTGAATGCGTTGTCAAGTGCGTGCGTGTGTGCGCGGCGTGCCGTGCGCGGGTGAGTGCGTGCGCACATGCGTGTACGCCTGCGTTGGTGCGTGCGTCAGTGCGCGCGGTATAGCTATATCCGCAGGGCCATTTTCACATTGATGTAAGCCTTTTGCATTTCACGACGAAATGGCTGAAGGGTGCTAAAAATACTCCTACACTGTCCGCGCTAAGGATGTGCAGACAAGCATGGCTAACATTGGCAGAGACTGTAGCAAGTGATATTTATCGAGACAGTAAATGCTCAAACCTCAAAACAATCTCAAAAGGCCGAGAAGCTATAAATGGCCTTGAGGCCGTAAAATATTTCGAGCACTTCTGAGGTGTGCTGCAAAAGTACATCATCATGCTCCTGATCAAGAACAACAACAACAAAAACAACGGCCCTACTTAGGCCCACTGCAGGGCGAAGACCTGCAGCGGACCTGCAGGCCTTCGAGGTCTGCAGGTCCACTGAAGGCCTGCAGTGGTCCATGTTGGACAGGACGCAACAATATGTTAGAAAGCGCGAGTGCAGCGTCACTGATATGAACCAGAAGGAAGCCTTGCGGCCTACCTAGGCAAAGTGAACGAAATAAGTCCTTAAAGAAGAAAAGTTGAACAAACCGTTATCAAAATATTGGGAATGCTGCGAAGAAATACCCACGTACGGAAAATCACCAGAAGAAGCTCCTACATTGTGCTCAACATACGAAGCGAAAGGGAAAATAAAAGTTAAAAGACGGACCGTATATCAGAAGCAAGCGAACAAACGGTACAAAACTACCCGCAGCAAGCACGGAGAGCCCAAAAAGAACAAAAACAGCTGTCAACAAACCGACCAGAAAACTGACCCAACTTTTTTTACGTTCCTAACAGAACAATTCAGCGCCTCGATTGTGACGTTTCTGGGGACAACCAGCCACAGGGATTTTGATCGTGTTTCGTCTTTGCGCGCGTGACCTACCAACACAAGCGCCGCTGGGTACTTATTGCTTGATTTTCAATCAGAAGCTGCGTTTCCGCCTGGATGAGTGTTCCTCCACCGGAAGCGTCAGCATCCAAGGCAATTCATTGGTGCGAGGATGTTACAGCAATTTTGTGGGACCACTGCTCAGACAGTTGGTTCCTTTGCTAGCAGCCGGGGTTTTGATTCGGTACACATTTTTATATGAAGGCTTGTCTTGGCACCACCGTTCCAGACAGCAGATTTAGGCAAGCTTTTAACTTCTTTGGTTTTCCACACATTGTATTTTGGGCTTTTTTCTCTCTGACGTATTGCTGCCCGTGTGCGCTCGTTAGAGAGTGTTGCCCTGGTGAACATCAGTGTAGCATGCACGCGGGAAATAGTCGGCGGTTTTCACCACTTCGTACGTTCACATGACGTACATATAACATACATAATAACGAAAGGCGCCCACGACAAGAGAAAATAAAACAATGGCGTCAAGGCCCACCGAATAGGAGCCTTGTTCACACTCACAGTGTGAAGTGTGAACAAGGCTCCCGTTCGGAGGGGCCGAAACGTCATTATTTTTTCTCTTGTGGTCGGCGCCTCGTTATTGTGTATTTTAATGTCATTCCCAATCAGACGGGCGTCCGTCGAAGCTTCATATTTTTTTGACGAATGCATCTCTTAAAAACAATAAGAGGGTATGTACCTATTGAGGTATACAAAAGCGGCTGCCGCATTGAAGTTTCGTAGGGCCCGAATTTCTATTTATGGCACGCAATAAACAATGCTTCTTGCCTTAATTTCATTTCTTCTACATCCTAAAAAAACATACTCCATCAGAACACGGTCAGGCAAGGTAGTTATATCATAAATATTTGCAACAAAAGCCATTTTGCGGACAGTTACTTTTGGTAGCTTGTGTAAATGAGAAATATGGTAATTTGATCTTCCTCCTTAATTAACAAAGCACCTTAGCTACTTGGGTAATGTCAGTAGAAGAGTAAAAAGACGAGGGTATTTACTACTGCATTGTGAATCACCTGAGTTTCGTCACGCTTGTTCTCTATGTAATTTGATGTAATGCCACCTTTCGAAATTATTTCTTTGCGAAATTCAAACTTTTTTGCACTTATTCTTGTTGGAGAGAGCGAGAAAGAGTAACAAAGGAAGTTTGTCTGTTTCAAGTCTAATGAATGTCGCGTTGGCAATTTTTGTCTGTGTTCTCGCAGTCTCGAACCGCAATAATAGATGAGAGTGGCGCGAACCGAACTGAACTCTCCACTGCGCGAGCGAACAACTTTACTTAACATATTTTGTACCTTTACATTGTTCTTAATTCATCGAAGAACTCAGAGAAAGTGTAAATATTCATAAAGTAATGCTCAGCGAGAGCATATTGTGAATATTACATATTTCCTTAGTGTCCCGGAAACGACCTGCAGCGCGAGAAAACCACCAAAGTGGAAAAAAATGATGAACTTTACGAGAACGTCATTACTCGCCATAGCGATAGGACACTGAATGGGTGCAAGCAAAATCAATTGCTGCACACAATGGCCGCGCTGCAATTATATATACTTTATACAATGTTCATGAAAACACTACTGATGTTTTTTCCCGCCTTCCCACCGTCGGTATGTAACACACATACCACTATTTGAAGCCCGTGCAAAAGTACTCCCTTGGGCTGATATTCGCGATAAGACAGTCATCTGGCAAGCTGTGTTAGGCTTACTAGGTTCCTTTACCTATTATAAAATTACCGCCAATAGAGCTAGTCATAATGCTGCAACTTTTGCTTTCAGAAGGTCTGTGTCTGTTTTGAGGAACTAAATGGGGGAATATATTTCATGTTGTAGAGCATACATTTGAAGGGCGACACATTATCAAAACTTTCACTTGCGAAAGGAAGCAGGATACACGCTTGGGTGGCGCCTGTATAGTAACAATTTCTGTTTTGGCTTGTAAATATATTTGACAAGATATATTTTATTGATAGCTGGGGCTAAACAATCTAAACAAAATATAAAGAAACACGTTAAATATCCCCACGTAGTCAAAATGAATGTGGAGACCTCCACTACAGCCCTCCTCATCGCCTGTGTAGGGTCGGCGCGTGAAACCTCATAACCAATGAATCAGGTGTAAGGAAACAATTTTTAGATGCGGAGCATCTCTTGCTCGTAGGGATGTCACTTGTCCGTGCCCCGTCCGCAGCGCCTCTGATGATGATTGTGGCAGGATGCCCCTAGGGATTGGCCAACCAAAAAATCCATCACGAGATAGCTTCCCGTTCAACCACCGTCGTCATCTTCCCGTAGGGAACTGCTGAAGAAGCAGAAGGAGAAGAAGACAAAGCTGCGAAGACGAGGGCGTGTACGTTGCTCTCAGCCGGTGCACCAACGTCAACAACCTTTACCCCACCAACGCTTAGATGCGAAGCATCTCTTGCCTTTGCCACCGGTGTGGACCCGGACGCAGAATTCGCTCTGGCGCTACTAAACACCACACCACTCAACATAACGGCAGCACAATGGAACCACACGGAACCCCCATGATGCTTCGCATCCTCATCAGGCTTCCCCACGGGAAGATTGTGCAATTTTTTTCTTTATAACACGCTAATATTACACAATAACTTTTCTGTTGCCCGCCTACAATATTTATGTAACTTTTCGACGCCCTCATCGTGAAATTCGGTATGGTGGAAACCGAACATTTTGTCACGTGTGCAAGGATGGGATAACGCCGTGATAAAGTGTGAAGCACATGCTACTTCCGCCCATCCTCCTTGTTTGTACGTGCCACGTGATGGGGCCTAGAAGCCGACGACGAAGAAGCGCGTTGGCTAACGGCTCGTGTTTTTTGTTCTTCGCCATTTTTCCCGTGACCGCCCTTCGCTCTTCTCTGTGTAACCTCGCCAGTTAGGTAGCACCAAGTAATAAATACTTCGCTCTTTGTGTCTGCACAAACACAACTTGCGTGCGTCCCTGTTTCACAAAACGCAATAATATGTTGGAAAGCGCGAGCGAAGCGTCACTGATATCAACCAGAAGAAAGCCTTGCGGCCTACCTAGGCAAAGTGAATGAAATGGATCCTTAAAGAAAAAAAGTTGAACAAACAGTTATCAAAAGTTGTGAATGCTTGCGCAGAAATATCCAGGCATGGAACATCCCCAAAAGCTGCTCCCACATTGTGATGAACACGCGAAGCGATAGCGAAACTAAAATGTTAAAAGACAAACCGTATATAAGAAGCAGGAGAACAAAGCGAAAGTGAAAATAAAAGTTAAATGAACGACCGTATATAACAAGCAGGCAAACAAACGTTCACAAACTACTCGTCGCAGCACGGAGAACCCAAATAGAACAAAAAATAGCTGTCAACAAATCAACCACCAAATTGCCCCATAGTTTGTTTTTTACATTCCCAACAACGCGCTAGAGCTCCACGATTGTGACGTGTCAGGAGCCAACCATCCATAGGGATTTTGATCGTCTTTCGTCCCTGCGCGCGTGATCTACCACACGGGAGCCGCTGTGTACTTATTGCTTGACTCTCATTCGGAAGCTGTGTTTCCGCCTGGATGAGTGTTCCTCCACCGGAAGCGTCAACAGCCAAGGCAATTCATTGGTGCGAGGATGCTACAGCAAAATCGTTGAACCACAGCTGCGACAGCCGGTTGCCTCGTTAGCATTCAGCAGGGGTTTCCGTTCTGTACACATTTTTATGTAAAAGCTTGTTTGGAACCACCTTTCTAGGCGGTTGATTTAGGCACAGTTTTTAACTTCTTTGATTTTCCGGACATTGTATTTTGGGCTTTTTCTGTGTGACATATCTTCCGCTGCGCGCTCGCCACAGACGTTTTCCCTTGTGAACATCGGTGTAGCACGCACCCATGAAACAGTAGGCGGTTTTCGCCTCTTCGTAGGTTCAACAGACGACTACCTATCTTAAAAACAAGAGGATATGTACATGTTGAGTCCAACAAAATCGGCTTGCGCGATTGAAGTTATCCGCAGAACCAAGTTTGTAGTTTGGGCACGCAAGAAACAATGCTTCTTGCCTTCATTTAATTTCTTCTACGTCATAAAACAACAAAGAAAATCAGTGACCACAGTATCCATGCAAGGTAGTTATTTCACACTTGCTCCAAAAGCCATTTTATGCACAGTTACTTTTGGTAGCTTGTATATATAATAAACATGGTTCTTTGATGTTCCTGTTTAATTATTCAAGCGCCTTAGCTACATCGTTAATGTCAAAAGAATGGTTAAACGAAGACGCTATATACCACTGCATTGTTAATCACCTCAATGATGTCACACATGTTCACTAATGCTGCCACGGTTGAGAATTATTTCTTTGCGAAATTCAAAATTTATTGCATTTATTCATGGTCAAGAAAGCGCTGGAGAAACAACCAAGTAAATTAGTCGGTTTGAAATCTAATATATGAAGTGTTGGCAGTTTTTCACTGGGTTTCGCAGTCTGCCAACCAGAATAACTGAAGAGACTGCTGCGAAACGAGCAGAACTCTCGAGCGTGCGAGTAAAAAACTTTAACATACTTTCGCGCCTTTACATGGCTCGTATGTGATAAAAGAATTCAGAGAAATTGGCAATGTTCATAGCGTAAAGGTCGGCAAAGGAATACTGCGAATATAGACAATATTCCCACCAGTGTACTAGAGATGACCTACAACAAGAAACAACCCAAAAAAAAGAAAAAAATATTAGTGATAGAATTTAAAAGAACGTCATTACTCGCGATAGTGGTAGGACAATGCAGGAGTGTAAGCAAAATAAATTCAGCGAACAATGGTCTCTGCAATCATATATATTTACTCAATGTACATGGAGACAATACTAATGTTTTTTTCCTGCCTTCACACCGACGGTATGTAACACACATGTCTGTAGTTGAATTCCGTGGAAACGTACTCCCTTGGGCTGATATTCGCGATAGAGCAGTCATCCTGCAAGCTGTGTGTGGATATACTTACTGTAAGATGTTTGTACTCTGGCAAAGTTTGGAGAAGTTCGTAGA
This sequence comes from Haemaphysalis longicornis, assembly GCA_013339765.2. Classification (NCBI taxonomy): domain Eukaryota; kingdom Metazoa; phylum Arthropoda; class Arachnida; order Ixodida; family Ixodidae; genus Haemaphysalis; species Haemaphysalis longicornis. Next base: position 90,239,915 of record CM023456.1, read on the forward strand.
TATTCTTTTATTTATTAAACTTTCGACAATCAGAAATTGCCAAAATACAGAGGCAAAAGGCCACTGTAATAGTCTCCTGACTAGGCCCGTAGCACATAGTTCAAACAAAAATGTCTACCTCGTTTATTAACCCAGGTTAAACAAAGGAACTGTTTCTTTGGTGCATAAATGGGGCCTTGGCAGAGGCTACACGGTTAGCCTCGGGCAAGGCCCCATATATGCACCAAGTACTCTACAGGTTTTGAAGTAAAGTACCTTCAAAACTTGTAAAGTAGTCTTGATTCATGCTTATAAGAAGTCGTAGCAGGTGGCAGTCTAAACGTCAAAACGCGTTCTAACGCTTTTTAGAGTTTCTGCATGGAGTGTCTGTTGTTGGGTGTGTATTAAGTCCATGTTCTGTTGGCTACATTCAGGGAACTGTAGAATAAATGAAGGACAGAAAACGCCTATCAATAGAAATGGGCAAAATGCTGGAAGAAAGGCCGATAAGAAACCATCAGGACGCTTTCCTTTTTCGCTGTATGCAGAGAACAGTGGAGTAAGGCGGTACCAGATTGTGCTACTGCATTTAGGGTGCAATGCCAAAACTACTTTTAAAACACTTTGCCGGTGCGAAGTGCCGGTAGCGTCGGCGGTGAATTGTTCAGACATGTATTTGGAGAGAAAGCTTGTTGCTATTCCGAGAAACAAACGCACCCAATTAGGAGACAAATATTATCACACCAAAATTGATGTTTAAAGAACGTTTATTTTTACCCAGAAACGGCATCTATGAGTACGTGTAAAGTTTTATCGAAGCGGCTGGTTAGCTGCAGCAGAGTACTTTTGATCGAAAACTGCTGCCGCGGAATGAATTTCGAAGAGTTCATTGGCAATGCTTAGGCGAGAAATAAAGAAATAAACACATTGAATAGGTCCATTTTTTCATTCTAATTTCAATGTTCGATATGTGTGTCCTTAAAATCCCTTTTCCGCATTCATATATGACCGAGACAAGTGCATATTTAAACATTGGTCATTCGGAAATATGCATTGCAGAAATATTTTGCAACGCATTTAAACTCTTTGTTTAAGCCTTTGACACTCGCTGTGTTTCAGGTTCCATCCTCTTGAGCTTCAATGAAAAACCATGTACGGCATAACGAATAAGATAATTTGAGCCATTGGTAGTTGTTTCAAAAGTATTAGTAACGAACAATGCCGCAAAAAAAGTCGCAAACATAAAGAAGTTCACGGCAATACCACTACAGTCATCAAAAGCTGCGTTGTGGGTGGTAGCTGTAAATTACTGCAGCATTAGGTGTAGGCCCACGCACGGCAACATCGTATATTACAAAATCGTGTGCCTTAGACAAGGAAAGCCTGCTGCAGTTAGTGTTGGTATTTTCTGCCAACGGGTCTTTACTCAGCATTAACTGGGAGTGAAGTGTACATATTTTTGGTTCAGGGTGGGAACACGCAGGCGATCAGAATTGTGTCGATACAGTTGTCTAACGCTGCTTCGAAAAATGGGGAAACAATTTTCGACTTTATACGATTTCATACCACGTGGGTTTTCCGGTGTGTATAACATCTTAACTATAAATCACTGTTAGGCGTGCGCCAATAATTTTAAAGACTGGCCCTGCTTAAAAAGGGAAGTATTCGCACCACCCGCTTGAAAAAATGCCATTTATTTGACGGCGTCACTCGGAATATAAAATTAACCATAAAGAAACAGGAATTTTAATCGCCACGCAGAATATAAATATTCATAAGCCTAATAACGTGCGTAATCAATTTTGGCAGGGTCAATGAAAGCTTCCGTTTATCGCAGAAACGCAGGCGTGGTCGTGGGGATAGAGCAGGCGGCCATGCAGATCTCTTATCAGGTATTTTGTCTAACGGGAACTTTGCTGTTCACAATCAATCAAGTCAAATTTGAGGCAATTGGCTTACCAGTCCCATGCCCCCTCTTATGTTCTGTACAATGGCACATCTTTAAATACGTAGCCCGTCCATCAAAGCAACAAACTTTAAATTAAATTTTGGCGCGTCCCAGCTACGCTGGCCGAGCCAGATGCCTTAATTTATGAAGGATAATTAGATAAAACGATCGTGGTTTGTGAACACAACACCAGAATAAAAGGTATTATCAAAGGGATATCATTATACAAACTGAGAGCTTTGCCAGTTGGAAATAGCCCTTCATTAGTGAAGAAAACCTCTCAAAAGTATTGCCTATTAAGTTGATTGTCAGTTGAAGATAAAGGTGGGTGTAGCGCGAAATACATCCGCGTGCTAACTGCATTAGGAGGGTTGGCAAAGTAATATCTATTACTTAAGTTCGCAACATATAAGTAATTTTACTTCGGGGGTGAACAGCATTCAAATCACGATATTGTGGTAGGCATAAGTAAAACTATATGTATATTATTGTTTTCATCTATTCGGAACAATCGCAAGGGGAAGCCTGAAACTTGTCGCAGGACAAAGTGGTTAGTAAACAACATTCGCATTGTGACAAATATATATTAGGCTAATGATTCTACCGGCGGTAAAGCAATAAATATTTTGTCTATACCACATCTTTGTGACATACCTAAAAGTATTCGCTGATGCATTGTTGTTCAGGTTTTGAGCAGGTTAACAATATTCATTTTAATGATGCAACAATACATTCATATTAAAGCTATGACTAACGATAGTGACTGATCTTGCGGGGGGGGGGGGGGGGGCGGAGAAAATAGCCTTTAAAGTTTCAGACATTTAGGACGTCCTGTTTGTTGAAACGCATTGCGAAGCCAAAAAAAAACTTTTGCCTTGTAGTTACCAAAATCACGCAAGTTAACTGGAAAGAATTCTTCTATTCATTATTGTTCTTTGCAATTTCTAATTCTTATGTATGGGCTCTTTTGTGCCAATATCTGTTTCTACCTTTAAATAACCTAAAATATAAATTTTGTGGCATATGAAACACCTCGAGGGAAAACAGTACGACCTACGTCACAATGGAGTAACGCACGTTTCTCCTGATGGCAATCTACCGGTCTGTACCGATGTTATCGGGAATTGCCTAGAAATTTTTGTGTTACTTTTGGGGTGCTAAAATCGGCTGCTTAGCAGCAGTGTTGAGATCTGAGCGGAATCCAACGTCCCCGTATGCGAATTCGTATCTGTCGAGAAGACGGAGAGCGAATACCACACATCCACGTGCGCTTGGCATTTTTTGGGTATTTTTCTGCGTATGAACGATGAAACCAAGAGCTTAAACAGCAGTGCTGTAAAATTGTATCGTAGATCCGCAATGAAACAATGGGCACACTAATGGACAAAACAATCGCGTTGTAATCACGCCCATACTAGCACTGCTTTGACTTTACACTGTAGTAAAAGTATTTGCGTATGCTGTAAGGATACTATAAAAAAAACAGGGATGCCTTATAAAACGTTGCTCTATAGAACAGCACTTCTAAAAGCACTTACTATGGCAGATTTGTACGATCGTACAATGAACGTGCACGAAACAAATCTCGTGCATGGGTACTTTTTTCTGCAGACAAAAACGTCACCAACGAGAAGCAAAACGAATGGTAGAGCTTCAAAGTGACAATGCAACATCTCCGCAAAGTTTTACCCAGAAACGCTAGTATCGTCCTAATCTGCCGATGTGTGTCTGTCTCTAATGCTTATAAATGGGGTAGCGAGCAAGACAAATGGGATCGGCCCTGCAGCTTTCCATGAAAAGAAACAAGAAGAAATGAGGACCAGAGTTTCCCTTATCAAGCTGCCGCCTGGCTGCCTGCCGTTCAATTTTGGCGAACCTGGACTTGGAGGCGGTTCTTTAAGCGCACGCAAGACAGTGTGATTTTGTTGTTCGTATGCTCATTTGTACAACCAAATCCCGGCGATTTTTTTTTATTGGTCGTCAGTGATCTGTCTAGAAATGGACCCTTCCGGAAAAACCACTGAAGCGCATTTGACACGGGTTAAAAAGCAGAATAGAAGACATATACGACTTCAAATTTTTGGTTCAAAGCCGTAGAACACACCTCTATTTTCTTGCTACTGGAACATTGCCCTGGTATCTCCAATTCAGGCAGGATTTTGCCGAGCTCTTTTTAGGAATCTTATGCCCTTTTTTGCAAAATTTCTTTCCAGCGGTATTTTGGACGCTGCGGCAGCACGGTGCGATTGACTTTCTCATTCGTAAATCAATCCGAAATCCCAAAAGATTGGGTAAAATCAAAGGGACTTCAAGGGTAGATATTCTATGTTCTTGTTTTGTATTTTCGAACGACTGCCTTCAAAACCCATCCAGCCATCACCGAAAACTTACTTGGGCACCTCTTACACATGCAATGACGTTGCGTATCGACAAGAGCTAGACAGCAACATTGTGCCCCTGCATAGAATCAATCAATAAAGAGCCAACCCAAGAATAAAAAAAACGAAGCAAGGTACTGCTCAATAAATTCCCCCACAAATTTTTCGGAACCAGTAATTTAAATAAAATTCACACCAACCCAGCAATTTTCAGACTTAGTTTGTGCTTGTCCCTCACAAGTTTTAGCAATTATCACTTTTACACATTCAGGGTTATTGTTTAGTTCATTTTTAAAACATTACTCATTGAAAGGTAGCGCTGCCAAAAATGAGAGAAGTAGCACACGTTGAAATTCTTCAAACGGTCCCTGTAACATGTTTTGAACACAGTAATATGGCTTGCTCAATGTCGAGGGTCCGCGGTGAAGCATAACTTTGCCTAATATTGCCTTTTGCTGAACCGGAGTTTTTGTGGCACATTCCAACTTTTGAGGAGTGTTGCTATGACTGCAGAAGTGCGGCTATAAATAGTAGATAAAATTAATTGGAGCTGCTTCCACATGGTTGTGCAAGGCTGGAGAGACAGCAGATCTGGCGGTCCCTCTCCCTTTGTCGGAAACCCTGCTGTTCCTCCTCACGTGGATTTCGGAACTTGACCCTGAAAGTTCTCTATTACTGCGAGGCTGGGATCACTCCGTACGCAGGAATTCACATCACTCCCAACGTGGACTCCATTAGCACGCGTCAGATCCCTCGGTAACCGGCTTGACGATCCCGGCGTTTGTAGTGTGCTCCTTTTTTCAGGCGTGAACACACGTGAACTGGCGAGTGGAAGTGCACATGAGAGATGACACCCCCAACTCTGAGCAAAGTGTTCTCGAAGATAGAGCTGGCCGAGGCCAGGCACTGCACACGAGGCGCAACCTCCCGTGCATTCGGTTTTTTTTGGGGGGTATTCTTTAGGAGCTCCTCACGTGGCTCAAGCCCACGCGCAAGCCTGAACAATGCAACGCTTTTCTCACGAGGTGCAGACTCACGTGCGCTCGGCTGGGCTGAGTTTTGTGGTAATGCCCAACGGAAAAAAGGCGTAAACAGCTCCGCTGTTAAAAAAGCAAATTGCAAACTCAATGCAATGCTATGTAGTGGTTTAACTTTATCTGAATGCACCGTACTAACGGTTGCCATGCAGGCGACAATAACATTTCGCTCGTGGCTTACGATTTGGCGCTATAGTTTGATCTGCGTGGTGTCATCAAACAATGTCAAGCGTAAGGTTCTGCATGGAGCAGTGCCAGAGCACTGCATGAATCTTGGGGTCGAATTACGTGCCCACATTTCTTTCCCTTGCTGTATTTGCTTTCTTTGCTGCCTGTATTAGAAACTAGTATGCATTCTTTAGATAAACTAGAGGATCGTCCTACAGTACTGGGGTTCCGTTTTTTACAATGGGTGTCGGAAACACATTTCATAAATACGACAAGGGTAGTCTTCACTGATGAATGCACTGATAGGGTCAGCCGAATAAGAAGTCACTGAAGTGAAGGCGAGGACCGTTGCCACAAAGCTTACAGGCTCAATATTGAAAACATTGGTTTGCTCTCCCATACAATGCGGCTATCACGCAACATTCCAATTCTCTGAGTATTTTCTTTTTCGATATTTACATCCTGCTAGGAGAACTTTAGCGGTGTCAACAGACGTGAGCGATGGGGAAGGGGTCGCTCCTTACAGACAGCGTACTATGGGTTGGAAGAGACAGCCTACCCTGGGTGGGAGGTTGGAGTGGTTTATAAATTTGGCGCTGGTATACAGACCGCTTAAAAAAAGCCCCCTCCCCCCGAAAAAAATAAAATGAGCGTGTGCGTAGTATCAGGGCTCTGACACAACAATGTGTTGCGAGAGAAGCAAAAAAGCGTGTTCGACATAACATGTTTCCTCGCAAGGTCAATTAGAACACAGATAGGCAAAATGTGCGGTGAAATTACTCTACGCTAGGGAGCCAAACATTTTCACATGGCATTTGCTATGTCGAGGGTCATCATTGTCCCATGTTCGTGACATCACTCCGGTCATTTAACACGTTGGGTGTCTAGCCCCTACGTTTTCTTCCCTGCCTGCTTTCCATTTTACCCTATGGCATAGAGATGGAAATTTAGAAATAAAAATTTTTCCTCTCTACCCTTCGAAGCACAAGATTCCGTTCGCATGTATGTGAACGTGTCCGGGATTGCAGACGAGTTGTACATTTATGTTACTACTTTTTTTCATTTCTCGGTATAGCTGGTGCCAAACGTCGCAACTCTGACGCTCCATTTCTCACTCCCCGGCTAAAGTGGTATCTCACGTTCACGGACTATGTTTCTGCTTTGTATTTCTAATTTTTTCACCAAGCAGAAGTTCAGGATAGTTTCGTGTGTCTACTTTTCTCTTCGCGAGAGAACCAGTGAGCTCTTCAGTCTCCTCCTTCGGAAAGTGTCTTTTTGTTGCCGTGGCTCTAATTGAAGTACGGTTAGCCATAACCTTTCGACATCCCCAGCCACCTCTTGTAACCAGGCGTGGTCCCGGTTTTTATTTTTACGGTTTCATTGTTTCTGAGGCACAGACAGCGTTGCTGGGTCCCATTCACATAATCTAACGACAAAAGCCAGATGCCATAATACGACTTTACTGTGGCCTACTTCCAATCCTTTTGGGAATTTCAAGTAGGCCGGTGGGACCCGGTTTTTTTCGCTGAAAACATACAGCGATAAAGTAGTTTTCCACCGAGTTGCAACTTGCGGCACTTTGTATTAAATAGGTTTTCTGTTCCATCAGGCGGCTGTGCAACTTTGGTCTGCAGCTACAGGGGACGAGTTGAAACCTACCATATAGGGCGATATCTGCTGTTCTTCTAAACCAGTGAAGATAAACGCCGTTCTGTCGAGGCGATTTAAGATCATAGTAAATATAACCAGGTTTTCTATGCTGCTTTGTGGGTTTTAGTGATGGTTCGACTAGCTTTACCTAGTAATATCAACCTAACTTTTATTATCATGGAGTACATAGAGCGTTAAAATGATCTTGCCAAAGCCAACTGGTTGGCTCCCGCGCGCGTCACCCGGGAGCAGAGGCTATAAGTACTGTCAAGAGTACTAATTGATTGCGGTAACTTAATACAGAGAAGGAAAAGAAGAAAAAGAAAAAAGAAGAAGGAAGTAAAAATACCAGCAAAGAATAGGCAGACAAACAAAAATACAATAAATCAATATTGGGTGAAACTGCATTGTTACTGTTTTTAGCAGACCTCACCACGCTTCCTAACCGATTCATACCTTTGAAAACTATCGTCAGCTTTATCATAACCAAGACACAACTAGGTGTAAAAAACTAACAAAGCATTCACCGCGCACGAATACACTCTTCAGCAACATTCTACTGCTAGAATGGCAACGCACAAATGTTTTCGCGTAGTTAAAGAGGACGCTTTATCAGGCAGTTTATTGAAAATAGCAGGTATATAATACAGCCTTGCACTCCGGACCGGCAATCCGGTCGGTACCATAGCTTAAAGGTACGAACCTTGAAGCTATGATCCGCTGAGGTATAGGCTACACGTTGAGGGTTCGGTAGCCGTTAACCAGAAGTAATTTTGCGCCACAGTGTGCCTAAAAAAAGATCAAATGATCTTAAGCCGCTTTCGTTAAATACACTCTATGAATACAGCACGCGTGACTTATAAAGAGCACTATATGCTATATTTTTTAAGGCACTGTTAACTGTTTCCCAGGTATTAACTGATGATTGATTGTAGTGTTAACGCGCTGACGCAACGCAGGCGATGAGGTGCACCGTAGGAAAGGGCTCCGGATTAATTTTGACGACCTGGGGATCTTTATTGTGCACCGAAATGTCGTACACATGGGCGTTTTTGCTCTTCGCTTCCAAAAGAAAAGAGGCCGCCGCCGCCGGGAATCGAACCCGCTACCTCGTCCTCAGCAGCACGACGACGTAGCCACCGAGCCAGCGCGTCGGGTTGTTTACCAGTAGCGGAGCCGTGGAAACAAACAGCGCATGCTACAAGGAACAACACTATAACCCAATGTTTGAGCAAGAATTTTTTGAAAAGAGAAATGCTGAAATGTTTGTAAATTGTTCAACACCAAGGAAGTACCTTTAGGCTGTTTACATATGCGAGTCGTGTGTGTGTTCTATGAAAGATCCATATCCCAATGAACACCTAAGTGCATAGCAGGCACCACACCAAAAATACGGTCGCAGGAACAAGATGCACACTTAGATGTATGTAACGCAAAAAGCATTTATTTCGCGCGGTTTCCGTGGATTTTCAAAACAAACTACCCGAATTTTTGACTTTTTACAAGCTTGATAGTTATGAAGTTGAACTCATACCAATCGGATACATTTCTAGCATCGTCATAAAGATTTGAAAAAGCGAGTGAAATATTTGAGTGTCAAATACCAGCCACGTGTGATCAGACGGTTGGTAAATTTTAGAAGTTTTAACAACAAGAGCTAAATCATTAACATACAAATTCAAAAGAAGCACCAAGGAAAGCCCTTGGCCTAGAAGCACCTGGGCCAAGCTGTATAGCCGAGCTGTAAATTCCACGACAAAAACTGAAAATTCCACTCTTAAAACTATGAAATCAGAAAGAGAGTTCAAGTTCCTGTAGAAAATCGAAGAAAGGAAATTACTGACTTTCTGTGTGGTCTTACACGCATACAAACTGGCACTTGTGTAAATAGCTCCACCTGGTGGGCTTCGCCACCCTTACTGTTCCATTTCTGGCTCTCTGCTGCTCTGTTTTTCGAGGACAACGTTCTGTCATGAGGCCAATTTCTGATGAACCGAGCATCTCCATATTTACCAGTGGACGTATGACGTCAGTTTACAAGTGACTGGCGTTTAGCACAAAACCTCTCTACGTGGTCTCGAGCCCAAAGCATTTCATCACAGACTTCGGCGCGGCTGGACACCAGCCCGCCAACAAGCACAAGAGTATCGATACGCAGCTTTCAAGTTTGGTTTGTGTGTATAACAGCTGCAGTGAGAAGACAAGCGAGTGAGGCGTCCTCGCGCCTGGCCTTTGCCGTGCAGGAAATTATACTGACAACTCCTTATTGTGCCTATAAAAATTATGTGCAACCCAAGGGTTGTTCTTTTCTAGAGGTGGATAAACATGAGGCAGTCTTCCACTGTTCACTTTTCCATCCTAAGACCAACTGCACAGGGCTAGGGGACAAGTCGCGATACCCCGCTTGTATGTCGATACAACGCGGTGATTTCAGGAGTGCTCAGGAAAGGAGGAAGTGTGCGTCACACCGTCCTCAATCTTCTTTATAAGCGGATAAAAAAGGTACTGTGTCCCACGGGCGTTGCCTAGAAACAAGATGTGGCTCTTTGTCCATGCTTGCACGCACTTCTCGGCACTGCGTTGCCTAACAACGGGAATTTTAAATTTTTTTCTTGAGGCGTTGTTCGTTTTGCTGCTTTAATAACAATCGCGACTCCATTTTTGTTCATCGCCCATGAACTGTTTTTGTCATACATTTGAACTCACAAATACTCGCATATGTACACGAAAACCTCATCCAAAGCAAAGTGTATTTGGGGATCCACGCTTTAAATTTTTACCTGAAAAAATGGTCGCGCTTGTTCGAGCTTGTCTCAATTCATCAATAGATTGAATTTTGTACGTTGACATTACCACCCTCTTTACCAGGATTAGACACATCAAAGCACGAATCGAACAAATACATAGTGACCATAAGAGTACTGTCAAGAAAAGTTTCTGTAGCCATTTATATTTATTCGTTCAAAAGAATGTTTATGATTTTTAGCGCGAAGTCAAGAAAAAGAAGTGCCGTTTTGCGTAAATGTAATATTTCACATGCAATTTTCACCAGAAGCCATTGCACATTCTTATGGAGAAGAACTGAATAGCTCCCAAACGTATGATTTAACAATAATTCATTATTCACAAAGGCAGCTTCTGGCATCAGAATCGGGCCAAACGCCCGATGAAACCTCAATATCTCTAGAATGTGTACTTTCTACTATGCTTTCATCAATATCCAGAGATATAATTGTATTTTATCTTGGGTCCTTACGGGGTGGCTCTCATCGCGCTTATTCGCAACATGTACAAAACGAACCCGTAGGTATTATTCATTACCCACAGCCAACGTAACGCTCTTGTTACACCACTGTATAAACAACTTAATTTTTTGCTGTTAACAGAATTTTTAAATGAAAGCCTTGAAATTCGCCTATGATGTTGTATACAACCCCAGCCTCTTAGATGTTCTAGACAGAACGTCATTGTGGTAAAAAAACAACCGAATTTCGCTTTTTAAAACAACTTCTAACGAACTAAAAAATGTACAAATAATAGAGCCAACTGTAAATACAGTACACTTCAAATTTGCAAAAAAGTTACCCCTGTCAAGCAATTAGGCTTCGTCATTTGCAAACATAAGCGTCTACTATTTTCGTATTGTGAAATTTTAAGCACTGCTTCGCATCTATTTTTTCAAGAACAAAGATTTTGTGTTTAAAGTGGAAGCTCTCTAAATAATGCTTCCTTAACGAACAGGGTTTTCGTTTGGTTGAAGTAATCGAATTAAGTAATTTATATAGATGAGAATTTCTCACTTCTTTTTCCGTACAAAACATAGTGTCCATGTTTTTCGGCAATATACTTTTATTTTTGTTCGTTTCAACAATGTTGACATTTTATTAAACAGTTTGTTGAATAATTATATATAATATCACTTTTAGCGTACTTTTGCCTGGTCTGTTCATTTGCTCAAAAAAGGGTGGCTGTTTTATCAAGGCTGTACCGTTGCTATCTACAGTTATACAATCAATCATAAGAAGCCGCTCAGCAGTGCCCCATATTGGGACCACTTAGTGTCGTACCGTTATGAGCGCTGGTACTTTTGTTGGAAGGATTAAACTTTGCTTTGATCAAATAACTTCGACCTTTTTGAATGAATTACCAATTGATTGATTAATTTATTTATTGTTTGATTTGTTGATTGATTGAAAGCGTGACCTAAATAACTTTAAGATCTATAATTTGGCACCAGAGTAAAAAAAGCATTCTCTCTCAAATATTGCCTCTATAGAACAGAAACTACACAAAGATGCAGCGATTTTGCGTGTTTTTTTTTTTTTGTAGTGCATGTCAAATTTTGTGAGGTGAAGTCCCTTTTCGTTAGGATACTGGATATTCTTGTGGAGATTCAAAGTCATTTTCTACAAGGATGCAGGATTTTGTTATGTGAAAGTATACAAATACTCTTTGAGGTGTGGTTGCGCGGTAAATATTGATTACTGCCGTTTCATGTCGGGAACAAAAGCGGCATTCCTGCCCTTAGGCCGTTTCAGCTGAATACAAGTCGAGCCATCCTTCCATTGCAGAAATTTCCCACTTCATACAAACAGAAGCCGTCAGGAAGCTGTGTCATGTCAAACGACTCTTGTCTGTATTATGGCAAAAGCCTGAGTGCCTAATTCTGAGAAAAATATTTATTGTTGTTGAAGTAATCCGGCTAGAAAATGGCCGCCACTGTAAACAGTACCGAAAAACATGTTGGTATACTGGTAGCATTTCCACCCATGTCTGCATAATAGCAGCCTAGTTCTGTACGCAGTAAGCAGTCTGCACACGTTGCAAATGTAGAACAAATGTTGCAGTTGTTCCTTCCTTCGGGACACATGCACATTTCGGGCATTGGCAAGGAGCAGGGAGCTTGAAATGGAAGTATTGCCCCATTCAGCAAAGTCACAAGGCTATCTTTGGAAATATGACAGTTGTGGAATAGTGGATGTTCGTGACATCTGAACGTGATGGCATGTGAGTAGAGCTGGTACACATTATGCGCACCGAACACTGATTGTACTGGAGGTTGGAAGTCTGCAAGTCTGCATGGTGGCCTAATTTGTTCAGTAAGGTGAAGAAACCAAAGCGAAGACAGCGAATTGAAAGAAGATGTGGTAGGAAACAAGTTGCTAATAAGTGTCGCCAGGATTTCGCCTCAAAGCACGCAAGCAGTCCCAAGTGCACCAATGTACGTTCACTCCCTACCGTCTCTTGCAGTGCTGTAAGGTAATTCCTGCAAAGCAGCAACAAGTTGTGAAAAAATTTAAATCATGTAGTTGATTCAGAAACCTTTCCTAATTCTTCGGAAATGCCAAGTTTTTCCAGTTGCTATAATGTGCAAAGGATTTGTTGTTCAAGATGTACGTTTGTCTTCCGCGCAGAAAACCCCAAACGGCGGGTTATATTTTCACAAGCGTTCCAGCTTGAGCGTATCTTCTTAACAGCATGCCTGCAACCGAAATGAGGAACAGACAAGCTTGTCATTGTTTTGTAAAAATTCTCAATTCTCACCATAGCCTGAAACTAATTAGAGAACCAACGCGGCAGGACCATACAAAGCCTGCCCATTATTAGCACATGGCAGAGCGTACATTAAAAAGGCTTCAGTCAGGGCACTTAGCGCAACGCAGAGGCAAAACCCTGCCAGAACTCCTTCACTGATCGGTATCATTTTTACTGTTTTTGGTGATTGTAGAGCCGTAGTGCGAAACTTTTATCTCATCCTGCATCGTGTGTTTTGCTTTAGCCTAAACCCAGAACTACAAAATGTAGGGAAGCTGCTTTTTAATTTCCAGATTATCGGTTTTTCAACAAAACCCGCCACGGAAAGATACTGTGGTATATAACGCGATCAGACAGAGGACCGTTATGGATTCAGCAAGGTCGATTGATTGCTACAAATGTTTGTCGAAAAGTCTTATGGGCAGTAGAGATAAGTGTTTCGCCTCATCTGGGGGAAAGAAATAAAAGATATATCAAGTTTTCAGAAGTTCTTTTGTATTTGAAACCTTCTCTCTTAAACATCTACTTTGATAACCAAACATGTTATTTTTTGTTCTTCAAGGCGTTCTCTGATTGCTTGACAGGCTCATCACCTCCACGTGTGAAACTCTTTTGTTTATCAAACAAGGGTTGAGTCCTTCTCCGAACTACTAGCTTTTTCTCCAGGCTTCACTGTGTTTTGTTTCGCAATATGTACCCAGAAAATCTGGAAGAGTTAGCCAAGGACCGCTCATGTCCTAAGTACTCCATGCCAACACCCCGCCGGCACTCACGTGAGTGATCTAAAAAGAAAGAATAAACGCTTCGTTCACTCCTACACTACGTGTCCCCTTCGTTCTTCCTTTCTAGCCTATTTTCGTCTTTGCTCACTTTCTTGCGTGCTGGTTCATTCGTTCAGAACTTCCTTTTCGCAGTCTAGATTCTGTACTGTTTCCCACAAGAAGGCGTGATGTCCCAGTCTTTACCGCCACTTTAAGGAAGAGCGCAAATGAAGCCAAACAATAAGTCCGAAATTTCTATCTACTCCACTCGCATCACGTCGCTTGCATTGTCTTATTTCAGTGGCTGCACCGCTCGCTGTGCACCTTTTTTCCAAACAAAAAAAACGAAGAGTATTACGTCAGCATAGATTAAGGGTTGTTTTAAATAATGTCGCCTTCACCGAGATGTCTTCTTTAAATTAGGACTGCGCTTTTTATTCAAAGTAGCGTTAGCGATAGTTTTTGTTAATTCTGGCAAAAATATTACTGACGCCAATTCACTCCGAACAAGACGCAAGGAATAGTTGCGTTTAACACTTCACAAAGCGTATTTTTATGAAAAAATGGTGTGTAGGTCCCAGATGCAACATGGGGCGTTAACAAACTTTTTCATAGGAATGTGTCGAAAAGACCAATTAGCATCTGAATTTCGAGCGTCAACCAGTGAGCGCGTTAGTCGGGAGATTATAAGTTTAAGGGAACAATATAACCTAGATGCATGCCTTGCACTCTCGCTTTCAAGAAGAACATGTCAAAACCTTAACTTTATTAAGAACTAGGGGAAGTTAATCGAATTTTTTCCTCTACACGTCCAAGTAATTTGAAAGTTCTTGGCAGAGAAATGACGACTAGGCTCCTGGGTTTTCCGAATGGTGGAATGTGCAGCGCTTAGGGCGTCAAATTTTTTCGGGCGTTTTCCAGATTTCTGCGCTTACAGGTGTACGGCACACCCCATAAAAGCTTTGAATCGCTTCGGTCATTTCCTCTGTTGTAGTCGACACACAGAAACGCGACTGTTCCCCCTGCAGTTTATCCCTAAAAATAGGGATAGACCTTACTCCACGCGACATTAGCATCCGGGTGTAAGTATTGGGGGCAATATCACCGTGTTGATGTTTTACATCTTTGTCGTAATTTGGAAATTGAAACTCAGAATTTCATCAAGAAAGGTGTAGTTTGAACGAAGATGACGTACACACCGCTGAGGAAAGACTTGCTGTGGTTTATCATCCTTCTCTATTGTGCAAACGTTTGGTCACCCATATTTTTAGTGTACCGATAATGTAGAGTAATATACTTGCTGAAGTTTGCAGTGAATTGAACATTTTAGGTGTTCAGTCGCAGATGCATGCAGTTACAATTTCCTACGACTTAGTTGTTTTGTTGCGCTGTGTATGCATTTCTCAGAATGTTTTAGAACAATTTCGTTTCAATAAAAATGACGCTTGTACGAAATGATACGCTGTTATATTGTAAAATAAAGACGTTTACGATCTGGGGCACCCGGGTTTTGTTTCGGAGGCCACATAACCGTACTTAGGGAAGGGGAACGAGGGACGAGACGAGGCGAACAAGCATGAGTGACTGGTCGACCCTCCGTCATGTAGTGTGTGCCCTGCAACGCTGCGTACGGGCCGTTCACGTAGACAGTTGAGATTCCTTCCCCGCATACAGCACATCGGTTAAATACGGAAAACAATTGTTGCGTGCAAGGGTGCGCGCTTCGTCTTTGCGCGGTAGGGTTGTGCGGCCGACAGTGAGCAGTATCTGTCTTCTTCTCCCCATCAGCATCATCTTTATTATCATCACAATCACCATACTTTTAATTTCGCAACAAGCTCTTTCTTGTAGGCTAGGCGCGAGGCACACAGGATGAGACAAGAGATGGGACGAGGACGAGCGCTAGTCCTCGTCCTCGTCCCATCTCTTGTCTCGCCCTGTATCTGCCTCGCGCTTAGTCTACAAGAATACATCACCAACAAGCCCAACTTTACACTCTCGTCAAATATCTGTTCTGTCTCTTTTGGGTAAAATATGTGACAGACCGAATATGAAAGGCCTGCTTGTTCAACCTCATGAAGAAGGAGGGTTTCGTAAAGGGTATTCAACAATCGATCAGATTTACGCAGTGAATCAGGTGATATAGAAATGTCGGAGTATACTCCAGCTCTATACATAGCCTTCATAGAGTGTGAGAAAGTATTTGACTCGGCCAAAACCTCAGCAGTCATGCCGGCATTGCGGAATCAGGGTGGAGACGAACATTACGTGGGAATACTAGAGGATATCTGCAATCGGTCCGCAGCTACCGGAGTCCTACATCAGGAGAGCAGTAAAATAACTATAAGGAAGGGCGTTAGACAAGGAGACATAATCTCTGCAATGTCATTCACAGCATGCTTTCGCTGGGTATTAAGAACATTGGACTGGAAACACGTGAAGGCACACTTGAATGATGAATGACATGAGCAAGCGCCCCTTCGTGATAGATGAACGTAATTGCGCTGACTATGTTACTCCGCTCAAGGCTGGAAAAGCAAATGCAGAATCATTGAATACTAAATCAGAATAAGCAAGTGTGAGCTTCGTGGTGCAAGCATCGGCTCTGATCTAAGCGGTTTGATATAGACAAGGCACCATTTACGGTTGTTTAATTTAATTTACCGATCAGCTGCGCGGCATATCTGCAGGCCTGGGCATTACCAAAAAGCGTGCTTCCCCTGGTGTACGCGCTGCATATGCGCCAATTTGAGTGTTCCACAATTTTTGCTGCAAGTTATCTCATAATTCCTCTTCAACGGGAACGCAGAATAATCCTGTTGCTAAACACGATGTAGCAGATCAGCCGGCGACGACGCGCCGAAAGTTGGAAGCGACGCTGGGAATCGACGGCGGCGTCCGACTTTCACCCACGACGCGCGCTAGCCTAATTTTGCTGAGTTGTTAAGGGGGGACGAACAACGTTGCTTCAAGCACAGTAGAATCATGGGCCTGTATTCTATAGTAACGCTCAAGAGCATCGCTAGATCTAAGCGGTTTGGCTAGGCGTGGTACGCGAATATATCTACTGAGGCCAAGTTATGACTCCGGATCCCATCAATGCAGCAGAGATAATTAGGACAAGAATGAGGTGCAGTGCAATGAATGGCAGCCTAATAATTTTCCTGAAGAAGAAAGCGTATAACAGCACCATATCACCAGTGCTCACCCACGGGGCAGAAACTTGGGGGCACACTACAAGGGTTAACTTAACTTTAGGACGACTCAGCGAGCAAAGGAACGGAAGATGATATGTGTAACGTTATGGGACAAGGAAGAGAGCGGAGTGGGTCAGGGAACAAACGTGTGCTAAGGTCATATTACTAGAAGTTAAGAAGAAATGGGCGTGAGAAGGGCATGTGTTGCGAAGGCAATATGACAGTTCGTCATTAGGTGAGAAGAGTGGATCGCTAGAAAAGGGATGCATGAGAGGAGGCTGCACAAAAAGTTAGGTTGGCAGATTAGATAACAAAGTTTACGGAGGAAAATTAGCCGCATATAGCACAGGACCGGGATAATTATAGATATATGTGAGGACTTTGCCCTGTAGTGGGGGCAGACAGGATGATGGTGATGATGACGATACTGATGATGGGAGAGAGGTTAGGATAATCGGTTCCGTTCGCCCTGCCTGTACGTTTTCACAGTGAACGTATTTTCTTACTCAGTACTAACCTAATCACTACTAGGGTAACTATTGTGCTGATATTTCTGCTGTTTTGCTAAGTAGGTGTGCGTAACACATGTGTCTACGTCGAGGTCCACAACCTATTCGCTATGTATACGTTTACCAAGCACGAATCATCGGCCTGTACTGGTCAGGGGTTCTGTGGTGGTCCTGCATTCTGGGGCAGACTGTTGGAGTTGAAGTCAAAGCAGGTTTTAACAAATATTTTTTCAAACTTTACTTTGTGTACGATGACGTCATTCACAACATGCATTTTCTGGTTTTCATCCTGTCAGCAGTCGTTAAGTTTTCTTGTCCCTTTGAGTATCATTTTTTCGGCACTTTTGTTTGTCATGGACACCCGAATTGCGGCCGACATAGCAAACTATGCCTTCGCATTAAAAAAACGCTGACCGGATTTGGCTTAGCACGCGTTTGGTATGTCGAGCTGTGGCAAAAGCAAACTTATTCTAAGTGTGAAAGCTACCTGCAAAAGGACAATGTGGATTCCAATAACGGTCTTCGCGAAAACTAATTCCTGGATCTGACAACTTCCCCTCTGCCTTTATTGCTTTCTCGTCGGCAGGACACTCATCCCTAACGTTTGTTTTTTTATTTTAACTACTGGTGTATTTCTGTCTATGTCCTTTTCTTGGCCTTAACCGCTCCGAGGTTCTAACCAGCTTGTGTATTATCAGCGGCACCAAAAATTTTGTGATATAATGCATGGTTATTGTCTTATTCCTAATTGTTTGTCCCACTATTTACAGAAGCGTTTCCTGTTTACTTCTTAGGGAAAGATTGCCTGTTTCACAAATACCTGCAGCGTTTCTTTGGCTTCAATAACTGGCGTAGTGGCAGCGACCGTACACAAAAAATAGCAACAAAAAATGTGGCGCTATTCTGCCATCTGGGAGTATAGCTTGGATGCTTCCAAGTGTGCAGAACTTAATAAAGCATCCTGGATGACTCTGAAATAGAGTCCAAGAAAGATGCCTGGCTGAGAACTCCGCTGCTGTCGTGCTGTACGTAAGAAAGGTACGGCGCACATGCTAAGACCGAGCTAGGTTCTGCAGGTGCATATGAATCCAAAAATATGTGGGCTTATTTTGTGATCATGGTGACTACGTTTCCGCGTTAGGTAAAGCAGCAGATGGCCTCTGAGAAGTTTTGATGCTCTGCGTTTCTAGAAATCATTGTCAAAACAAGATACCGTTGTTCAGTTTTAACCGGGCATGAACTTTTTCTGAGCTGGGCAGTACGATGACGCAGGCCTGCACACAACGACGGCAGGGTTTTTTACTTAAAATATTTCACCTAAAATGCTTCAGAATGCCGACACGCAGACCACACATACCATGCCTGAGACATTGTTTTGGACGCTAGCAAAAACAGTTGAATTCCCTACAGTGTGCTTTGGAGCCAAATCTTGCCAGTCATTTTGGAGGCTCCAACTCCCCTTATTGCTCAGCTTTGCATTGTACTTTAATGCACTCAAACCACACCTCTGGGTAGCCAAAAGAGGAACGGAAGGCAGCAGTAGCAACCTTTAAATCGCGTTACGTAAAGGTTATTCTATTATTACTATGCTCACAGCCTTACCGCGTCAAAATGCCACCTCGTCACTATGACAGCACATTTATGACCTTGATAATTTATCTTGCGTCAATCGTATCAGCAGCCCACATTTGTATTGTTTTTATTTTTACCACTCACTTCGCTCAAAGCACTACATTGGCTGATAACACATCTTTCTTTTGCCGGACTTCTTGCCTGGCAATGCACATGCGAAATACCTTAATGTTTTATGGGTACCTCCATAAAATGGAAGAAATACAAAACAGGACGGCAGGAAGACAAGTGAACAATATTGTTGTCCACCTCATTTTGACTTCTCCAGCGTTATGCAAGCCACCCGCTGCACCGCTTCTACTTCCGGAGCAGATGAAAAGGAAACCACTGCTTTTTTAGATGCCCAAGGATGGAGGAACACCATAGAGTACTCAGTGCATGAAGCAACTTGTTCAATAAATATTTTAACATTTAATGTGTTGAAAAGTTTGAACAATTTTTACGTCCAGGAGCGAAGAAGGTCATTGCCCTCAGTCGTTTAGATGAGCAAATTTACAGCGTCTCTCCCGCAGCAAAAAACCTTGATGTCAGCCATAATTTCAACCACTCCTACCAACTCGTCAAAAACGGATAATGTCTAAAAATTAAAAATAGGCAGACGGAAAGGAAAGGTTGACAGTAAAAAAGAGTAAACTAAAGGCAAAGGTCCAAGGCCAGGGAAAGACAAAATAAAATTTTCCATTAGGCCGGTTCCCTGCACGCCAGCGTTTTTACATCTTCAATCAGGAAAACCTATCTTTTCACAACATGGTAGAGGGTGAGTAGAGCAGACAACAGAAACTGGGGTAGAAAGGAAAAGACGCCGAAACGCAAGGACAGAGTGAATAAGACAGCACGCGGCGAATGGTCCAATCAAGCATCCAGGAAATAAACATAAAAGAGCATAGATACGCAGTGAGCAGAAAGATTAGGCAATCGGTGCGAGCAAAAAAATTAAAAAACAAACACTGCGGAACGGTGGACGCGCAATGGCCATGTCTTGGCTGTTATTGCGGAGGGAATGCATGAGACGGGATCAGGCGCACCAGAGAAGGCCTGTAGCGTAGCTTATACTGGGCCAACGCTGCAAGAAGCACGAGCGAAAGACACTTAACAAGGAACAAGATACAGAGAAAAATATAATATTTTTAGTTACAAGAAGGACGAATAATTAGATGGGGGGCGTGTGGAAGGCATCTCGGGGACGACAACTTGAGGGAATTACTTCCTGGGGAATATGCCTTCCATTTACATGAACACCCCAAACAATCAAAACATTCTTCTTTCCTAGAACAGCCAGCTGAGCCGCTCTCCAGCAGCAGGGCGAGAATTCGAATATATCATAGTTAGAAGCGTTGTTTTCTGAACTGCATATTTAAGGCGAAAGTTTATATGCTTCGGGTTTCGTGCATTTTCAGGTGAGCGAGAAACCCTCAGCAACGCTAACTTTATCACTAATTCTCCTGCAAAAAAACTGTCACCAGAAAAACCTAATTGTCCTCTAAGACATCCCTGTCGCTACTTCATGTTTTATTTACTTGTAACTGTTGCTTCCCAGTGAAGCTGTAAAGGTTACAGAATGAGTGTCTGATGTCACCTTCATCGGAGGTACTACGTATAAAAAAACCAAAACTAGGTCGCAAACGTTACGGCACAATTGGCCTTTAAGACGACTAAAACTATTTGCTTCGGTTCTTTACCCTCTCCAATTATTTCAGAAAGGCTTATTTCACACTTTATGGAAATCCCGTCTGCTGTCACAATTAGACATGGACGGGAGGAGTATGTTCAGTGAAAAAGCCGTACCTGTTGTGTTGTAAATGGCCGCAAAAACGACTCTGTCATTACGCCTAGTTTGACCACTGGTAGTGATTAGTTCATTCAGAGTAAAGTCGTCAACGTTGAAAAAGCGCCGTCTACTTTCGCTACAAGGTCATCAACACCAAGTGTATGGTTACAGAAAAACGTCTGTAACTTCTGTTTCGTCGAAACTGTCGGAACAAAAGTCACGCGATACCTGGCCCCTGAAAAGGCTCTATCTCTAATGCAAGTTTCATTTACTTTTCGTAGTTAGTTGAGAATAGCGTGCTAGTACCTACGTCAAAAATTATCTCTCCCATCTGTGCCGTGTGCAATAGATGGCCTCGGTGATCTTCCACGTTCGCAGAGTGAAAGGGGACATGTTTCGGTTTCTAACTTGTCACTGCTGTCAATTTAGGACACTTGTGTGCGGAGGACATCGCGCTACTGGCGGATAGCGTGATTTGTGCGCTGACTGCTCACTTGTTTCTATAAGGAGGTATATTGGCCTGCACAAGAATTTATCAGGCCTTTTTTTAGGCAGCGGACATTTCACGATTACGGGAATAGTGTGTTAGTAAACAGTAACCAGCAAGTGCTCCGCTAATACCGCAGCAGAGCTTCATACCAATATTCCGTTCTCGACCGTCCTAAAAATTATGACAAGTACACGGAAACTTGTAATATTTAACACAAAGCACGATTGAACTGGTATAAGTCCAACGTTGCTGATGCTTAGGTGGTGTAGGCTGTTTAATATTTTACCTCTGATTGCAGGATTTGATATATGCACCGAGCGTTTTGGGCCTATCTGTCTTGCATATATTCATTCGATTGCATTGATTGTCCAGCCTTATCCGCCACTGTTATACACACAGGATACAGAGTCTTAATGAAAACACCGTACTGCTCAAATGGGGCTTTTTAAGGTGAATACCTTAAGTGCCCCATTATTCAAAGAATGATCGTTCTTCTTCGGTCAAGAAAATGGCAGCAGCTGCATGGAGGAAATACACATTTGTGTGACGAAGCCGAATTTGAGCCTTGTCGCCACCCTAGCAACCTAAATGTATCCGAGCTTATCGAAGGGCACCAATCAAGCCAACGACTCCATTTAATACAAAATCCTGCTGGACTAGCCCTCTTAAACACCCTCCATATGGCTTACCCGCAGTATACTGCCTCGCAGCCGTTCCCTGACACTTGGAGGAATAACATAAAGCTTCGCTCTTTACTTAAAATTATCCACCTCTATCCTTGCCGCCCACAAGCCCCACGCCAAGCACATAAGAATATTTATGAACATTGAACAGATATTGCGTATACGCATGCCAGTACCAACACGAATCATCAACGCAAAGTAGCCACAGTCATCACAAAGGGCACACTCACAACTTGTGCAGTAATAAATAAATCATCGACTTGGGTCGCCGAAGTGTTAGCTATCCCTTTATCCGTCATACACATGAAGTACACAATCATTATTACGTATTCTCAAGCTGCCTGAGAAAGCATCTTAGCCCGGAGGCTGCCCGCTTCTACTTTAAAACTACTCTCGCCAAATCAAACCCGCCGGAAAGTCAATAGCATCTTGACTCCTGGCCTTTCCTCACTGACGAGCAACAACTTTGCTCATCAGCGAGCCTGCACCCACTCTCTCCAGCCTTCCTAGGAGACCCCACCATACCTCGCGCTCGTAACATATTATGCCATAACGCAGTATTACCGGTTCGGCAGACAACACGTGTCTCCCCTTCACCCTGAACTCTCCAAGGAAGAAGAAATGCTACACCAGACAACAAACTAATTGCTTTCCTCACCTCGTTCGTCCGCATTGTATGTGTTCATGTAAATACTCTGCTGAATGCCAGTTCTGTTCACAACCCGGAACTCTACCTCATAATTTAATACCGTGGGAGCGCAACCCTCCAACCCGCCTCTCCTATTCCATTTTCCCACCTCTCCACTGTGGGACAACGTGGGGACCAGCGGCCATCTGGACGTCCAGCACCTCCTGGTATCCAGATCAAATGGTTTCTTCTCATCTTATGGGTTTCCAAACTAGAGAACCACTCCCCCTTCAGAATGCTCAAATAAATGCTTCTCTCTCTCTCTCTCTCTCTCTCTCTCTCTCTCTCTCTCTCTCTCTCTCTCTCTCTCTCTCTCTCTCTCTCTCTCTCTCTCTCTCTCAGAACTGTGAAAGCCATATAACAAAAGTGGTTGTTGTTGTTCCTTCCATTGCTGCACATAGCTACTTTGGGGATTGCCTAGGAATCGGGAGCTTCACAAAATCCACAAAAAACTATAAATTCGAAGCGTCAAGCCCAAAGACAAGTAATATTACGGGAGATCTAGCACGTGGCAGTCTGTATGTTGACGTAATTCGCGCTGTAGGACCAAGAAACATAAGTGAAGAAAGAGACGTAAATGCAGTGCAACACAAAAAATTCAGTTCAAGTCAGCCGCGTCAAAGTACGAGAAAACAAAAAACAACGAGGAAACCTAAATAATATGCAACAGTCCAAAAACGACATATTCACGCAATTTGGACATGCGTCAAGGACTGAAGAAAGCAGGAATCATTTCGTCTTCTTCGAATTCAGGGAACCTCACTGGAAAGTTGTGCCTCATACGGTCTCCATGGCCTCGTCATGCTGCGTCTAGCGGATTGATGCCACGTTTGCTTTCAATAATTTAGTGTGGAAAATATATCGACGTTGAGCAAACAGTGCTATTTTTTTTAACTAATACGCCACAATTAGTCCCAATATTGACTAAGTAACGCCATTACAATACTTGCTGAGTAACGCAAACAGCATTGCGCTCAGCGTGCGAGTGGAGGAAGTTGTTTTCTTAAACGAGTTAGGACAAGAGAAAAGAGACTGAAAATATTTTAACCGCGTATGTGCTCACTTCGCTTGAAGTATTGTCGAAAGACACATCCAGTCTTTTCTCATCGAAAGGCGACAAAAAACTGGATGTGTCTACCGTCTTTCGCTGTCGTCGATATAAGACAGTCTTCTGCAGCCTACCTCTCCCACTCTTCCCCTTCACTCTCGCTCTTCGCAAATAAACACAATGGAGGTTTGCTGAAATCCAGTACATTTGGGCGTTTTTTATGCTCGCGCGCCGTCTACAGCAACCTTTTGTCACTCAGACTTTTCAGAATGACTCTCCGAGGGATAGCAGGAAGCGGTTTCGCTATTTTTGTGTGAAAACATTTTTTCAAAGTGTATGGTTCAAAATTGCTATAGTAAATATCAAGCAATTTTTAAATAGAGGAATGCACCACATACCGCTTATGCATTAAGTTCTTCACCCAATATCCCGTGTTTTTTTTTACTCAACGATGTTTAACCGCTTAAACATTGCCGCCAGATTTACTAATTTTGAAATGGTTTACGTGCATAAACGTCTCGTTGAAGAATTCTTTTAATTTTGGCCGGACGTTTTAATCAAGGTACTGATGGACAGGCCGATAAACCAATATTGTCGTGTTTCAGTAGCCCAAGAGAGACTATCGCCTTTGTTACGCCCTAGAAAGCACTTACATGTGCAATCGAGGAGAGGAAAGTAGAAAGCATTGTTTCGAAAGCGATTTGTAGTGGCGCCCCGCTACAAACGAGATCCATTGTTACAGGTGACTTCTGCGTTTGTGTACTCGTCAAAACGAAGCGCCTTGTTGCGTATCAATGTGCACGGCGTTCTGAGTCAATGTTCGAAGCCCGCGCTGATGTCATATAAACGACTGCGCTCGTGACGCTGCTCCGGCAATGGACGCCGGCCTTTTAGCAGTTGTGCCCTAATCTTTCTCTCCCCTAGCCCTTCTCCGTATTGCAATTCGGCCACCTCTGCCGGGACCCATTGTGCGGAGTACGACAAGGCGTGTGCCAACGACTAGACTAATCTGCGCCGAATAAATTGACTAGTTCCGGGACTATTGCAATGAACGAGGCTTCCCGGTGCCCTGCCTCTCCGTTTTGTCATCTCACCATCAACCCCTTTTCTATTATTCGTTTGGTCTAATAGCGTCGCCGGTGTAAGCAGGCGCCGCTTTCTGTTACGCCCGGACGACCTAACGAAAGCAACAATGGAGCTAATGGCCTTCATCTCTCGTAGGGTGGCAAACACAGAGCTGGATGCGACGAACAGAAAAAAATCGGCGAAACGGCAAAGCTTCTCTGGTTACAGTTCCGCTACTCGGGTGCACTCAAACATTCACCGCAAACTCCTTGTCCCTCTGTGTTCCCGCCGCCCGAACTAACTGCTGAAGGTGTGCGTTCGGTGTTACGGTGAAAGCGTTGTGTATATTCAATCTAAAAAGCTGGCCGCGTTGTCGTCGGCGTCAACACAGAACGGCATTAAAAGGGCCGCCGCTGAAAAGAAAATAAAGAAAACGCCATTGAGTTTCGTTGGGATAGGAAACCGGGACGTGAGAGCTGCAGCCGAGTTTTTCACCTGTTTGGTGATCGAGCACCCTGCCAAAGGAGCAACTGCCATTAGCGTAGTGCATATCAACGCGTAAATAACTATTACCACGCGACAACAAGTATGACAACTCCGTCGATGAATAATTAATGTTAGATAGTAAGCATTAGTAAGGTCGGATTTCGTTGGAATAATCTAGATTAGGGTGAATAGTAAGATTGGAGTAAGATTGACAAAGCTGATTAAGACAGATTAAAATGGGCTGAGAGAGAGAGAGAGAGAGAGAGAGAGAGAGAGAGAGAGAGAGAGAGAGAGAGAGAGAGAGAGAGAGAGAGAGAGACATTTTAATGAGCTTGGAAGTGCGAGTGGAACCTTGGTCCCGCAATCCATGCGGTGCCCTAGCCGCTTTTGCCAGTGTCACCAGGAGAGTCTGGTCCTCCAGTTTACAGCGGGTGAACAGTTTCTGCCACAGATCAGGAAATGAATGGATGGAGGGTGGTCGTAGCGCTGTGTTGTCACCGCATTTTAGAATTATACGTAGGAGAATACCTGGGTGCCGACAAAATTTGCATTGCAGCTGTGTCGACGGGCCAAGGTGTACGTAGGGGAGTGGTCAGACTACAACACCAAGTTTTCACCTTCAAACACTCTAAGAAAACGTAATTGTCCGGACAAAGGCTTTGTGACTCAAGACATGTATCTGTCAAACCGCCATAACCGGTGTTTATTGTGTCAACAATGAGCCAAGAGCTTTGAAGAAAGAAGCAATGACAATTGATCTGCTTGTTCTTTGTTTCATATTCTAGCATCTAATTGCGTTTACGTAAGCAGCTGTAGCATAAATTTATCAGTTCTTAAAATTCGCTCACAACAGGCTTGCCTTTATTTTATTTCGAAAACGTTCTACCTTCTTTCACTTCAAACGCTGTTAAATGATAGTTGCGGGACTACGCTCCCAATGTGTTTGAATGACTCCTCATTTAATCGCTGTTTCCTCTTCTATTCTGCGGGGTTGCCGTTGGAAAATCTTGCTACTCGGGATGCGGGTGGTGGTGAAAGACAACGAATTAGTAATGGACCTATTAGAATTGGTGAACGTGGTTAGGCAGAAAAAAGTGCGATCAAATATAAATAAGGATATAAATAAGTTAGACCGTTCATGTTATAAATAAAGGTGCACCTTAATGTTGTCTGGTAAATCTTAGGGCATTTGCTTAAATTTTTTAATCATGTTTATTGATACTAAATTCTAATAAACCTCACACATTTGCGGTGTACCCGTAATGCCCCCTCTTTAAAGACAGATGCCATATACAGTTGGATTAACGTCCAAACTACAACAAGCACAAGCTCCACCACTACTGGTAATACATACAAAGACATTGCGCACAGTTAAGAAATTGTGGCAGTAGGTGAACGTACTCCATACAGCTCCTTCATTCACAAGGGGTGAAAAGCTGTACTAAAAATTGTCATGCTCAAGGCACGCAGTTCTTAGCATGGTCGTTTGTGCAGGTTATGAGCTCAAAAGGACAGGGAGGTATAAACAACGCCAGAATAATAGAAAAAAACAGCAAAATGTTTTTAAGAATTCCAGATGATAACCAAGCTAGTCAAGAACACAGTTCCAAGCATACTTTATATTCATTAGGTTTTGCAGATGTAGTTTGTTTAATGTGCATGCCGCTTTAAAATAGATATGGCTAGCGGTCCTAATTTCATCGAAAGACCGAAAGTAACACTGCCTGACTATTTTGCGTAAAATGTGAGAAAAACAGTGTTTTATCTTTCACCTCTAGCGCCGAAAATGTAAAAAGAAATGTTATGTCAACAGACTGTCACAAACGAATAAGAAATATTTGTAAACAAGGATGTAAATTTACTTCAGGTACGGGTAACCCATGACACTGCTGTTAGAGTTCACAAAATGGGGACGAACCGAAGTATTGGGGTCCGGGAAAAAACGGTAACACTCCTCGTTATTTTACTCCGAACCACTATCTAGGAGACGTAGAATGTTACAACAACGAATGACTGTCTCTAATAAATTATTTCAAAAGTGCGGCTTTATTCTCTGCAATCAAAATTTGCGAGATAGGCACGTTTTATATTCTCCTTTTAGGAGAAGGTTCTATAGCTAGGTCCGGGTATTTCTGGCGTCAGCCCGCATGTGGAGAAAACGCGCTGTTGGAAAGCAGCTGGAGAAACCCAAAGTTTATTCCAAGCAAAGGCACATTGCTTCTCCCGTCAGAACGGAACTTGTCCCCCTAAAAGTGAGCATTACAGTACTAACGAGGAAGGAAAACGCCTATAGCAGCTACATTGGAATTATGTTTCTCTGTCCATGTGCTACGTAATGTGAGACGCTGGTAAATGCAACCAAGAGCGCAGCATTGAAATACAACCCTCCAAGTGGTCCTGCAATTATAACGCGGTTAAGGAAAATGTCGCACGTCGATACCAAAACTATGCGCTATTCCGCCGGGCGAAGCTGGATGACCAGCCACTTTTTTTATACACGGAAGAAAGGTGAATCAGAATTTAGCCAAAAAATATGAGTAGTTTTGTTTCTCTTGAGCGTTCATGGTGGTCACTCCAAAGGCAATGCACTTGCTGCTACAGGTCTTTTCTGCTGAACATTGGCGGCACGGGCCTTGCCGCAAGGTGCATTTGCACAGGCAGAACATGAATTCACAAAATTCCACCTTATTACGGTGGAGCGTACCGGCGCCGTGAATTCACTCATTCGTCAAGTTCGAACTCAATTGGCGCAGAAACGAATAAAACAAATTTCTTTGTTATGTTTCCCTTGAATTCGGACATGTGACCCACCCTACTAGGGCCATACGAGTCTGCACTACTGGGAGGAGTGCTGAGAAATGCCATGCGTTGGAATCTATGTAAGGTAGACGCTTACACTGCCCCTTTATGTTACTGTTACACCAAACAAATAATTGCTGTTTTATTGGCAAACATAGAAATAAAGTACCGCACATCATTTGTGCGGTACTTTTGTGCACATCATTTGTGCGGTACCTAAGTTTGATGCCTTCCTGTGATTTCTTGCTATGCCGTGTTTTTATTGTCACTGGAACTTGTTTTTTCTTTTCTTATTTTTTTTTCTCTTCTTCTCCCGAGGAATGGAGAGGGTTTTTTTTTTTTCTCCAGTGTGTTCAGTTCATTTATACTGCCATGTACATGCACTGTACTGATGTGCAACCGTGAAGCTGCGCTGAACCAAATAAATCAGGGGCTGTGGGCTGGTCAAGCTGCCTGTGAGCAGCTTTTTTCTCGCCGCCCTCCCATCTACTATGTATGATGGCAAAAATAAATGATTTGATTTGATTTGTCTGCGCCGTTGTCGCTGACTTCGAAACATTCATAAGTAATATTTCTTTCCCTAGAAAATAGTTTTAATTTCCCCGTCGTGCAAAACTGTCCCAGCTGCAAATTCGCGGAGATTCCTCAACGACGAAGGGCAGCGAATTTTTTTTCCCTATTTCACGCCGACAGCAGCCGGCATTGGCAAGCTCTTACGCAGCAACACGTCACTTTTACGCTGGATGAAGTTGCCAGTATGTGACGTAAGTGTTACCGCCAACTGGTTATACGACATCACGCCTTCTCAACCATGCACGGAGAGGGCGTGACAAACAAGTTATTGTTTTTGAATAGCAAAGACAAGCCTACGTTGTTATGTCCGCTGCATTTCTAGTTTTTCACTGCCGGCCAAGAAATATGAGTTTCAAGTGGAGAGAAACAAGGCAAACTAAAGAACTCGTGTCAGTAGACGTCATGAAACGTCGCAATGATGAAATCACACACAACCGCTTTGTCAACTGAAAGCATGTGACCCAAACTGAATGCCGATCAGAAAAGATTTCCGGCAAAGTCTCAGTTCACGGTGAATTTAGTGCGTCGAGAATAAGTCCCCAGGGCATTATTGGTTTCCGTAGAGCGGTGAGGTAGAGCCCTGTTTAGCACCACTGCGAAGCAGAAACTCAAGAAAGAAAGCAAAGAAACCCTACCAGCACGCTAAGAAACAAACGAGACTGAAGCGAGTGCCATGAAAAATTGGTTGTCTACAAGGACAAAGCAGGGTGGAGCAGATGACCAGGAAAGAACCGATCTTGCGTATTTTTCCGTTGGCCGTTGACGGGCATCGAAGTGCCCGACATCATGGTGCAGATGTACTGCATAGGAAAGAAAAATGTCATAGCCGGAGTTCGACACACACCGAAAAAAAGCCCCACATGAGCGCAAAAATGAAGTGAAATATGAGACGAGTTTATGAAAAAGAGAAAAAAAAAGACAGAAAGGGCCGACAAAAATAACCATGAATGAAAAAAAATAATCAAAGGGCGATAAAAATAAGACAATGAATAAAAGTGAAATAAAATAAACAATGTAATAACAAAACTAAAGACAGGTGAAGACGAATGTGGTAAAGTGGCTGTCCCGGTAAATTCTCTGGAGAAAGTAAAAGTTTGGCTAAAATATTAAAGGGATTAGAAAAGCGATCGAGCCACAAAAGGATTACGCGAATACTATTGCACTATCAGAACCATTCGAAGCCGTTAGAAAGTGACACCTGAAAATTACATCTAACAAGCAATGCTACAAATTATTATGTGATGACGTACCTTATATCCAGCTAATGTGTCCAACTTGATGGCACGAATTTGTTATATGTCGCTAATTACATGCTGGTCGTCTTTCTAACTCATGGTGCTCATTAGCGTCGCCAGAATTTTTTTTACTTGTGATGTAACGCAGGTTGTTTTCGCGACCACCAAGAGGAAAGGAATCCAAACCTAATGACGTCGGACACGGGCACCTTTTATTCACCGGACAGATACATGGCAAGATACTGAAATAAAAATCAACGATGACCTAATCGGTGCACATGCCCTGTAAAAAAGCCATATTTACAAACACTCGGGCTTACGCACATTGTCGAGCTTTCCTGGTTGGCTGTTCACGTCGGTGTCCTTGCCAGCTGGCCGAATGTGGCTGAGTGAGGACTTCCGTGCACTCGTTGGACTCGCTGCGAAGGCTTTACCACTCGTGTAAACCAAGAAAAGGTTGTGGCTGGGCGTTGAAGTCTCCTTGACATTGGCGCTTAGCCGAGAGCCCACCGATCACCTCGTGCGTCCTTCCTCGGACTTGCCGCGCCTCTTCACCTCCTCGCCTCTCCTCCTTCTGTTTTTTCTTTGCGCCACTGGCTGCTCCCGGGTCATTTCACGCACTTCATCTTCACCACTTCTAGTGCTCCCCAAAAATCGCCTCCTCACAGCTGAATTTTCATCGCACGGGCAAGACGACGATTTAGACTCTGCATTGCAAGCACACCTCCGGTCTCCTAAATCCTCCCCGACGTTGGTTGTAACGCCCTGATTCCTTGAAGACACCAACAAGTGACACCGGTGATGAAGATTGGGAGGAGTTTCTTTGGTTTCATTGGTAACACTGCTGATAACAGTAGACGCCGCCAAGCTGGCGACCAGCTAATATATTGCGTGCGTGCCTCTGAATTTAGCAGAAGAAGAATCGGGCGCGGTAACACTGCCTGATTTGAGAATAGTTCAAATTGAAGATTTAAGTGCATCCCGATGCGTCTCGTCACAGCTTGTAGGCGTTGTAAAATGCATGGTGACGCAATTTGAGCTCCGGGTAGGCGGAAAGTGAGGAATGATTTGGGATGACTGGGGCGAAATGTTTATATTGATGTACACAAAAAGGGGGGACCGGAAGCCAATGCCATTGCTAACGTCAGCAAATGGGATTGCTGGAACGCGAAAGCGCAAAGCACGTTTGCCCGGTGGCCAAGGGACGCGCGAATATGCCGCGCTGCGCCCATCTAAATCCGTAGCTGGGCGTGGGCTCTGGCAGGCACAGATTTCTTCTTCTTTGCACTTTTTTTCCCGAAAATAAGGGACGCACAAATGATGGAAGTTCGTCGTAAAAGTTTGATTACGCAGGTGGCCGTACTATCGTACGCGCAGAACGATTAATGTGGTGGGTCACTGCTACAGTCCAGCATCATCGCATTCCTAACCCCGTTCTTGTTCCCTTTTGCTGTCTTCTCAGATGGTGCTTGGTACTAATGACACTTTGGAATTATTATCGACGCGAAAAGGCTTTTCCCCTAAGCGTACGGGAAACGGAAGTTCCCGGAGGGAACGAGCTCGGCTGGTCAGCCCTGACTCGTCTGTGGTGGTTCGCCGCTCTTTCCGGTCACGTGATCTTGCAAGCTTCCAACGTGGAGATAAGAACCGTCGCCATATTTCTAACGCTTGCAAGGAAGTGGGAGGGCATGACGGTTCTTCAAAATCTAGGTCACACACAAATATTATAGAGGGCAGAGAACGGGGTCCTACGCTGGTGTGAACGTCTCTAAATACAAGCAGTTGTTTGTCACTGCTTCATTACTCAGATTTAGCAGACTCACAGAAGATGTTGTTTTAATATGATGAGCTGCGATGTTGCCTATTTATTCCAGCATTGTGGAAGTGTCGTTTCTGCGCGTTTTCCTCTCTTGGGCACACCGACCGCAGCTAACAAGCTTTATTTTCTTGATAGCATTCCGTTTTCTTGTATCTACATCCCCAATCTATCCTATATATCCTATTAACTATATCTGGTAAATTCTATGTGATATATCTGATAACTCCCCACCCTATATGATATATATCGCGTGCATGCGAACAGCAAGCGTAGGGTGAGGGATACAGCTTGGTAAACCTCAAACAGTTGCACCATCGTTACGTTAGGTGTAGCAAGCAGTACTAGCCAAGGCAGAAGTGAAGAGCACCGCAAGTTGCTGGTGGTAGAAGACACCCATTAAGCTTCGGGAGGGGCAATAGAAGCAGACAGGCAAAGCCTTACAAATGTCCGGCGGTTTCTGAAGAAGATTGAACAACCCAAAGGTGTGTCCGTGCCAAAAGTGGAAGTGATGGGCTCCTATTGGCCTTTCCACTTAATGCTTCGCGTTTGTTGTAGCGGGAAACTTCCACAGACAGTAGAGGTCAAGTTAAGAAGCCGCTCTTTTGGGGATATGTGCATGGAAATTGGTCTTCATTTTATATTGGCGTTGTGTACCCACAAAAAAAAAGCGATACAGAAAGAAAAATAGCGAAGTAAAACACCGGAGAAATCAGCCCTCTACCTGTGCTCAGTCAGTTAAATATAAGTGCGTGTACGATTATCCCAAACGTGGAGGGGCCTTCCTATCAGAAATAAAAAAAAACTTTCCTCTACGTTTGAACGTGCAAAACTTTCTTGTATCTGTAACAATCCTTATTGCTTAGTGGTAAGGAGTATGAAGTGGTAGGACGAAATACAAGAGCCAAAAAGAAGTTTTGGCAAAGGCTTTTTCGACTTGACTTTTTTACATCACCTTACATGTTGGGGATAATAGGGATAATAGGAACGGTGATAACGCGCATACTTAACGGAGAGAAAACAAATGAACTTTTTTTGTAATAACAAGGCCATTGTATTATCAGTCTTTGTGTAACGAGAACTGCATACAGAATGTCGCTTTATCAATCACAATTTCATCATCATGGCTCCCTGTTTGCTAAGGTGTGAATACAGGCTGGTTGGTGTACAATCACGGCGAAGAACAGCCCACAGAAACGGAACTGAAGACAAGAAAGAGCCCGTGTTTGTCTTTGGCATTCCGTTCCGTTTTTGTGCGCGGTCATCCCTGCTTACGTACACTCCCACAGGCTGTAAATTGGCATAAAAAATGTCAAAATTTATGCCTGTTTTGGACATTTATGTATTGCCCTTACAAGAATGGTTAATAAGATTGAAAAGACAGTTTATTTATTGACTTTACTCTTTACATTCTCTTGACAGCCGTTATAGTTTTTATACAAATTTTGATTTCAGTTCCCATTGAAAATTGGCAACGGCGCTTCAACTGAAACATAATAATGGCTTTATTCGAAAGTCCATTGACGATAGTGAACATGTCTGCTGAGTTCCAGTTCACTTTCTGTTGACACTCAAATAACTTTCGTGTTGCGTTTCTGTTGACAAATATCAACTTAAAGTATATTCTGAAAAGTCTGTGGAGCTCCAGAACGAGTCTTTGTTGACCCTCTCTCGGTTCTCCTGTCAAGTTCCTGTTGACAAAGGTTCAATGAAAACCTATTAAGCATATTCAACACAGCCTGTTTGATTTTAGGTGTGTTTTTTATGAAGTTATCTGAACAATTGTCACGTAAATTAAAGTTGACTTTGCCAAATATGCATATTACGTCTGTTTAAATAATGCAAAAACATTCCTAACACTGGTCTTATCGAAAATGTTACAAGGTGTCAATTGAGCAGGTGAAATAGTGAGAGGTATTTCCTGGCAAAGTTCTCTATTGCTCACTAAAGCATCCCAAGAAAGCTGGAGCTTCACAGGTTCCACTTGGCTACTTGGCTACTTGGCTGTGTAGCCTGTGTAGCCGGCAGAGTTGTGTATTTACACGCGTACAGTTGGAAATGATGCTTGCATTCATGCTTCATGAAGTATGCTAGTCATGGTAGGTGGCTATTTTCGATGTGAGATGGTGTGCGCGTGTTGAAAAGAATGACAAGGGGACAGCAGTGCAACGAACGTAAGAGCTTTTCTTACGTTAAACAAGCAGGCCACATCAATTAATTTTACAATGGGTAGGCAGTGGAATGAATTCACTCGTATGTCTTCCGCAATTGGAGGGCCTAAAATCTAGAGCAAGGACTATGTTTGATAACACGCAGGTGGTCACATAGACCTATCAAGACTGGTTGAGCCACTAAATGACGGACAAAACCCCAAATCGGCGAAAAGCATGCCTAGTGACCTGTGGATTTTGAAATTCGAGAAATTTCAGTGCCTAAAATTAAAAAAAATGAAAACCAGCAACTTGCCGATACTGGTTTACA
The DNA here is from genome assembly GCA_013339765.2 of Haemaphysalis longicornis. NCBI lineage: Eukaryota > Metazoa > Arthropoda > Arachnida > Ixodida > Ixodidae > Haemaphysalis > Haemaphysalis longicornis. The sequence goes on from CM023456.1 coordinate 90,273,841, forward strand.
AAACTGCAGCCTTGATAAAAAAACAGTTCCAGATGGTACTGTAAACGAAAGCTATTACAACTAAGCAAACGTTTGAGGTGGCTTGATGAATGAATAAACATATAGTGTTTTGTGCTCACAGACTGGTGGAAAAAAATTACACAAAAATTTCCAGAACTAACGTGATAGAAAAAAATAATTTTTAACTTGAATTTAGCAGTCTTTCACACTCTTCTAACGCTGAAGCACGGTGTGTGCCTTGCCGTATGTTCTGAAAAATAAGTAGCACTAAGCAACAGCTCGAAGAAGCCACATGAGACACAGGTATATCCAAACTTCTGCCGTAATCCTACCAATGTCACAGAACTGTTCCAGTATAACAAGGTCATCCGATGGAATTTGACACACAAGGACAATACGAAACAGTTTTCTTTTGTGCGGGAAAACACAGCAAGGTAGCTGTGAATAAGAAATAATTTGAGAGCTTTTTGCTACGCGAGGTTTTCTATACAGTAGGAGCACAAAACTCTTCAGTGATACCTTTCCGCCCAATAATTTTGGTCGTTCCTAGAGGCAGAAATTATGTCACAAGTCTTTGGCTAAGCCCTCGCTCAATGACAGTCCAGCATCAGTAGGTAACGCGCGTGATGCCATGTTCACCCAAAAGGGTAATCAGTGATATCGCAATTACTGACCACCTTTAGTCCAACTTACTCGAAATTCTTTCGGGAAAGGCAGTCACCATGTTGCGATTACAAGAAATGGCAGATTTCAATTATTTCTAGCAACTCAATCAAGCGCTCAAGTCAAAACTGGTTTGTTCAATATCAACGTTCGACACCTGTGTGTATGACAGCGCAAGTTGCCTAATATCAAGACACAAAAATTGGCTAATAAGAAATTCCCCGAAAGGTAAACGCACAGAGTTGGTGCTTCGTGGTTGTTAAAAATATTAGAGGAAGAAGAGGTAGCTTGGCAGCTGCCTCCTGCAATCACCATCATTATACCATCCCATCCTCCATTAAAACGAATCACCCACGTCCCGCGGTCCCCTCCTTGGTTCTTCAACAGTGGTAAAGTACTAATATATCACAATATCGGTAAGTCTCCTTGAAACGAGTACATTCACGACGGCACATTTTCTTCTGTATCGACCTGATTTAATCCGGCCGAATAACACCTGCTCTTCACTGCGAGTTGTTGATCAATTCGCTCTCGCGCTAAAAACTACTAGCCTCCTCGATAGCTCAGTTGGTAGAGTGACTGCTCCGGTTAAGCGCTGGTCCCGGGTTCGAATCATGGACCAGGACAAATTTTTCTTCAACTGCGAAGTTTCTGAGAAAGTTGTGTAGCTTTCCTTTGTAGCCGTATAGCTAGATTAGGTGGTTGTGGATGCCAAACTTTCCTTCATTTTCTTCTTTATCAGTCTTAAAGCCGAATTGTCTGCTTGCCTTCAGGGTGTCAAGGTAAGGTATCTGACCTGTGTAAAGACGATTCGGGTTCAAATCCTAGCTCTGCGGATACACATCAATGAATTTGTTATATTCCTCTGCATTATTTTTCTTAGCTACAGTGAAGTACATTTTAGGCCATGTTATGCACAGGGCACCTGAGCCACTGCACTTCACTCTTGGAACGCTCTTTTTTAAAGCAACCATTATTATTAAGAAGCGGATACAGTGCTGGCCGCCAGTACTTTAGCTTCTAAAAATATTTTTACGCCATGTCGCCTAATTGGTTGAACACACTTGCCACTATGGGACTGGTAGTTCTGCCTCTCTGCCTTGCGCTGTCAGGTGTGGTTGTATGGCACTGTGTTTGTGCCTCTGTTATTGATCAGGAAGGCACTAGTTTCATTCGACTTCCTTCATTTTTTTTTCATTTCATTTAAGTAGTTTGTCAAACATTTGTTTTTTACCTTCATCACGGTATTTGTTTACGACTTTATACTAGGTAGTACAGGTACCCCGGCTCCCATCTGTCGGGACACTGCGTCTGTGGTTCTGTTGTTTTGACACTTGGCTTCGCCGGTGTTCTTTGATGTTTAGTTTAAGACACATACAAATAAAACACACGCGAAGATAATACATCAGAGCGAAAGACCGTAAAATACTGATTGATGGCAAAATGTTAACAGCAGCTACAATAGCTTCATCTTCCAATTTGTTACACTTATATGCAGTATTTTAGACAGACTGCAGTGCGATCCTTCTTTTGAGGTGGCTCTCCAGATGCATGCCTAAAAATACTGTCTATAGCGAAAAATAACGTATTCTTGAGTACAGCCATTCCGTTCGGACTGCACGGAGTCAGTCGTGATATGAAATGTGCACCAGCAGTCGCAAAGAGAGGTAATTTCTTGTGCATATATAACAACGTCGCTGACAACGTGGGCTCCCAGTGTAGGGAAGTTATGGCGAATTTCAAAGCGTTATGACAAATTTCACCAATGTATGGTCACACATCACTCCGAAAGCTTATTTGCATCAACACGACCTTTTTTTGTTTAAAAAAGAAAATCAGCTCATTTTTTGTTTAAAAAAAGAAAACAGAAATTCCGCGGGAGTCTAGTGCCAGAAAACATGAGCCACTAGAGATTTGTTAAAGTTTTTCGCTCCCTTACTTTTTGTAAGCCATGCTGTGGCACTAGTTGAGAAAATGCATTAGCAATTATCCAATGCAATTTATTTCACTTTGTAACAAAGTATAATAAATATTTATACAAAGATTCAGCAGGTAACAGCTACTGAAATACCCTAATCAGTTTTATCTGTAGAAGATGTATTGAGTTTTATTTAAACGAAGCCCTTCGATATTCCATTGAGTTTTTTTATAGAAACATTGAGGACTTCATATTGAACGGACTCATCAGAAATGTGAATGTAAATGAAAAAGCATAAAAGTAACCTACTGGCATTATTATTATATAGTTTCATAAATACAGTTGGCAGCTGTGGAAAAACATCCCTTCACAGGTATAATATTAATCCTGAATAGTTGCGTCAATTTTGTTCTCGAAAGTGTTTCAATAGACAGGGTTCATTACATTTTGTGTGGCGTCTTCTCAATACAAATCCTTTAGACGTTTTTATGACAAATATTAGGAACCCGTGAGTTTGAATAAAGTTTCTATTGACTGTATAAAAACTCAAGAGGAACTGAATTCAAACTCAAAAATCCGATTCTGCAAAGGTCAGTGGAGTATTCTGCTGTCATTTGTTTTGTTTTTATAGAGCCACAGTGATATACAAACTAAGCACTCCAACATTCGGAGGTTTGCGCGGCTACCTCGCCCATATCGTACTCACGTGATGCGTTTACGTGTCGCGCGGCAACCACTATTCTCTAACATTTACCTTTCCAATTCACATTTTTGAGAAGTTGGCACATCAGGCCCTGAAAGCTCCCAATTTATTGCCAATGCCCCATGAGGTGGCATGTGTCACAAAGAAAGGAGCATCTAAGGTTTGACGAAAACTCGTCTCGTCGGGCGACGGATACATAGTGTGAACAAGGCTTCGGTATGGAAGCCGAAACGTCTTGTTAGCCTTTTTAACTAAGCCTTTGGTCGGCGATAACCACTTCCTTCAATTATGAAAGAAATGAGCAATGACGCAAACTACTTTTGTTCCCCTGCTGCAAATTATCTTGGTTGTTCGCGAAGTGATGTGCCCTAGGACCTTACTTGCTTCCTTGGAGTGTACAGTCCGTGAAGATCCGGCCAGCAGGTCGCAATGCTAACGTTAACGCTCAACCCACCGTGGAGTACTTCTGCGGCGTGGTGGCACCGCGCAGAGTTTATTTTCAGAGATGAGTAAGCCCCCCGAAGGAGTTACGATTTTTCAAAAAAAAAAAACTCCTGGTCCAGGATTTGTATGTTGCATTGCAAATATGTATTAATAGACCCTGGATGCACGTGTATTACGTGGCTACAGTACTGGGGCGCAGAGTCAAAATGTTACATTGACTTTCCGGCTTATGCAACGATTCTGGAAACCTTGTACATACTTTTTCCGCATTGCATATATAATTTTGTAGGCATACAGAGCTACTTTGTTACTTTTTGTTAGTAAAGTTACTTTTTCAAGCAAGTTTGACCGTTTTTTTTATCTTTAGCTCTGAACATACGTTTTTGCAGAGAGATGTCTGAATTTCATAAAATAAAGACAAACAATGCCGTATAGCGTTGAGAGAACGCCCCAAGACTTACCCCTGAGACCCTGGTTCAAATCTTATCCGAACGGGTCTGTGTATTTATTTCCGTTTTACACCGGCGATCATTTTCAATATTATATAACAGCGACGACTTTCCGCTGAGTAGGGCTCTTAAGCCTATTGCCCCCAATAAAAGACGCAAACCTCAGAATAAACTACACCAAAAGCGGGAGGGCACATCCAGAGGACATATTCATGGCCCCTGATATAATCCGCTTAGGTGGGCCTATGTGCGCGCAGAAGCGTTCAGCTTCTCCGCTGGTAATCCTGTCTAGCTTTCGGTACAATCGGGTGAATGCCCCGGGGAATCTGGACATACAGCGTGTAGCCCGTTTTGAAGGATGAGCGCAGAAAACGTGAAGGATTTTGCCGGCACCTTGCTCAAGCGAACTCGAACATCATATGTCACCGCGTTGCTTTATCCCATCCGGGTGTTTTAGGAAATCTGTTTATATGAAAGTAGGATTTCTGAGTTACATCGCCTCGTCCATCAGTACCTCTATTAGGTGATTACATCTGCCTTATACGAAGCAATAAAAGGCGATATTGTGCCATTGAATCAAGAATTTACGTTGAGGCGAGGCCTTCAAGTTGAGCAACCAGGTTTTGACTACAAATGAGCATATGGATGGGTCTCGATAACCAGTAATAGTAGTTTTATATCAAACTCTCAGCGTAATCATACGTAAGAAAAATTCGCGGTAGTCCCTTGCGTACGACCAAGGCGGGTATGGACGCGCTCGCTTTTATCACGGCGTGCGAGGGAGCGAGCGATCGAGCGTCCAGACCGGCCGTTGTACTACATGCGATCACACAACGCTCGTGCAGAGCTAAGGTTAGTGAGGAGACGAAAGCGCATAACACATGATTTAAGGATATCTCAGAGCTACCACAGAATGTTAGCAATTCAGAATATCTCTAGCCCTTTAAAAAAAAGTGTAGAAAAAGGGAGAAATTTGCCGGTTTTCTCCCGCAGACCAGCGAGTTTCTGCCTTTAGCTCATTACTCGTAGCGCTCTCTGTACGGCCTCTACGAAGCATGGACACGGGGGAGCATACATTCTCCCTTGTCGCCTGAGGTCTGCCATCAGCGCTGACGCCGATAACAAAACCATTATTCGTTGCACAGTGGCTTTCGACGATCGGGCGTACACGATGGCCCTGTGCGACATCTCCCCTGTGGTGCTTCCTTGTCCTCTCACTGTCTTTTCTTTATCATCATGTACTCGCCACGCAAACGAGCAGTTCTCCGGCCGTGCGTTTTGTGGACATTCTGTGGTAGACGCTGCGTGCTTTCTGGGTGCGACTCGCCGGCGCCCAGTTAAACGTTACCACCACATTTGTGGACGCTTTCTACTCACGGTCAAAGGTAAAAATCGGCGGCGATGATACCAAACTGTCTCTTTCTTCATTAACAAGCACGGACAGCAGCATATTGATGCAGCAGTTACCAACAACCGCACACACAAAAAAACCCACTCAGTAGCATTTCGGCCGGCGATCCCGAATGGCCACCAGACCATCGATGCGCTCTTCGCTAAAAGAGCGAAGCCAAGGGAACGAGTGTCGTTACTTGAGCATACGTGTCGTACTGTTCCGTTACACTTTTAAATGCAGAGCATTTCTTTAACTCACGATGTCACCCGGCGTTGTCGGCGTGCCTCGGCGTCCGCAACAGCCGTTCCAGGTGCGCCCTCTCCCTCACTCCTCCTCTCCCGCATCACGCTACCCTCCTCGCTCTCAACAACAGGTCCGCACCCCTCCCCCTACACTATATAAAAAAATAATACTTACCGGCGCCTGGTTTCGATCCCACGACCCTGCGGGCGGAACGCAAGGTACATGGTGCCCTACCCACTGCGCCATAAAGCCGACACAGAATGGAAGGCTGCGAACGCGCCTTATATCCTTGACTCATTCAAACTACGTCAAGAAGCTGCTGATACAACGCATTCACTACCACCAACTCCCCAAACACTAAACGTTAACGCAATACACCCACCCCCTATGCGACGCATTTACTCGAGTCCCCCTCGCGGGGAGATGGGCCCTTTTTTTGTTCTTCTTTGAGCTATTCTACGGCTCCTTCCAAAACTTGAAACTAATAAAAGGTTGCAATAGCACGAGTTACATTTGACGAAACAACAAAACACAGCGGAGGCTTACGCATTGCTCTGGGTTATTTAAAAAAAGTAAGCTCACTGTTCCTACTTGCGCGCTCTGCAATCAGCGTTAAAAATACTATGTAGTCGTTTACGATTTAGTTGTACTTTGTGATCCCGCGAACATCTGAAAAGTGTACTGTGTTGTGCAGCGTGTATGTATACTCGTATTATGCTTGCGCTGTTGTCTATTGCGTGTATTCTGCGTTGACAATGCCTTCAATGACGTTTATGTCACTGGGTTGTGCTATATTTCTTCCCAATTTCTTCCCGCCAGCGTGCAGCCGGTGCGGCGTCTGAAATTTTGCCTATATATACGTTAGGAATAGAGAAAACGCCTTGATGTAAGCGCCCACTGATAGTGGTGCTTAGTAGCTGCCCCTCCCCAACTTTGTATCTGCGTCGTCTATCCGTTATTTTAAACGTTTACGATTGCTTAACTTCAAGCTCGCTAGATGGTAAGCAGTGCCATCTCCTCGCTGGGGCGGATGGGGCGAATCCGTATTTCGTGCCGTCTGCATTGCCTTTGCACTGAGATGCACGATTGCAGACGATCTGCGTTTTGATGCATCGGCTGTAGGGAAGTAAGACGACTAAAAACAACTAGTTGTTCCCTAAAGGCCGCATTAGATGCTTGTGATCTCATGTGTCAGTGAACGGCGGGAATTCAAGCGTTTGGGAAATAAAAGAAGCCTTTTGAATGCAAGCGTTATAACTTCTCGGTTTACAGCTGCGCGTTCGCACTAAACGCGTAGACGGAGCGCTTAGCGGGACGAATGCAGGAAGTCGCGCATATTTATACCATTGGCGTCATGGCTTGTTGACCCCTGTTGTGGTGCACGGTACATACGTTTTGGGGTATTTTAGCGCATTTTAAGAGCACACAAACACAGTAACCTACCGATTTGTACTTCCTCAATCCTCAAACCGATCAGCTCGCTAGGCCTTTCTCGCATAACAAGCCTTGCTCGGGTAGCGCAGCCAGGGGAAGACCGCTCCGCCATCAGCCCACGAAAGGGGAGAAAGTTCCTCCACTCCTAGGGAGGGAAACGCGCTCCTACTTTTAAAAGAATATTTTTAGCTTCTTAGGGAGCAATATATAGTCGATTCCTGTTTAACCCTTAAGGGAGAAACTACTACACCTTTTTTTCTTACAGTTAGTGTGCATATCAGCGAAAAAATTCAAGGGCTAGAAACACACTTGCTACTGTTACAAAGCACAAAAAAAAACAAGCTGCAAAAAACATGCTACAAAACACTATGAAAAAGGAGGTATCCTGTTTCATAGAGTGTTTTTGGGCAACGGCTCTGTCTTTTCCGGTATTACATGGCCAACAAAAGTGACAGATCTGGTAATTGTTTGTTTGTTCGTTTTGATTTAGCTTCGAAAAGACTTTTCCGAAAAAAGGTATTCCATAGTGTCCATCGTAGAAAGATGAATGCAGTGGATGCGCACAAGGACATTTTTCTTAAAAGGTAGAATAGCCCTCATACTATGCTTTGTGTTATTGGTGAATTGTTCGTCTTTTTTCTGGACTCAAGGCGAAGAACTGTTTGACGAAGCAATATATTTAAATAGCGTTGCGAGGACACTTTTCGCAATGTGTCATTTGCATTAAACCAACGAGACTCCGTCGGGCGACATAAATTGTTTTCTTGGTTACAACACTTGACGTGGTTGCCCCACCTCGGAAGAACAAACCTATTAAGCACTCATAAAAGGTGTTAAATAAACAACCAGCAATGTCCTAGCGGGCACTTCAAAGAATACAAGAAAGAAACACTTTCGGAAAAATTACATTCACATCATAGCTCTTTCTCTTTTGCTGTTTATAGCAGTCGAGCCTTAATTAAAACAATATATCATTTACCTGCGTGTGGAGAAATTCGATTTTTAAACCGCCTTTCAAACCGCCAATGAACTACGGGCACCTCCGATGGAAGCCTAGCTTTGAGCGTAATATGCCATCCTTTGCTATTCTACCAAAATTATCGCTTGTCCAATTTAGACGTTTGTGTATTAAATGAAGGGCTGTATACAATCCCACACTAATCAGCTTCAAACTCATTACATCCATAACGCTATTTTACCGGAAAGTCCGCCCCCGAGAACAACTAAACCGTCGTGTTGGCGCTCTTATACTTTCGTTTCCCTTGCACCGCAAAACAAACACAAGGAAGCAAGCAAGCAAGCACTGGAACACGAGGGTCGCTGAAATAAAAGTGCTAAATCTCTTCTTGGTATATTGTAACGTTTCACGCACCGTATCCCGGAACGGAAGACTTCACCACCGTGCAATGTCGTAGCCAGTGCACAAATTTATCGAAATATTCGCTGACTACAGAAACAACCACCGCGGTTTGCACCCCTTGCCGCCGTTTGCCACTATCAACATGCCATAGAGCAATCAAATTCTAGGCCTAAAAATCAATTCAAAGGCTTATAACACCGAGATACCTGCTAAGCAGAACACACAATAGCCCGCCAGCTGTGTGTAAATAGATGGCCCCCGATTCTACGCCACAAGGGAGCGCCAGTGAGCCCCTACTCTTCCTCCTAATCGCAACTCTAGCTATGAGCAGTTAAACATGCATCTGAGCAGCTCCGACCCCTCGGACCTTGTCGAGCGGGACTGGAGGGACAGGCAGCCGCAGGACATATTTGTCTTAGGGTGCCTCTCCCGGAATGGAGGCTCAAAGAACATCCTCCTGCTGCTACGTCCATAAAATCTCCCTCTCTATCTCTCTTCTCTCTCTCTCTCTCTCTCTCTTGCTCTCTCTCTCTCTCTTGCTCTCTCTCTCGCTCTCTCTCTCTCTCTCGCTCGCTCTCTGTTTACCCACTGAACGAACGTCCGTCCTGCCAAGTCAACTATCATGCTGAAATGGTGATGCTACTCGATATTTGAAATAAATGGCATGACGTATCGCCTATGCCTTGCACTGCCGTGTGAGAACTCCTTGGGGTGGTCCATAAATTTTCACACCACACCTGCGAAATTGACATCTTTTTTACGCCACGCCATATTTTATTACTGCCTGAAACGATCGGTCAGTGTGTCAAGAGCATCTACAAGCAGTGGTTCTTGCAAGCCTTCGCTTCATTGCCGGTGTGTTCGGCACCTCCCGTAATTACGGTTTTTGCGGTGGGTGAAGGGCCAACTTTAAGTGTTTAGAGTTCTATATGTAATAAGTACTTCTTTTATGTGGTGTAAATGAAAAAAATGACTACTTCAAGACTACTTCAGATGCGGGGCGTGTTGCGGCCAAACCAATTGGAGTGCACCATAGTGGTCAGAAGGCCGCTCCATAACGGTTCGGATAAAAAGAAACTCGCGTGAGGTAGATGCCACGTGAAATAAATTTATTGCCTTATTAGTTTCGAACATTCAATAGCATCAGCGTGCATCTCCTGCTGTATACTATAGAGTGTTTCTCCAACTCTTATAGTGACACAGCTTGCGCACATCAAGCACACAGAAATTCCAGCACGCATCTCAGCCAAAAGTACGCCCGGTTCGCATTCTTTCTCGACCTTTGGAACGGAAGTGGTTGCGTGTATTGGGTATCTGCATTCATACACCTCCTCGAGAATTTTATTACAGGGCTAACGCGTGCTAGGTAGTGTGGAAAACATTAAAAGCAAGCATATTTGTGGCAATAAATTGTGCAGAATACATCGAACCAAGACTGCAGAGATAGCAGCTGAGAGATTAAAACAAGAATACAATGCATGGCGTTTCCTAACAACACGAGTGTCTTGTCTTGCAGGATGACTCCAAATAACGGAAACAGCATGATTTTCAGAATGAATTCTGTGTTTACAGCTCGACGTTTTTAAACTGCCGGGAAGGGTTTGGTATCCTCGGTTCGTACAGCTAAGAGCCACTTTTGACGGAGTACTTCTCCTGCTCGAGTTCTCATTGTACAAAGGGGAGTGCGCAATTATACTGGTAATGAAGAGCCGAAAAAACACGGCAGTCTTCAGTGCTTTCACAAGCGGCAACTTTCATTTCCAATGGCTTCATTTCGGAACCTCTGATCAATCGAGTCTGAAGAGTTCGTCGTTCCGGCTGAAGGGTCCTAATGCAACTAAGTTTTTAGAATGCTCTTGCATGCCTGTCAAATTTGTAGCGGCGGTGCAACAGAGAGGCTTTTTGATTTGTTCATGAAGGAAGGCACACTCGATGCGATTGCGAAAGGGGTAAATTAGTTTGCATTTTTTTCTCGTTACTTTTGGAGTAGGGAGCCCTATTGAGACAGGATCTTAGAAATTGGACGCCGGAAGCACAGTAAGTGCATCTCCTATTTCTTCAGTCCTGTGAGTCACAGTTCGGTTCAACTTAATTCGCTGGAATTTTTTGTTCTCCAAGGGTTCAAGAGGGGTTTATTCTTGGCGTGCTATATTAACAACGCTAAAGCATCGATTGGGATAGGTGGTTGCAGTTGTGAAATAATACGGCCTAACATACGAGAGGACAGTAGACAACAACACAGGACAAGTTCTAAGTACAAACCTAATGATTACATCACATAAACAACATTTACCTGAGAGATAAAGGCCACAAGGCAAAATAAAACCCCATATTATACAGGCTGTAGGGTTATGGGCTCTTCGGAACTGCTTTATCACCACTACACGTACAGTACAAGCCTCAGGTAGATATCGTTAAAAGTCGGCCCCTCACCTAAAGTGGTGTGATTATTGAAGGAAGGGGCTGACTACCCAGAAAAGCACGAGGCAACGCTCTAAAACAAAATTGTGGAGTAAGTTTGCTTGAAGTAGTTCTTTGTGCCCAAGTTGGATGCTTTTTAACCTTTGGGAGGTTGACCTGATACAGTTTCATCCTAGAATCCCGAACAACCCTCTATTCGTTCATTTGCGTCAGTACGGGTGCAAACTAGAGCGTTCTTGCTCTTCTGAATCTTCGTGCATCAAAGGCATCCTCACTTCCCATTTCCACACACAGGCATTGTCCAATAGACCTGTTCATCTTTGGGCTAGTATAAAACTGGGTTAAAATTGCGAATTAAAAATTTTACCCTCCCTAGTCACCCTTGCATCTTCGCCGCGGACCCGAATTTTATGTTATTCTACATCATAAGGAAGTCACTGTATTTTTTATTTATTCCGTCATGGCTTCCTAGGTAACCAATTTTTCTGGGAGTGAACGGTGAGGTTATATTGTAACTGCAATTGTGAACTGAAAGGAATCAAGTTTCTAGTTCAAGATTAGCAAAACTAGGCTGACGTACGTGACTCCACAATAGATAAGTCTAATTTTTACTCCACACAACTGAATAATGAACGAGCATTGCGAGACTGCTGCAAAGACAAGCTGGCTTTAAAAGTACGCTAATTTACAAAGATTTTTTAGCACCTTTCCAACATATCGCAAAAGTAACAGGACCTCTGGAGATTATGCAGGAAGCTTGAAGTTGCCTAACCTCCCAATCTTATTTTCTTACTCCACACTGTAAGCCACCATCGCTAGCCCTCTGCTTTCCGATGGGACACTACGAGACCCCTTGTCAGGCAGAAAAATAGCACAATAGGTTTTGCACAATTTAACAACTCAATCAAGACGCATCAGATTATGCCTGTGCTAGCCACTGGCAAAAATGAAAGAGGCATCGGCAGGGAGGCGCAAATCTATGGAAAGTCACGAATGCACCATACCGCAGGAGCTTTTGTAAAGACTTATCCTTTCCTCGGAAAAATACACTGTGAAGAAGACTTAGCAATAGCGATGGAATGCCGGTAGCTTTACACTAGGAAGATCGTATGTACTTGTGTGCCCCCGGATACGTTTAAATTGCATTCAAGAGGAAAATAGAAAAACTAGGTTCATAGACAGAGTTAAAATACTGGTGTGGTAAATTGCTGCACAGGGTATTGCCAGTTTAACTCGTGCACCTTTGTCATGAAGTGTGGTGTAAGATTGGTGCTCGACGACCTAATTCAGGCCACCTAATAATCAAGAACCCGCGCCGCAGTTTCAAACCAAAGAAGCTATTATTTTTCGACTTCATCTCAAAACCGCCGGCCGAGATGAAAATCAAGACCGCGTCATTTGTGAACGCCGTGCAATGCTTACGCCCCTTAGCGTCCTGCAGGTCTTCTTAAGGAAACAATTTAACGCTAGGAGGGGCGTGTGGGAGGTTATGTTTAAGGAGAAAAAGTTTAAGAAACGTTGACGTGCAGGTGATAAATGTGTATATTCGAACATCGAGTATTCATGATGATGACTCCTGGATATTTGTACCCGGCTACATCGATTCAGCTTCAGTAAGAAATGTTACACGGAAATGGTATAGTGTATACTTTTTGTCGGTTACAGCTGTCTATACAAACTTCGGCGTTCCCCGTTAAGCTCCTAGGTTGAATACTGTGAAGGTTAAGGATAAGAAGAGCCGGATGTCCCTGCTTTTTTTTATTAAACAAAACATTCATCTCCGAGCCGGGTACCTTTACGGGATTGCCCATTACGCCCACAATGTGGTTTATGTAAAATTAACCTAACAAGGGCTCAAAAGAGATTTTTTGTAGAACTCCGGAGGTGCCGAGGATTTGAGTAGTCGAAGGCTCACGAATAAAGTCGGGTCTGACAAGCAAGTGCCAATAAACCCCATTTTCCCTAAATCCGGAATATTATTAGATTTTTTCGTGGAAAAAACTAAAGGCAGCGCTTTCCTGTCATTGTTTTTTGCTCGACAAATTTTTGGCACTTTACCGAAATTTCCCCAAGAAGGAATTCTCTTCGCCATTTTCAAGCAACCGCTAACGGAGCCTCCAAATGACGTGAAAATAGGGTTAGATGAATTTGCATCTGCCCGCCCCCTCCCAAGGGCATAGATCGCATTGATTTTGATAATTCGCTGCAGGCGCTAGGAACGCAAAATAGGTGTGACCATAAGGGGGAACAAAATGAACCAAAACAAAAACCAAATGTCACGGCCTTGGAATAATTTCGCTCCTTACCCTTGACAAAAAGGAGGTCGCGAGAAACTCTAGAATCGGCCTGAAATGTATGAACGCCGCTTGCCAGCACAACCTTCGTGTAAATGACGCGCGCTGACACCTGCTGTCCCAGCCAGATCTCGGAGTTGGCCAGACGGGTCATCTTTCCCCTGAGGTATCCCTTTCTAATGGCTTTTTTCTTTCCATAGGTGGAGTGGTAGCCAAAAACGTAATTGACAAACAGTTCCCTTTCTCATATGACAGATGTGGTTTGAGCTTTGAAGTCATGTGCTCAGGAAACGTTGAGTGGCGGAGCGAGGGTGACGAATAATATCAATTTAACCCAGCATGTCCATGAGCTCCTACCTTTATACGATGTCAGAAGGCTGAGGCTCCTGTACAAATAGTCGCGACACCTTCCTTCATCTTCCTTACTCCCGTAAAGTACCCTAGTTCACAGTAAGAGGGAAGGTAGGCTTCAGTGCTTGTAAAGTGTGCGCTCCTGAGAGATGCGTCGGCGGTCGCAAAGGGAGGTGTCCCCTCAGAAACACTTACTGAAAATACCCTCACGACTCCTACTACCGAAACGATGTGCCTCCTTTTTTTTCACCATTCTGTCGATACATCAACCTGTTCTGGATGGCCTAAATGGAAAAGTCTTAACTGGATCCGCTACAAGAGGTAGTATATATATATAACTTGTTTTTTTAAGTAACCTTTTTCTAAAAGGTGCGTGATGTATACCAAACCAATCATGAAATGGTGTGCTAGCGGGAGAGAGAGAGTAGAAAGGCAAAAGACGAAAGCAGAAACAAAAACCAGGAAAAACAGAATTCTTCCTTATCGACCTTTTTTGTTCGCCTACTTGAGCCCCCGAGACCACGAATAATAACCCATGATTTATTGCTCATAACTATATGAACAGGTCGAAAAAATTGAAGGACTTAAAGACACCTATGCGCTTTTTGTGTTCCGTCTGTCTGTCTGTCTGTCTGTCTGTCTGTCTGTCTGTCGGTCTGTCGGTCTGTCGGTCTGTCTCTGTCATTCGAATCAGCAACTGTTGTCCGTACCGAGTAAGGACAGTGGCGGTCGGGCTCTTACAATACGGTGAGCTCTTCCAACACGCCCGCACCTTCTTTCGGGAGGTCTCCTTAGCCCCATTAGTTTGTCAAACTTGTCGTATGTTTGTGAAACTAACAGTAATTTTTCGCGTTGAACTAACCGCAAGCACGGATATTTTTTTGTTTAAATCAGACTTATATTGTTTAGAAGGATTCCACCTCCATAACGACTGCTTGGGTTAGAACGAAAGCGATCTTAGTGCGCTGGCGTATTTTCCGCAAACCAATTAAGCCTCAGACTGCGGGTCCCATAAAATCAAATGTGTGAATGGTTTTGCGGCGATAACCCACAGCCTCACAGCAACAGGAACCACCAAAGTACCGATTTATTGAGTGCACAACGGAGAGAAAAAAACTGGAAGCTTCCTATACGAAGCAACAAGACTAAACAGAACATAAAAAGCGACCAAGCACTTAAGCATTTGTGAAAGTCATAAAGGGAAAAATTATCCGAAACCCATAAGTTACACGTGACTGTCTTCGTCGCGCAAAACTGATCACTTCAACGGTTCCGCATTCAGGGTCCCGTGAACGAACAGGGTTTGGGTGTATTATCTGTTCTTTTTCTGCGTGTGCGACTTCTCCGACAGAAGCGAGGACTTCATAATCCCTCGTCCTTCCTACTGTAGCTGCATTTTCGGCTCGGTGCGCTTTCATTGCACCGATGACATCAGTGGATGTGCTGTCAGGGGTGCCAACAGCGCGGTGCTGCGGAGGACGACGGAAAACCCATTGTTCACACGCGAGAACAAGTGTCTTTTGGGCCTCGTTTTAGCTGTTTTCATGGTTACTCGGTGTCTTTCATGACAATGTTTTTAGCTGGTTACCGCCAACCGCAAGGCTGTACCTGTAAGATAGCAATTCTATTACTGATCCGGCTTCAGACCCCGTCAATAGGCTTGGAACAATGGCAGTTCCAAAGCCAGAGGAACGGTTCTGGCTTCATTAGATGCCTGCAATGCAAAAAAAATTCCCTCGCACTTCCCCGAGGGGGAGAGTGTGTAAGTGCGAATGCCCTCCCGCTCTCCCGCCCGAAGTGGAGAGGAGGCGCCCAAAACCCGCAGTCACTGAGCGGAGAGAGGAGGAGGAGAGTAGCGCCCGCCGTTACGGCGAGGGCTACACGAGCGCCCTCACGCGTCGGAATGCGGAGCGCCCGCTACGCGAGCGAGAGCTCTCCCGCCCGAAGTGGAGAGGAGGCGCCCAACACCCGCAGTCACTGAGCGGAGAGAGGAGGAGGAGAGTAGCGCGCGCCCATCTCCCCCCGTTGCTAGGGAAGACGAGGAGCGCGCGCACCCGCAGCTGTTGCTATGCGGACGACGGCGGCGGACGATTCAGGCTCGCTTAAGAAGTGCATTCGCACTTAAAATCTGCCGGAGCCCTTTCTCGCGTGCTTTTAAATAAACCATTTGGGATCCGGCCACGAGACAAAGAAGCTATCTACTAGTATCGCATCTATGCATTTCTCCCATGCTTGCTCGAGGTGGTAGTTGACTGGGAAAATGGCTGGGAAAATAAATTGAAGGGGTAAAGTAGAAAGCATGGCGAGAACACTTGATAGCACAAGGCAGTAGCCAGAGAGGCGTTGCCGTATATGGTCAGTACACCTCAGAGAAAGGGAGACGAAAAATGCCGCCAAACATGTGAAGACGCAAGCAGCGAAATTTACCCGCTCCGCATTAAAAGAGCAAGGGCTTCAGCCACGGAACGCGTAGGCGGCCAATACAAGCCGTTCTAAAGTGTTCAGCCGTATCTAAAAGCAAGGCGTCTCAAGCGGCGTGACTAAAAGTCTCTGGCGAACGCGAAGCGGAAGCACGCCGGCTAAGGCGTTCAACTGCAAATTATGCATTGGAAATCACAGCCCATACGGAGCGTTTATGTTCTCGCACATTTTGCTTAGCGAATGTGGGGCAACAAACAAAACCGAAATAGCTTCTCTGGTTACTACGCCCCCGCATGACTGATTCAACCCATGACCTCTTTTTCAAGGACACCAAGCAAGTGCACATACCTCAAGTGAATCAAGCGCAAAAGTAATCGCGTAAAAATGTGAAAACTAATCGTTTGCCTAAACCTATTGACCTTATTCAGGCAGTTTGGATCACCGTATTGTCGCAGATCGGGTATATTTCTGTTCAATCCCCCAGTGTTAATTGCGCCACAACAGATATAATTAGTAAGTAAAGAATTGCTCACCATCATTATAAAATGAAAGCAATACCTGCTGTGGTTTTTGTGCGCTACAGACAATTCTAAATTAGAATCTTCTGGCCATTTTGAACAACTGAAATACCTGATTTGGTTTATGTACTTGCTGGTAACAGAAACTTCAACCGTTTCAAACGTGCCCGAAGAAGAGACCCACAAAATAATTCTGGAACAACCAAGCAAATAGGTCTATAAGCACAGCACAAGCAGTGGCAAAAAGTCTCCAGAAGTAAGAATTAGGTAATAAGGTGGAATATCTATGAAATTCATATGAACATTGATTTGATAGCTAGCAGTACTCAGCGAAGTGTTTTCGTTATATTGCGAATGCATTCTTATACTCGTAGGACAAATATTACTCGTTATTTAGAAGGGCGAATGGCCCAAGCAAGGGCTAGGACCGACCGAGGGCTTACAGGTACGCAACAGAAGGTGCACGCAGTTCCCAAGAGTTCCACCGCATACGATTAGTGAACTTCTGTTATTCGTTTTGGTAAGGTTTGTGCGCGTGTGCTTAGGTACTCGGTGGTGGTACCATACTAAGAGGAGAGAAACATCGATGTTGGAAGCGATAAGATACGTCAAACCTGCACTTCAATGGGAAATATGCAGGTATTTACACCCTGAGCGTTGAGAGAATTACAAAGTTCATCGGAATGGCTCTACTATTTGTACGGTGTCCAAGACGGCGTAAGTACGTTGAGACAGTGAGCAGTGACTGTATATTTCTGTTTCAAAGTCTGGTGGTTGAGCATGTAGTATGTCATTTAATCAATTTCGCACAGCCCACGCGCACAGCAGCAGACTATGATTAGATAAATCAAGTGCAATCAACCAATCCTTTCGGAAAAAGCAGCCCCGCTACTTCGTCTTTTGCGTTCGTTAAAAGCTTTGCACCACCAAAACGATGTGAGTACGTTGTGGCGGCATATTTCGGCCGACCAAGCAGAGCCAATATTTTGGGGTAATCGTTTTGACGGCAAAAAATTCCCCGCATTTCCCCGAGGGGAAGAATGTGGAAGTGCGAATGCACGAGTTGAATTTGCGCGGTTCGGTAATGTTCGCGAAAGAGATATCACGCACACACACACAACTACAAAGAAAGAAAGATGCATTTATTTACAGACACATATTTGTGTTGTCGTTGTACTTGATTGCTAGAGCGGATCTCAGCTTTGAAATTTCGTGTCAGTACTCCTTTAAGCAAGTGCATTAGCCCTTCTCACGCCCGATTCTTGGCCAATCCCCCACGTGGGTATGTGCCATGTCAGCGGCCAGGCAGCGCGCGCCCATTTCCCCCCGTTGCCAAGGAAGACGAGGAGATTCCTGGCCAATCCCCCACGTGGGTATGTGCCATGTCAGCGGCCAGGCTGCGTGCGCCCATCTCCACGTTCGCGGACATCGCCGGTGGACGCAGGTTCAGGGTCGCTTAAGAAGTGCATTGCACTTAAAAGTTGTCCAAACATGCGACAGGATTCGTTCGGGCATCCCAGTCGCATCTGCATGGCCCAGACGGAAGCGTGGCTGAAAGGGTGTGAGCAACACTCCATAATTAGCTGAGCGCTATCCGGCGCCGGGAAGTTTGGGTGACTGCTTGTCAACAACAGCGATGCTGTTCAGCTCGGGGCAGTTTTGCCACAGGGACGCATACTCCGCGTTCCCTTCCATGCGAAATTAGTGGTGGCAAGCAGTGACAAACGCCTCTATCTTTCAGGAACTATAATTGCTTATGTTTCGAAAGATGACAATTTCAGGGGAGAAAACCATTGCGGCAAATTGCAAGGCACTTGTCAGTGGCTCAACTTACACCGTCCGGCTGGTTGACCATTTTCTCAATAATGTTCCCTAGCTTCGATAATTCGGCTTCTCAACCTACGCTTACGCGCAAGAGCCCCGCGGATTGGTTTGGACCAATTGCATCCCAGCCAGACGGGAATAGGTTGAAAGCATCCTGCAGAGGTTTGTAGATAACTTAATCTGCGAGCATCTCTGGGTGTTGCTACCCCTAGACCAGGCTATGTTCGTTAGAGCTGTCATCTCGTGTGGGGTTTCCACACTCAGTTGTAATTGGCGTCCTCGTAATTTGTGACTGCGTTGTAAAGCCGTGCTATGTATCTAGTCATAGGGGGTCCCATGAGATGCCCATTGCTTTTCCGATGATTAGGCTGACACTTACGGCGGGGCTGCTTATGACTAGGATATCGGGCATTTCATTGTGCGTTGGCAGTTCTACCCCCAAAAAAAGCTCCCAACGCAAACTCAACTTCATCGCGAATGCCGACCACGTATGTAATATTCGCGGTCACGATGACTATATCGCGACTCTCAGATTCATTTACTTGGCCTAGCCGGTATTCACAGTGAATTCTGTCATATTCACAGTGAAGCTGTGAGTATTACAGAATTTTTATCGGCTGTCAACACACGAACATCTAGAGGAGAAGTATTATTGCAGAAAACAGCCGTAACTCTTCTTTTATGCAACCTATCTCGGCAAAATTATGCAACCATAGGCCGAAAAAAATCACTTCATCGATACGCCTAGTATCGTTTCCTTGCCAACATTACGTAGTGTAGTTGCAGGTGAAGTTCCAGAGGATATAAATTTTCCGTTTGCCGTTAACAGATTTGCTTATACAGGAGGAAAACAAACAACATATTGTTTGTCTGCTTGAATAGAAATTTTCTTCCAATTTTTATTAGACAGTCACAAAGGCACAGTCACTACGAAAACAAAATGTCAAAAATAAACATGAGTACCTTCTCTAACCTTCTGTGTGATGTATATGTAATTCATCTTGACTGGTCGACCACTTACGCACAGTGTTTTTTTCTATTACTCTGGTGCAGGGGACTGTATAAATGGTGCCGTTTGGGATCCCGCATTAGGGAGTGTTTGTTCCGCTTCTTCGTGCCGCGCTCTTTGTTAGAGCTACCCTGCAATATACGCGGTATAAATTGGCAGAGTGGTTCATGAGTTTCAACAAGATGGAGTCCTTTGTATCTCCCTGGATTTACATACCGAAGGTTTTGCTGCGTGGCCATCTCCGCCTGTGACACGCAAGAAGCGAGTCGCCCGTAGAGGACAGCATGATGTGAGAGTTGCATGGCCATACCACAACAACCGGTGGCCGATACGGCACGATTCACCTCGACGAGTGCTTTGACACGCAGCATCCAGTCTTCAGGGACAAAATGAGATGTAACAGCCTCGAGAGCTATGTGAGATAGGTACTTTCGATTTTGCTATACACATGGCCAAAACGTCCCCATAGGTGCGTTTTATTCAAGGGTAGCGTTTTCAAGCAACCATATAAAGGAGTCACGCGGCGAGGGGTGGCAAGAGTGCCGAAAAAGTATCAAGAGGATTAGAGACGGTCATCGGTAGTATGATTGGGTGAAAGTCGCATAACACAGCGAAGACGCTAGGAATAGGCAGATGGCCATGCTTCAGTCCGGCCGGGCCGGAAATATAGAACGCAATGGCTACTGCCGGCTGGGGTGCAATCCGAGATCCGACGAGAGCTTATTGCAGT